>JANIIA010000192.1:73242591-73259952 GCA_027478495.1 Erythroxylum alaternifolium | reverse complement strand
CTAAGACATAACACACCCAATTCATTCAAGACACAAATTCATGCAATTCATTCATGTCATAACACAATTTATGCATGAAGCTACCATTTAAGAACATAAAAGAGCATAAAAACATTAATCTTACCAATTAAGCTCTTAATTCTCCAAATCTTCAATCTTTCCAATTTCTCTACTTTCTTCCCAACTATCACATACACGGCATCTTTAACTTGAAAGGGTGAGAGTATGAGGTTTAGGTTGCATGGTGATTCAAAGAGGAAAGAACCAAGTGTAGAAGAGTGGAAGAATGAAGAAAGAATGATCAAAATTCACAAAAAAACCAAGGAAGAAGACACCTTCGGATGAGAGCAATTTTCTCACTTTCAAACACACTTAACATAAAAAGGAAGATACAAGAAGGTTTGAATGGAAGGAGTCGTGGATGACTCATTAAAAGATGAATTATTAATGAATTAACTAAGGTTAGTGACACATGTCACAACCTCATTAGCTCTCTTCATTTCTTCCCAATTCGATTCCAATTTCTCTCCAATTTTTCAATGGCTCAATTCAAAAATTCTTAATTTCATATTTCTAGGTTTCTAGTGCCATTGGACAGTTATTTTCACTACCGGTAAACCTCTATTCTGTCTCTTGACAGTTTTCTGGGTCCGGAAATGACTCCGAAAAATTTCCAGAAAATTTCTATAATTCTCTAAAAATCAGGAAACCCTAATGATCCTCTCCAATTCAATTTTTACACACTCAAAGCCTATTTTTCAAAAATCACATTTTATTCACAATTATACCGGAAAAATGTCATGAATGCATGTACAGATATTTTTCATGTGCAAAAATCATTGTTCACAAATGCATAAACATGAGATATGTTTTTCCTATTTTCTCGATTGATCTCACGTGTACCTGTTTCTATGGTTCGACCCGTTATATGGAAACAGGATGTTACACTTCTAGTCAATGCTTTCGTGCGCTTCTTTAGTGACTATCGATTAAAAATGTAATTTCTTGACCGTATCAGATGTTCGACGATGTTTTCGAACATTGTTTTTCTATTTTTTAAGTTGTAGAGTTGCTTTATGATTTTGTTTTAATATCTTATACTTGAAAGAGGAGAGTCACCGAAGAGGAGAGTCCGAGAGAGAGAGAGTGAGAGAGAAATGAAAAATGCGAGACGTTTCTCTTTTGTCTGAAAGTTTCCAACTTTATAGTTCAACTGCCTGAAAGTTTTGATATTGTGACGGGTGAAACCTCTGGAGGCTGGTCATTGGAATTACAGAGGAGAATGCAAGTTGCGACGAACACCTGGAAACCAGATCTAGGAGTGGTGCGACCCAGATCTGCCTTCGATGGCCTCCCTTTCTTCTTCCTCTTCACGATCTGCCCCAACTTTCTCTCTCGAGAACTCACTATTTGTTTATCTCTCTAAAACCACGAGTCTTTGCTTCTTCCTTTTTTTTTAATTTAGCAATTTTTTTGATTCCATAGTTTTCTTCGATAGTTTGGGTTTGGGTTTGGGTTTTCGTATAGACACAGAGAACCATGTGGTAATAATGATAGTGACGTCAAGGAGAACGCTGATCCTCAACTGGTTAGAGAGCAAGTGGTGATTGAATATGTCCCAAAAAAATCAGAGCTAGAAGATGGGATGGGTGATGAATTCAAGAAGATCTTTGAGAAATTTTCTTTACTTGAAACTGGTGGTTCTGAGGTAAATAATTTGGTTTTGATAGTGGGATTATTTGATCATGATTTTTCAGCTCCTCTATGAATGGTATGATATTGTCCTCTACCTACTTTACTCTCCCAAGATTTTCCAAGTACTTCTTTTGCTTTATCTTTGTATCCCTCTATTGAGTTTTATAGATATAGGTTTTGTGTATGATGGTTGGGCAGGTCAAGATTCGCTGGGTTTGTTGCGTGTTTTATTGTGCATAGTAGCCAAAGTTTCTGCATGATCAATAGTACATTCCTTGCCTGGATTTATTCATAGTTGAGGGAGGTTCTGAGTGGTAGAGGTGCTTATCAATAACATGATTATCAACTAGTTTTCTTCGTTTGAGTTACTGAATCCAGCCCCCCTTTTATGTTTGTCTTGAGTAACGAGGTTTTCTAGGTAAGGGGTGTCAGGGGTTTTATTTGTGTTGGATTCTTTATGGTGTGTGAAACATTTTCGCTATATATATGTGCATAATTTATTTTATTTTATTTCTTTATGTACTCATTTAATTTTATTTACCTCCACTCTTAACATATCAGTTTTCATCTGCATCACTTTTTATTGTCACATTTGCATGTGGGTCTACCGAAAATAGCCTCTCTACTATGTAGGGGTAAGGCTGCGTACTATCAGACCTCCCTAGACCCCTCTTCATTGTGGGATTTCAAACTAGGTGATAATGATAATGATGATGATGATGATCTAGTAACTTAACAAAATAATATTCAGTCATTTCCACAACTTGCAAAATAAGATAGTATTTGGCTTGGCAAGCTTAGAATAGTTAATAAATTGGAATATAATGTACTATATTTTCTCCTAAGTATGTTAATTTCTTGTACTTTTAGAAATTAGTGCTTCTTTATCATTAAATTTTGCTTTTTGTTTTTTCATTTTAATATAAGATCATTTTTATTTTTTTCTCTGTCATAGATATAATACCATTGATATATCTCAATTATATATTGTCAAGTTATTGGTGTTATGTTATGCCTGGATACTTCTACCAATTCCATATAGGTGCTTTTGTTCTTTGTCTAGTCCAACTGTGTTATAATTAGTTTATATTATGTTGCTAAAATTCATTTGTCTACAAGTTAAAAAAGGGGGAAAGAAAACAAATAGAACAGTTAATAGAATCCTAAAAAAGAAATTTTAATAAATTTATTAAAATAGTAGGTTTCTCTAGTGAGAATCCTAAGGAATTAGGTGATGGTAATTTTGAATAACATAAAGAAAATTTAAGTGATGAGATTCATATTCATGAGGATATTAGAAATTGAAGTGAGTATGATCATGTACCAAATGCATCCACTTTAGAAAATTTAAGGGCAAATGAGCAACTAATCCCTATATTGGATATTTATGATCCTAGAAATTGGGATGATCTTGATAATACTATAAGGGACATTTTAGTTAAAAAAGGGCTTCTAAGAGAATTGAATCTTATGCTACCTTTAGACAATACCTATTGGCATTTTTCATATTCTTATTATTATAGAAATTTGAGTAATAGAGAGATTAGCAATAAAAAATGGTTGATTTACTATAAACATATAGATAAAGAATATTGTTTTTGTTGTAAGTTGTTCAAATCTAATAGCAAACAAAGTGCATTAGCAAATGATCGATTTAGAGATTGGAAGCATCTTAGTGAAAGACTTAAAGAACATGAGAATTGCATTGAGCATGTGACTAATATGAGAATTTGGAATGAATTAAGAGTGAGATCGAGTAAAAATCAAACAATTGATAAATATTTGCAAGAAGAAATTGTAAAGGAGAAAAAACATTGGAGACAAGTTTTTATAAGAATAGTTTCTATTATGAAATATCTTGCTAAATATAATTTAGCTTTTCGAAGATCTAATAAGAAACTTTACCATGATAGTAATGGTAATTTTTTAGGATTGATTGAGATGATTGCTGAATTCGATGTAATAATGCAAGATCGTGTTAGACGTATTCAAAATCATGAAATTCATCATCACTATCTTAGTCACAAAATTCAAAATGAGTTGATTTCTCTGTTAGCCCATAATGTTAGAAGTTCTATCATAGGGATCATTAAAAAGTAAAAATAAATTTCTATTATTCTCAAGCGTACCCCAAATTTGAGCCATCAAAAACAAATGAGTTTGTTAGTAGGATGTGTGAATATGTCAAATAACTTTTTAAATTTCTTGAAGGTAGATGACACATCCGGATTGGGACTTTTCAATGAATTATTGAATGCAATTAAGTCTCTTAATCTTAATGTTTATAATGTGATCGGTCAAGGTTAATACCAAGGGGTTTAAAAGTGATTACTTGAAATAAATCCAAGAGCATTATATATGTCATGTTCTTGTTATAATCTTAATCTTACTCTTAGTGATATGGCAAATTCTTGTATTAAAGTTGTTTCATTTTTTAAAGTTGTGTACCGCATATATGCATTATTTTCAAGTTCTCCTAAAAGATGAAAGGTTTTACTTGATAATGTTTTGGGCTTCACTATGAAATCATTGTCTAACACTTGTTGGGAGAGTCAAATAAAAAGTTTTAAAGTTATTAGATTTCAAGCTCCTCAAATAAGATTGACTTTGATCGAATTATCTAAATCTTATGTGATGCCAAGTTAAATAGTGAAGCTGAAAGTTTGGCTAGTAAATTTGAGAGTTTTGAGTTTTTACTTGGTATAGTTATTTGGTATAATATTTTATTCTCTATTAATATGGTGAGTAAAAATTTGCAATCTAAATTTATGTGCATTGACACTACCATACAGCAATTAAAAGGTGTGATGGTATTTTTTAAGAAATATAGAGATGAAAGGTTTAGCTCTAGTATAAATATTGTCAAAACTCTTGCACATTAGATGAATGTAGAGCCTACATTTCCAATTAGATGTTGTATTATTAGGAAAAGACAATTTCATAAAAATGATCACGATGGATAAATACAATCAACTGAGGATTCTTTCAGAGCTAATTACTTTCTAGTTATGGATATGACAATTGCTTCGTTGAAGAATAGATTTGAACAATTAATGACATTTGAAAATATTTTTGAATTCTTATTTGATTCAAAGAAGATGAGTTCATTGGAAGATAACGAATTGAAAGAATGTTGAGCTAATTTTACAACTTTTTCTCATGATAATATGTCGGATATGGATTTAAATGGTTTGTTTTAAATTAAAAGTGTTGCAAATGACTTTGCCAAATAAGTTAATGTCATTAGTTGAAATTTTAGAATTTTTTAGAGCTACAAATTGTTATCTAAATGTTTCAATTGCTTATCGAAGTATATTGACTATACCTATGACTAACATAAAGTAAGAGAAGTTTTTCAAAGTTAAAATTATTGAAAACCTACTTAAGGTCATCAATGTCACAAGAAAGGTTAAATGGTTTAACTATTTTATGTATCGAGAAGGATATGTTGGACAATATTGATCTTGAAACTATTATTAATGATTTTGCATTTAAAAATGTATGGAGAAATTGTTTTTCATAAATCATGATTATATGTATGCTTGTTGGTGCAATTCTCTTGGTGTTTTATAGTCTGATATTGATGTTCGATTGCTATTACTATTATTTTGTTGTTATTGCTACTATTTTTAGTGATTTTATTGTTGCTAACATTTGCAAGATGTTATTAGTTGGTGTCATAATCTTTTAGTTTTTTTTAGTATATAGACTTATAAATTGAGTCACTTACTTATGGATATTAAATTTTAATAATAAAAATATTTTTTAAAAGTTTACATATTTGTATATTGCTAATTTATTGGAGCCCTTCTAATTACTTTGCCTAGGGCCTATAAAATGTTAGGAATGGCCCTGGATACAATGAGAATGTAATGATTAAAAAATTAAATTGATTCGGCCGGTTCAATTATGAAAACCTTAAAACTCCCTACTTTTAGGTTCAATTTTCAACTTTCTAATTCAATTGACTTTAATAATCTTTATTGTTGAAAATCGATTAATTTAGTTAATTTTTATAAAGTAATAAATTTTATAAACAAACAAAAAAATAGTTTTCACTTAACAATCTTCTTTTTCAATTCAACTTCAAATTCTTTAATGGATAAAGACAATATCCTTTCAAAATTTTTAATTGTATTCAATATTTAACCAGTTTTATAATGGTCTAATACCAATTGAAATTTTTAAACCTTAAATTTCTTGTCTTATCAGTTTAACTTTCGGTCTAGTTTTTAAAACATTGTAAGAATGACGGTGGCTTTAATAGCATAAAATATATGGATTATGCATCAGCTAGATGAACAATCAATTTCTATCATGGTGAACTACAAAAACAAATATTTATTAAGCAACTCCTTAAATTTATTTATTAAATCAAATCATAAACATAATGTTTATAGACTTAAGAAAGTATTATATGAAAAACAAACTCTTAAAGTTTGATATAGTAGCATTGATTGGTACTTTATGAAAGAAGGCTTTTGTAGTTATCCTTATAAGCATAAATTACATGTGAAGCATGTTGATAATAAAATATTAGTAGTATTTTATATGTGGATGATATGTTGGTTACTGAAAATGATTTAGTAATGCTTATTAATTTTAAAAATTCAATAAAAAAGAGTTTGATATGATTGAGTTGAGACTACTACATCATTTTTTTGTATGGAAGTATTGCAAATTGATGATGGAATTTTTGTGTGTCAAAAGAAGTATGTGCATGAGATTCTTAATATGTAAAAAAAAGGAAAATTACAATTCAGTAGCTACACTAATGGAGAAAAATTGTAAATTAGTGAAGGATCTAGGAGGGCAACTTATAAATAGCACATTATATAAGCAAATAATTGGCAATTTGATTTATGTGATAGCTATTCGAGGAGACGTTATACATATAATAAGCTTAGTTAATAGGAACATGAAGAAACTAAAGCATCAACACCTCTTAATATTAAAGAAGATATCAAGACACGTCAAGGGCATAATGGTCAATGGTCTATTTTACAAAAACGGTGTTCCTTACAATCTAACATGTTATTTAGATGGTGATTTTACAGCGGATCTTGATGACAAAAAAAGCATATTAGGTTATGACTTTTCTATTAGTACTAGGATTATAACTTAGAGCTCTAAAATACAACCTTTGTCATTCTCTTATCTATAGAAGTTGAATACTTGGCAGTAACATATAAAGCTTGTCAAGCAATTTGGATATGAAGGATTCTTAAAGAATGGAAGTTTAAGCAGAATGAAGGAATTGAGATGTTTTATGACAGTTGTTTTGCAATCAAGATATCCAAAAATTCAGTTGACCATAGTAGAAGTAAGCATATCTATGTCAAATATCATTTTTGTGAGAGTATAATAAGGTGATATTCAAATGATTTACTATAAGATAGAAGATCAAGCTATTGATATCTTTAATAAACCTCTTAAAACTTCTTCATTTTGAAAGCTGAGGAATTTGATTGGAATTTTCAATATGGAGGACATAGCATAAAGGAGGGTAATTGCATACACACTTTAAATTATAATCAAATTACTTTAGTTCATTTACTAATTTTAATAATTAACAAGTATACATTTAAAAAAATTTGGAATTCGTCTAAAAGAAAGGGTAAACTCGCTTTGATTCGTATTATATTAAAGAACAATCTCTAATTATTAAACTAGGATTCAATCTTCATGTTGCTCTAATCGCCCTATAAATTGGTGATTCCTTAACAAATCATAAACAATATAAGCATACCTTATCTTCACATTGAATCAAGAATAGGGTGAGAGGGATAAAAAACTATCCATATAGAGCCATCGAACTCGCTCAATTGATGCAGTAAAAATCAGTTATGACCTACAATAGTAGTTATTGTGTAATGCAATCTTGGTTAGGATCCAATCCACATTACATATCATTTTAAATTAAATAAAGTTAGCACAGCTTAGTTTAGGATATTTTCATTTTGTAACATTTGTAATAAGTAAATTTTAACTTCTAGAATGACCATTCGCCTATTTAAGAAAAGCGCATTGGAAAATGTTCAACTATTTAAATATTTACAGTGAAGTTGCTAAGCTATACATCATGCGAATAACTCAGCAGAGTATTAAAAAATGTTCCAAGACTAAAATATTTTGCAATGTCCACTAATGAAACAAACATCTCTTAACTATGAAATCACAACGAAGTAAAAGGGATCAATAATCAAAGAACAAATCATCTGATTTTCTAAAAGACCATTACTTGGTTCCACCTTATTAGAGTCGAGATGAGAACAAGAGTATGGTGAGAATTCACCATGGTCATTGGATGCAACTTAAAAGAACCAAGCTTGATGATCATCTAGCAAATATGCATTGTTACCTTACACAATTAAATATAGCCTTTGACTATTACCACTAGTTTTTTAACACAAGTAAGAACTTAGTGGTTGGAAACAACCTCTCTACTAGATAGAGGTTAGGTTGCGTACTATCAGAGCTCCCCAGACCTCACGACTGTGTGGAACTTCAACTAGATGTTGATAATGATAATGATGATAAGAGGCTTAGTGGCCTTTAAATTGTGTTTTTTCTTTAGAATGGAATTTGTTGGAGGAACAATACAAGTTCTCACTAGTTGTTGTTTGTTTCTTGAATTGGTAGAGAAATCTCAAAAGAAAGAGCATGTTAATGTGTTGTGTCGATGGCCCAACTCTATTTTGGTTGAAGAAGAAGAAAAGTATTTTTTAATTTCTTCACAATTTATAGAAAATCAACCGGTTTATTATTAAAACTAGCTGGGTTTTATTCATAATGATTTAAAGTAAAAACTAAATCAAAAATCAAGCTGGTTCGCGCTTAATTCATTTTCAAACAAAGAAGTCTAATTTGATTTTGAAAACATTTATCTAATCCGCTCAATTGATGGAGAAAAAATGAGTTGTGTAATGCAATCTAGGTCAACATCCAATGCCATGTACACATTACATGGCATTTTGAATTAAATAAAGTTGATAGAGCTTAATTTAGGATATTTTCATTCAGATAATGTTTGCTATTTGTTTTCCTAGTTTCTAGCTACAAGTTAGCATCTACTGCCTATTTTACAACGAGCATCAATGTCATTGCAGATTTTTAGTAGTTTGTTGCAAGCCTCATCCTTAGGTCTAGGACATGATCTGATAGAATTATTCTATTTAAGTCATCAGATTTTATTTTGAATTAATATTGTATTGTAGTGGAGCTTTCTTCAGTTAATAAAAACCTCTTTTTCATTTTGTTTCAAATATTCTTTTAATTTATCCAACTCTTACTTTTTCAAGTTTAACAAAAACTTCAACTTTGAGCATAACGATCTGTCGAGAGCCTCTGCCTACTCGTTAGACAAGGGCGGATTGAGAATAAAGTCATCCTTAAAAAACAAAATATCAGTAGCAGTGAGATTATCTGGAAAAGGTAAGCATGTGGATACCAAGATTCAGATTCCAAAATATCATATATGTGAATAAACTTGTATATGGTTCCACGTTATTGGCAAATTCATCCACATCGAAACTTCACTTGTATACACTTCAACACAACGAAATTCTACGGCCTAAGGGCAACGGGATGCAAGAAAGTTTGATTATTCGCTTTTCTTTGAATCATAATGCTGGCCTGTGGTATAATGAAGATGAGTACACAATTCCTCAAACTTTGAAATTTTCAATTGTTTAAGCATACCAAAAATAAAAATCTCATCTTCAGCCGCCAAAAAGAAACGAGGCTGCTTGTTCTTCATTCCCATTAAATAATTTAAGAGCTTGCACCACTGCATCTCTCCCAAACCCAAGCTCAACAAGCTTTGAAACTTTGACTTCAAAATCTGGACCCTGCAATCTCAGACAACGTTAATAGGCATTTACAAACATAATCCAAGCTTTTTGAAAGCTTTGAAACTCTTGGTTTCAAAATCAGATACTTTCACCCTTAATACTAACATATTCAAGTAAGATTTCACATAAAATAACCTAAGCAAATGGTTAAAAAACTACAGCCAAATTATATCGGCAAAAAGTTGCTAATAGTGTTTAAAAAATACAGTTTTAAGAGTACCTGAGTAGCAGCTCCATGGGCAACCCCTGAAAGTACGAGAAAGAAACACATAAGAAGTATAGTCAGTAAAGAAAATCCAAGAAGTTAATCCATCACTTGTGCTTTCAAGGCACACCAAAAGCACACTTAATAACTATGTTAAAACAACAGCAGAATGGAGCATCAATCCAGAAAATTTTATTTCTAAACTAACCAGACGATTGACCTCCTGTTGGTGCATTCTTCTCTGTTCTTCCCGATGCCAACTGAAGAGTTAAGGTGGGAGAGATAGAGATATCCAGGTTAGCCGCAGAAGCCAATATCAAATATAATGTTCCAGAATTCTTGATAATTAAGTTGGTTCGATTTGTTAGGTTATAAATGCATGCTCTCCTTGTGAGTTCACATGTAAGCAGATTAAAACCTTTTTATTGAAGAAGTTAAATGAACAAGAATCCCAAGAAATTCCTCACACAAGTTCAGAAGTCAACTCCTCCAATAACAAAAATAGCATTTCAAATATCTGAATACAAAATAATTAGGTGCCCAAATAACAAGGATTAGTGCTTTTGGTAAAGCATGAATCATAAGGAGCAAACTTACTGGATTTGCCGAGCTGGATGCTTCTTTGGAGTACCGATCTTCATCCAAAAAATGAGATGGGATGTCTTTTTCTGAAAAGAAAACAATGAGCACCAACATGCAGCATCTCAAAAACAAAGCAAATCAAGCAAGCCATCATTATGTGGTCTCAACAAATCTGATAGTTAGAAGGCCAACCATGCAGAAAGGGTACAGAAACTTCCCCACCACCAACTCTTAAAACATTCTCCTTTAAGTCAATAATGCACTGCAGAAATTAGCTCGAGTTAAATTTATCAACACAAGGAACATTAAGGAAGATTATTAGTAAGGACATGTAAGAATACTACCTGGTGCTTGCGAAGCATATCAAGCCCAAAAAGGAATTCCATATTTGGAGAATCTAGCACCAAGAAGGAGCAAGGATAAAATATGTTGCCAATCTACACAATTAAAAGAATCAATGAGAATATCAATTCATCAAACTCCTCTGTATCATTCAAACAGCAAGAATTACATGCTATTCATAGTCATAGAAAACTATAGGTAAGACTGAAATTTAAAAACTAAGAACGAATAAGCAATTTGATGATTCCAATTCCAAAATATAGTTATACCAATAAGCAAGAGAAAGAACAGTGAAGAAGCACAGAATGCAACAAGTCATGTAAAGAGGGATAGAGCAAGTATATGGTCAAAACTAAATAAATTTCCCAAATGAAGATAAGGGCCGCCCTCCGGTGTTTACCTACAAGCACGAACAAAAGGACAAAACATGCAACCTAATTTTATGAACCTCAAGCAGATGAATACATTCAGAGGTGCATAAACACCAAAAATCTCACTAAAAAGGCAAATGAACATCCTACCTTGATTGGTGCTACATGAATACGCCCCAGTATCTCTGATTGACCTACTCCATGAGCAATTCCCTTATAACGCTGATCTAAAAGTCTCAACAATCTGCAGAATCCAAAATAAAAGGAAGCATCAACATTCTGTATCATACCAACAAAAAAGAAACAATTGGTATTCTATAACAAACATGCTCTTAGGTCAATGATAGTAAATAGAGCTTATCAGAACTTCAGAGGAAAGTAATTCAACATACAGTTCATATTGGTCCGACCAATTCAATAGGCAATTTACAAGGGATAACAACTTATATAGTACACTCATAGATCTTGCTGTACAACTGAAAATGTAGGTTTATGTGTACATGATATATTACATATGATCAACATAAAGGAGGTTTTTGGGTGTTTGTATAAAGCAGCATTAGTGACCGAAATATTTAAGTATCCTCCAAACCGTGAATACAGATAGCTGGAAACTCCAGAAAGGGCTAAATATATATTGAACAGTACATACCCACATCGCTCAGCACAACTTTTTGATATTATAGTAGACTGAGCTCCACTATCAACAAAAGCCTGCAAGAAAATAGGTTATGCATACAAGTTTCTGCCTCAATCAAATTTAAAATAAATAAAAACGAACTCATATATATTGAGTATATAAGTGAGAACAGACATAAAGAATAATAGAACAACAAATCAAAGATAACAGATATACTGAATAATAATACATGAAAAGAATAATAAGGGTGACACAAATAACCCTAGGATTCTGTTGGAAACGCAAAATAGTTATCATGGTTGCATTCTGAAGGCTTTCATCTTGTCTCTACCTTTAATGGGATGCCATTGACCTCCATGTCAACATACAGCATAACCTGAGAAGTTGCATAAAAAATTTCACATAAAAACATGGCCAGTGCACTTGCATTGCTGAACATTTTTCAGCACATCAGGCGAAGAAGGAATACATACCACCCTAGCAAAACCTTCAGGATTATACTCCAAGGCTGCTGCCCAATTCTCATCAATTCCTTTCTGCATTCGTATCAGTTTGTAAGATGTAGAAAGAAATGCAATAGGATGACCACTGAAATGAATAGATGCAGCATCTCAGGGAAATATCATTTCCGGAACCATGTTATTGGAGATAATATGATCAACAAAAAAGTGCATACAAGTTAAAAGAGCAGCATTACACTTCATTAACAAGCGTGAGACGATGAAACAGAGACATCATCACATGCATCATGTCTGAATGTGACAATTAGAAACCTCTCATGTACCATCCTCATTCCATATTTAGAAAGGAAAGAATTTTCAATGAGTGATGCAATTCAATGATGTTATAAAGAATGCAGAGAGCAAGAACGGTGATAAAAATGCTTATATGAAAGAAAGGAACACTACTTGTTGCCAACCAATACCTGCCGAATGGCAGCTTCAATTTTCTTTTGTGCCTCGATATCAAAAGGATCTGCAGCCAGAAGAGCCTATAATGCACCATGGTACAAAAAAAGAAGCAAATCAGGTTCTCAGATTACCAGTCACAACTAATATGAGGACAATTAGCCTAAATAACATCCTTTAATGTGTTAATTCAAATAAAACATACTAAACTAACTAAAAGGACAGAAATGTGATACTTGTCAGTTAAATGCACTGAATTACCTCAAATCATTATCACATGCAACCCAGCATGAAAAACATTCGTGGACTGACTACACAGATTGGCATGATAAATTTGAGCTTATGAAACTAGGCAATTGACTACTAATAATAGTTAATCACTCACAAGTTCTTCCACTTGTTGACGTTGTAATACAGCTCTCTGTTCATGTCGTTGCCTCAAAACATTCTGCAGTTTGTTGAGATCATTTCCAAGAATAGCTTGTGCAAGTTCGGGATCAGTCTGTGAGTTCAAATGTAAGCCAACAGTATGAAAAAAATCCCATGTAAATAACTGAACCAATATAAAAAAGAAAAGGTAATTTGATCATGTGTTTTAAGAGTTGACACTTAAATATTGATTAATATATCTCTCCCCACAGATAAAAAAAAATGAAAACACAACAATAAAAGATAACTTAAACCAATACTTTTTATATTTTATAAGCATCCAATGCTGACAGACCATGCAGCAAAGAAATAAGAAATGTTAGAAGCCATATCCATTCCAAGAATACAATAATAACTTAGTCAAATGACTAGCAGAATTTTTCCCATCAGAATAGAAAAGCACTAGCGGAATGTTGGTAGGCTCCATTCTCTTTATTCCAATTTAAAGAGGGAGACCAAGGAACTTTGTCTAAATTGACCACTGATCTTACCTGGAATAATTGTGCCATCATATTAGAATCATTCCGAATGTGTTGTTGCAAAGCTCCAGGATTCACAGCAGAACCATCAGGCTTCAACCCCAAATCATTAGCAGGTGCACTGAAATAAATTCCGTTCTATTCTTTAGTTGAGGCAAAGGATGTCATGATGCATACATATTCTATCGAAATAATATGCTGAGGAAAACTTTATGGAGTCCAGCAACGATTTTAAATGTCAGAACTATAAGAATTTCTAACAGAATAGCCAAAAGTCAGTAAAAGATCAACTGTTGGAAACATCTTGATAATTAAGGTTATCCTATACAATATACAGCATATATGGAACACTTCTATGAATCCACAAAAGTTCAGCTGCATAACTTGAATTTTCATTGATGTGCATATCAACATCTTCCTTTTTATTTGTATAAACCATCCAACCTCCCAACTCCCAAAAAATTACACGGGCTTGGTCTTTAACCATGATTTGACAAGAGATCAATCAACAATAAGTGGCCTCAAAACCAAATATAATGACATCAGTGAAAAAATCAGACCTGTTTTACCAAATATTCCGTGCCACTAGATTATTTGCCACTGTTCAACTCAAGTTATGCTCTGACAAATCAAAATATTTTAATTACATATTATTGAGAAACAATGTTATGGATAGTTCAGACCTTGTATTGCTCTGTTCCATCTTCAATTTAAAAATAGTGTGGTACTCTGGTAAAATTACAATATCCATCCAAACAAAAATTTTAAGCAAGAATATTAATGTTTGGACACAACCAGCTAGACACCAACCGAAATTAGGATATTCCACTAAGTGAGGAGATGAAAGTATAGGTCAGTTATAGATTGTACCTAGATCCAGGAACATTGGAAACCATCATAACCAAATCCTCATCCTTAACGCCCAGTGCACTTAATTTGTCATCATTTCTCATCTCCTTCCCATTGTACAGCAGCTGCTGTTGTTGAAGCGGCACTTGTGTCTGCTCGTCAACATTAAAACAAAGATTAGACTAAAAGAACCGGCAACGCGAGCTTAGTAATTAGACAATGTAGCACTTTGGAATCTAATATCCTTTTAACTCGATTCTTGAACAAACCCTGTACTCAACAATGACACTAAGTACATAAAAAACTGAATCAATAAAAATCTCAACTTTTTTCCTCCTTCCCTTTTGAATATACTTTCTTGCAAAAGCAATTACGACCAGCGAAAAATAGGAAAAGTTCAACTAAACACAAAAAGAAAGAAAACCCACCTCCACTTCGAGTAGAGCCTTTACATTTTCAACCTACAATTGAATTACCAATCCCAATACAGCAAATAATCAATGTTGGTCAGCATATACAGACAAATACAAAACTAAAAAAAACAGAATACATATATGCGCGATAAAACGGGTGAGAGGGTAGAATACGTACAGATTCATGAGGATCCACATCCAGAGATATGATCTGTTCGTCAGCTGTCATTACGGTAATTTTCATGTTTCCTTTCCTCTCTCTCTCTCCCCCTCTCTCTCTCTCTCTGGGAATAGATCTCTGCCAGTTACAGTCTCTGGGTTGTGATTATAAACTGATCTTTTTGGTTTCTTGCAAGAGAAGAAGGGGTTTTTGTCGATGATGTTGACCAGACGGCGTATGTCTTTAGATAAAGTCGGTAACTTGGTGGGCTGTTAGTATAGTTTTGGTCTTTCGGTTATTTGTTCCCTTTACATCGAAACTCCATATCTTGTTAACTTGAGCTAGGATTCTTTGAACATCCACTCACGATGGGCTTCAACCTTAAAAGTCGACTAATAACGATAAACTTTATACGACACCAACTCTTTCTCTCATTTGTGTTGAAATTAAATTTAAATTTTGTTTTTTTAGATATTAAAGAAGATTTTTAATTAATAAAAGGAGTGTAGAATTACAAATCAATCCTCAACTAAAATGGCCTGACCTAATGTTACGAATACTGCACAGAAACTGATACTGAATTTAATTTTGGTATGGTAATTTAATTTTGGTACGATATTATACTAATATTGGTCAATTTTAGGTACTATTTTAGTTTTTTTTAAGGCAAATGAAATTTTCATTAATCATATAAATAAGTTAAACAAGGTGGGATAGAATCCCAAACTTTCAAACGAGAGAAATTGCAAGACGATCTAGCAAGTATATGAGCTTCCATAGTTTCTCGTCGATTAATCCAAACAACAGAAAGATTAGAATTACTTTTCAAAATTAATTGGCAATCCTTGATAGTTCCACCAAACTTTGACTGATCATTATAATGTGATTTAAAGGCAAGCACCATAAGTTGAGAATTAGTGAAGATGTTACCCAAGTTTTGCATGTTGTGAGCTGTCCAAGTAAAAGCCTATCGGACCACTAAAGCCTTCGTCACTAATGCCGAATGTAGACCTTCAAATAATTCAGAAATTGCATGTTGAAATGGCCTTCAAGGTTCTCAACAATAATGCCAAAACCCGAAGTTCCCATATTCTGGAATGTTGCACCATCAACGAAAGTATGTCATTCATCCAAGTTGTCCGTCGCATTTTGTCTGCGACCAGCAGCTATAAAACAACTTGCTACTGGGTCGTTATTGATGCTGAAAATCAAAATTTGCTGCTGTCGTTTCTATTCTTACGCCAAAGTCCAATTGTGTAGGTGATCCATTGTAAGCTGCCAAGTTACCATCGCTGTAGGGAATTGATTTTGCCATAAGCCTTTGTTTCTTCTCTCCCATATCTTCCATGCTATTGTTGTAAATTTTGATATTTTTTCTCCATTGTTTGCATTTAGTTCCTGCAAGAAAAACTCCCGAAAAGGAGCTAGATTAGCAATCAAATAATCACCTAACTCCCACACCTCTCTCGCCCTCTCACACCCCACCAAACAATGATTGAAATCCTCCACCTCCCTACAATGGCATTTATCATCAACTTGTATTCCTCTTCTAGCTAGTTTTACCTTGGTAAAATTCCTTTAAGAGCTTTCCACATGAATTTTTTTATTTTTGGAGATAAAAAATATCCATTAATTTTCCCCAAAAATCAACTTCTTCTACCTCACCACCTCTAGCCAAAGTTTTCAATGCTATATGATGACAAGACTTCACCGTATACCACCCTTTTTTATCAAAATGCCAAAGCCAACTATCCTCACTCTCACCCCACCTAATTGGAATTGCAAGAATGTCCCTAATATCTCTAAGACTAACATTCTCATCACCTTCTCCACATCCCATGCCCTCCCATCTCCCCTAAATAACTCACACACTTTTAACGTAGGACTCACAAAGTTGTTCCATCTTCCACCCAAAAATCCCTATCTCTAAGTATCCATAGATCCACACCTACCCTAATTGTCCTTCGATTACCCACTCTCCACCTCACTCTTTTCTTCAAAACATCCGTAGCAAACAACACACTTCTCCACGTGTAGCTAGGATTATGTCTAACCCCGACTTTCAAAAAATCCCCTTGAGGGAAATATTTAGATTTGAGAATCCTAAATAGAAGAGTGATAGTACCACTTATTAAAAGTTGCCACCCCTATATGCCAAGCATGCTTATATTAAAGCAGTGCAAATCACGAAACCTCATACCTTCGTTCTTCTTAGACTGACACATCCTATCCTATGCATACCAATGAATATCTTTAGCACCAGCTCCTGAATTTCCCCACCAATAGCTATTCATTATCTTCTGAATTTCATCACATAAAGGTAAAGGCAATTGAAACACATTCATACAATAAGCCAGTAGTGTAACATCCCGTTACCTATGGGAGGTTAGAATAGTAAATATGAGTGATAAATGAGAGCTTAGAGATGCATTTTT
>JANIIA010000192.1:73205731-73220119 GCA_027478495.1 Erythroxylum alaternifolium | reverse complement strand
GTATATCTTCCAAATTTCTGAACCAAATTGAGTGATTTTGGTGTCAATGGAAAGATAAGACATAGAGGAACACTTTTATAGAGGATAGTATGACCAAATTACATCTGTTTCACTTCCAAATTAAATGTGAACAATAGATCCGAAAGTGTGACTTGGAAAATCTGAAGTGAGTCAATAAGAAATGAATTGAGATTCAAATGGTCTTAGTGAGGTATACCTAAGTATAAATTGTACTTAGATGAGAGTTGATATGAAAATGATTTTGTGAATGAAATTGATGAGAAGATATCTGAGGTTGTCATGAACATGCATTGTACATAATTCATTTCATACATATGCATTATTAAACACTCATAACTTTGCAAATTGTGATACATGTGTATGGTGTTGGATATAGAGGAGAAACTGGAACATCAACCTCCAGACGTTGCCAGAACTTTCAGGCATTAGCTTCGAGAGCAATTTGTGCGTAACCTAAATGGTTTCTCTCAATTATTGTTTGCTTAAGTTATGTTGTGAATGATAAATGAATGTGAAATGAATGCGTTTGATTGTGGATTCCGGAAAGAAGATCTGATGAATGTGAATGAGGATTGAGATATTGAAGTGCTTCTTATATGTGAATGTGAAGACCTATGTGCTATATAATGTGATTGATTGTGTTACATGCCTTCCATTCATGAATGCATAATCAGATAATGGAAGTTGTGACTAGAGTAGCCAATAATCAGAGCTTAAAACTCAACGAGTGAAAATAAGCCTCGAGCTCACAAGTGTTTCAGAGCTCAAGCTCAATATACAATGAGCCCTGTATCCTCATCGGATAAGGGGCAGTTATTAATGAGCCCGGTACCCAAAATAGATAAGGGACAGTTCAGGCACTCGATCACAACAACGTAACAATTGGAAAAGAGTCTCATGATCATTTCATATGCATTTGGTTATATATGTATCATTAATTGAAATGCATAATTTTCCTATGCTTGAGTGAAAATGTGAAACGTGATCAAATATGCAATAATATGATTATATGTTATGTGAAATGATGTGTTGCATGAATTGAGTGAACCATCGATGATGGTTATCTCATTGAGTTCGCAAAATTCACCAAAATTGCAACGTTGTCTTTTTAGGACCGAGAGACGACTCTAGCTACTGAGAGGCTCTACCAACTGTGTAAATTGTGATTAGCAAAAGAAGTCATGGCTCAAAGGTCGGTCAGCTGGGATTTTTGGACAGATTAGTTAGATTGTACATATCTTCCTCATTCATGTAGTACTATTGTATTAGGTTTTGATGATGTATATATGGAAATTGTTGAAAGTCACAATGTAGACAATCAGGTTTTTATGAAATGAAATGAGGAAAAAGTTAGTTTTAAAATATTGTGGTTTTCTTATGATGCTTTATAATGAATAATAATACGATTTATGTAGTGTTCGAACGTAGTTCTCTCTTATCGTAGGATATGTATCGGAATGACCTCCGGACGTCCCGGTGTGTACCTTGCGGTAAGGGGGCGCTACAGGTAGTGCCTGAGCAACAAATTTTATTAGAATCTCCTTCCTTGCTCTAAAAAGCATCTTATTCCTCCAATCATTCAACTTCTTCCACATCCTATCTTTTAGAAATTGAAAATTCTGTTTCTTATTTCTTCCAATGAGTGATGGTAGACCCAAATACTTACCTCCCCCAAGTGGCAAATTGACATTAAGAATATTGCCAATATTATTTCTACAATCCTATGAAACATTAAGACTATAGAAAATACCCGATTTTTGGAAATTTACCGCTTGGCTCGAGGCTCCTTCATACTCCTCTAAAATTTGCTTCACCTCTCTCATTTCTTGTTCTGTAGCTTTAAAGAAAAATACCGAGTCATCTGCAAATAGAAGATGAGAAACCCTAGGGCATCTAACCCCTATTCTATGCCCATATATCAAACCCTGCCTTTTTGCCCGATTAAACAACATAGATAGACCTTCAGTACACATTATAAATAAATACGGGGACAAAAGGTCCCCTTGTCTAAGTCCCTTACTAGGCAAAATAGGGCCCACTATTTCACCATTCACCATTATAGAGTACCGTAAACCTGTAACACACATCATTAACCAATGTACCCATTTATCATAAAACAATTGTCTCATCATCTGCTCTAGAAAGCTCCACTCAATTCTATCATATGCTTTGCTAATATCAGTTTTCAAAGCCATCGACCCAACACTTCCCCACGTAAGGTTCTTCATACTATAAATAGTTTCAGATGCAACCAAAATATTGTCTATTATTAACCTTCCTGGAACAAATGTCGATTGACTAGGGAGATAACATGTGGTAAAACCTTTTTAAGTCTTTTGATCAGATCTTGAAAAGATTCAATATGCATTCTTGTTCTCCTGCAAAGGCACCAATAGTGAAGGGTACCAAGTTCTTAAAGGCCCAATGTCCACAGAATGATAAAGAGAGAGATGAAATGAAAGTCGTTCCTTATGCATCACTTGTAGGCAGTCTGATGTATGCTCAAGTATGCACACGCCCTGATATTACTTTTGTTGTCAGCGTGTTGGGAAGATACTTAAGTGATCCTGGTCTTAGCCATTGGAAAGTGACTAAGAAAGTCATAAGGTATTTTCAGGATTGCAAAGATCATATGTTGACTTATCGACGAACTGACACTCTTGATATAGTTAGTTTCAATAACGCTGATTATGCATGATGTGTGGATGATAAAAAGTCCACTTCATACTACATCTTTATGATAGCTGAAGGAGTTGTATCGTGAAAAAGTGTCAAACAAGCACTCACAACATCCTCTACCATGGAGGCAGGGTATATGGCTTGTTATGAGGCAACTTGTCAAGCAATATGGTTGTGGAATTTTTTTTAAGCATTGGGTATTGTAGACTCTATTTTGAGTATGCTAAAATTGTATTATAATAATTCCGCAGCTGTAGATTTCTCCAAGAACACTAGAAGTATTTCTCGCTTAAAGCATATTGATGTAAAGTACTAATTTGTTAAAGAGAAAGTAGTTGAATCCCTCATTACTGTTGAGTATATGCCTACAACTAGTATGTTAGTAGATCCACTTACAAAAGGCTTACCTATATGTGTGTTTGCAGAACACGTCTCCTGCATGGGATTGTTAGGAGCTTAGCTTGATAAGAGTAGTAGGAGTTTGCTATTTTGTATTGAACATGTTAGCGCTTTGTAGGAATTGCTTATAACTTTTATATATGAAGCATGCATAATGATATTTGCAGTCATTTTTGTTAATATTGACATATATATGTAGATGCATATATGTAGTTTGACGAAATGACAGGTACAAAAGGAGACAAATGCAAAGTCTCAGTTATTGTACTGCATGCATGTTGTTTTAATAGTTATTGCGGTATTTGAACATCTCCAGGTCCAAATCATATGTATTATATATATCCTGTCAATATAATATTGCATATGATTTATTTGACTGCTTTTGGATGATGGAGATTAGTATGGTGGTGTGATTATATTGTCCAAGTGGGAGAATGTTAGAAATGGACTAATATAATCGCAACATTAATTCTATATGCATAACTATTAATCGAATTGCCTAATGTATGTTTAATAATCATAATGGGATGGTTAATAATTTACTAATTGCATTTGAGGCACATGGTAGTACCCTAATAATTATATGTTGGCTCATTAAACTATAGTTCATAACATTCTTAAAATGACACAATTATCATATTTTACCCCTTAGGGTAGAACATATTATAAGATATAACATATGATGAGATTGTGTGTATATATATGGTGTGTGTATATGTGTGTGGATGTGAAAAGAACGTTGAGTCTTCTACCATTAGCTCGCTATTGCACAAAGAGTTCTTGTTTTTTTGTTTTTGATAGGATTGCTAAATGATGGAGGAATCTAAGAACATACGCCAAGCTTTTGGAGGTATTTCATTTTTATTATATTGTTATGCTCTAAATAAAATAAGATCTTGGCTGTGTGATGTTGATAAATACATCTGTGAATATAGCATTTTATACTTGGTGCATTTACTTAATCACACTCCCTCTCTTATTTTGAATAGTCAATTAATTTATCAAGTTTTATTTGCTACTTTTAATCATATGAAGGTTTTTAAATGCCAATCTTATGCTACAGTTCCAAATCATAACAAAGGCAAATTCGAATCTAAAGCAACAAAATATATTTTCATAGGTTTTTTAGCTAATGTCAAACGTTTAATGGTTTTTAAGATATTGAATCTCAGAAAGTTTTTGTTTTTCGAGATGTTGTATTATGTGAGCATTTTTTCCTTTTCAAGAGAAACCTAATTTTCATTCATCAACTGATATTATTTTACCTAATATTTTCAAAGAGCATAATTCTCTTCCTAGTTTTTTTGCAGGTAATACTGATACTGACTCTCATATTCAAGCTAGTCCAGTCGATTATCTTACTTTGGGGGATATCGATCAATCAACTTCTATTGACCTTCAAACTTACCTTTTTATCTCAAAGGTTATTATGTTCCTATCACTAAAACCATTAGAACTTCTTCACATACCATATCTTATGTTCTTTCCTGTCATAAATACACAGATGCATGTTAGGCATTAATTCAAAGTGTGTTTGTAGTCATTAGACCAAACTCTTATTTTAGGGTTATCAAATTTGAATGCTAGAGACAAGCAATGCAAACATAAATACAAGCATTGGAAGCTAATAATAATTGGAGCATTGTTACATTACCTCCTTCTAAGGTCCCTATTGGCTACAAATGGGTTTTTAAAATGAAGCATGATTTTGATGGCACTATTGAAAAATATAAGGCAAGGTTAGTAACCAAAGACTTTATATAACAGTTAGAAGTTGATTATTTTGGGACATTATCCCTAATTGTTAAGACAAATATCTTGCATACTTTACTTATTGTATCTACTACTAAAAATTGGTTTTCTTCACTAGTTGGATATAAAGAATGCTTTTCTATAATGGGACTTATACGAGAAAGTGTATATGAAGCTACCATCTAGTTTTGATACTTATGTTCCTAATCTAGTTTGTAAGTTAATCAAAAGTCTCTATGGACTTAACCAGACTAGTCTTTAGTGGAATGAGAAGTTGACTATAACCTTAATTACTTGGGGATATGTTAGATCTAAGTCTAATTGCTCCTTGTTCTTGAGGACTACCACAATTTTGCTCATTCGTATAGATGCTATAAATTAGTTAAAGAATTTTCTTCATGGATAGTTTAAGATCAAAGACATTGCTCCTTCGATATATTTCTTGGTTTTGGAAATTGCTTGTTCCAGTTCAGGGATCAATTAAAATTAGCAAAAATATAATTGAGGATGTTATTTTCTTGTATTATAGCCAACTTGTACGCCTATGTTTCGTAACCGAGGAATTTAGAATAACTACTACTTATCAAAGGCTTGTTGGCAAGTTGTTATATCTTAGTACAACTAGAACATATATAGTTTACCGTGTGCGAAAATTATCTCGTTTTTTATAGGCTTTAAAGATGTTCATTTAAAAATTAATTTAATTAATAATAACTAATATCATTCAATTTATTTTATAATAAAAAGATTTCAAAATTAGATAATTATTTGATAAAAATATTGTCAACGAAGAGTTAATCAGTGGAAATTCTTTATTAAGAATAAGGTCAAACATGGGATGCATGCCTTGGGATGATGATTTGAGTTGCGGGAGCAATTTCCTTGCTCTGAGCCTAAGCTTTGTTTGGAGAGAAACGAATGAATTCAAAGCGGAATACGTACAGAACACAGAATCAAGATGTGAAATCCCAAAAACAAGAATCATAACATCATCATCAACTACGAACCCAAACAATGCAACACAAGAATAAAGGAACTTGGAACAAAGAGCCGCGGAAGTAAATTAAAATTGGGGAGGAGGAGCTCCATCGGCAGAGAAGAAGGATCACCCATTGGCATTGACGTTGAAGTAGTATGAAGATGGATGGTCACTTACATGAATGGTGTCCTTCAATTTGTGAAACCCATGATTGAACACCCCAAACCCGAACAACAATCCGATCAATATCACCACCGCAATGAGGCATAAGCACAGCATACAAATCCTACATCCGCAGCACATCTTCTTGTTTTCTTAAGCTTCTTCAGCTCTTGGATCTTGCGTTTGTGTGACGGGTGAGATTTCGGATTTGATCTGAGAAACGTGGAAGAAATGTTAATGGGTTTGGTGGGCTCGTTGTTGCAGAGATATAGGATGTTGGCTTAAAAGGAAAGCAAACTCTTTAACTGTAAAACGAGTGAAATGACTGGGACTTCGGACCTATCAAAGATATTTTGAAGAAATAGAAATTGTTCCTCTTTTTCAGGGACGATACCAACTTTTTGGTTTATATTTAGATGAAAGATGAAAAAGGGTTATTCCTTTTTCAAAGTCGTTTTGAAATTGGTCTGATGTGGCTTCCTCTGATTGCAGAAATTGGGAAAGCCGTTTACTCCAAAAGCTGTAATTTCTTTCGGGCCAATAGCTTGTCTTCTCCCTCTGAATCATTGGAGCGGCTTTTAGAAACATGGCTGGCTTTGAAAGCCCAAATATTCGCCTCATAAAAGTCTTCTTTGTAATTTTACTCATTTATTAAAAATATTTTTATCTAAATTAAAAAATATTTTATACTATTAAAATATTCAAAGCATTTTTATTATTCTTTTTTAATTATTTCAATATAAGTTACCATTAAAATTAGGTCATAACACTTATATATAATTCCAAAGATAATCAATCATTTGATAATTTTTATTAAAATAATTTGATATATGTTTAATAGAAAATTAAATATTTTCAATTCATAAGATGCTTATTTCTAAATAACAAGATTTTATAAGTGAAGGTTAAACAACAAAAAATTATTATAGATTGTATATTACTTTATGTCATTTAGTCAATTATTATGTTATATATTTATAACATATCTATTTAAAGATATTATTTATATAATATATGTTTGTTTAATTATTTTACTTGTAAGATAAAGTCTATTTGAAAATTTTACTTTAGATGTAAAAATATAATAACATCATAATCGAGAGATTCATACTACAATTATATGTTTGTTATGAATCATTTATAATTATTGCTTTATTAAAGTTGGAAATTTAACACAAATTATGTTTCTTTTAACTAATTTATGTTAAAGACTAAAATATAAAGATATTTAAATAAACATGTAGGTATTTGTAAAATAACAAATTTACTAAACTAACTTGAAACGAGAATTTCATATAAAACATTACTTGTGTATTTATAGAAATAATTAGTATGATGATTGTACAAGTAGTCGCTCAAATTAATATTTTTTCAAGTATCTAGTATAGGAATTGACATGTTCTAATACTAGGTGACTATGACAGTTTAAAGGGTAGTTATTAGACAAGAAATAGATGGAGATAGTTGAGTGGTTAATATATAATTCATCACCTTAATATAATTAAAAAAATGTTTTATTATTCTTTAATAATGTTGATTTAAAAAATTCTTAACTAATGTGAAATGACACTTAAAATTAGTTTTCAAATATCATTAAAATAATTAATTATTAATAGTAAAGAACTAATATGATTTGAATCAAATAAAGTGAATACTAAATTTATATTTTATATCTTTTTCAAGATATTGTATGATAAAATAATTAAATTGTATGAAAAGTTAATTAGTACCATTTTAAGATTCTTAACATTTGTGTTATTATGAGATGATGCTACACTTCAATCATTCTATAAATATAAAATATTTAATTAAATAATTAACGATAAATTAAGGACTTTTAATTTATCTTATCGTAAATATAATTTAGGATAATTATTTATATTTATTGTTAATATATTTAGTTACATAATATGTCATATTCAAATAATAATTAAAGATAGAAAAATATGATTTAAGTTGAATTTATGATGAGAACTAAGGAGATGATGCACAAAAAGCTGCCAAAGACCCGTTACACATTGCAAATGGTCTAATTAAAATATTAAAGGCTAAGAAGATCAAGCAAGCACTAAATGGGTTAGTTCAAGAGATTTAGGCCAAACAAGTTATTTTAGGTCAGAAAACAATATGGAAGATGGAAAATGTTGCCAATAATATGAAGTACTTAATATACCTCTTTTAAAGTCAAATAGGTCATAAATATCTTGAGCAATGCACCTTGGAATGCCTTGTACAAATTTCTTAGCAAATTGGAGTTTTTAGACATTCTTATATGAATTTCTAGGTAAAAATTATCTGAGTGTCTAGAGTTATTTGAGTTTTTACGTATTATTAGGCATGCAAAAGACTTAATTGTTCCCCTTTTTCCTAGGAATCGCAAGGGAGCCTATAAATAGGCATGGTGCTATACTTAAGAATCATACTTGCCATTTTATGAAACTTGAGATAGAACTTCTCGACTTATCACTCCCCTTCTCATCTATTTTTGGAGTGTGGTGTCTATATCTTCTTTTGTTAACTTTAGTTTGTGCTTCTACATAGGCTTGAGTATGAGTTTTCATTATTCACAACCTAGTTTGGCTTTCTTCAGTAAAATATGTTCTTACTTATTGTGGGTTTCAAGGCCTTATCCATTTGAGGTTCACAACAGTTTGTCTCAAAGCTTTAGCTTCTAAATCCTTTTCACTTATCAAAATATGTATGTTCATTTGTGACTTTGCATTTTCTATAAGTGTCTTTTCTTCATTTTCTAGTCATATTCATTTTATGTTCTTTTCTTGTTTGGAATTCTTTGTTTCCTCAAGTTTTAAGTCTCTTTGCATTTTACACACCCAGATTGCGTTCTGAGTGTCTATTTGTGCTCTTTGTTCTTTTTGTTGATGGAAAGTTTGTTTGAATTTTGAAAGCTATTCTAGTATTATCTATTTATTTTCTAGTTAAAGTCTTGATTTGTAGTAAAAAAAATAGAAGAAAAGAAAGCAAAGAAAAAAAGAAAACAGGTGCCAATCATAATTTATTCAATTTCGATAATACCAAAACATTTGAATATAAGGTGGTTAAATTTTTATGCAATCCAAAATGTATATTTTGTTCCTTAAGCATGATAAGTCACTATCTTGTCAAGTTTAAACACCTATTTTGCACCATTTTCATTTTTTTTAATCCTTGTGCCACCCTTATCCTAAAATTTGCTTGTTTGCTTGATAATTATGTGTTGGTTCACTTAAGATTAATTTTTCTCAGTAGTTTGAGTGGCAAAGGTAGGAAGGAGAGCTTATTACAATAAAAGTCATTCAAGAGTTCAAACAAGAGGGTTGAGTGATTAGTTTGAGGGAAAGTACGTGAGGGAGTGTTGATAAGGTATTTTATGATTTTCTTGCAGGTTCATAAATATGACTTCCAAAGATAAATTTGTATTTAGAGAAGGAGAAAAAATTGAATCATTCAAACTCAAAGCAATGCTAACAATAATTTGAGCGTATAACTAATATGTTTAGTGAGATAAAGGATATAATGGATAAACAAGAAGCCAAAATTGAAAATTTACAGAGAGTGCAAGTTCATGATGTCCCTAATGCTAGAAGGCGAGAAAGGGATAGTTATAATGAGTCCTATAATGACAACCGAAGTTATGCTGATTTCGATGATAATGACTAATTAGCCAAATTCAACAATAATAAAGGTGGTAGGAGGTTTGAAGGGAGGCATGATGCTTATGACCTATAAGCTTAAATGGAGTAAAGGAAAAAGGTGGAGTTGGTTTTTGATTGTTGTAATTATTCCAAGGAGAAGAAGCTTAAGCTTACAGATTTTAAATTCACCGATTATGCAATTATTTGGTAGGATCAAATTGTTTTGGCTAGAATAAGAAACTGAAAGAGACATATTAGTACATAGGTAGAAATAAAGGCTATCATGAGAAAGAGGTTCTTTCTAAATCACTATTATAAAGATTTGTATCGAAAAATGCAAGGTCTCACTCAAGGCAACAAAAATATTGAAGATTACTATAAAAGGATGAAGATTGCCATGATTAGAGCGAATGTAGAAGAGGATAGGGAGGCAACCATGACACATAGGCTGAACTAAGGTATAGCTAATATGGTTGAGTTGTAGTAATAAAGCTTGAGGGCATGGTTTATATGGCCATAAAAATAACGAAGTAACTCAAAGAAAGGTTTCCATGTTAGTTAGGTAGAATGTGAGTTCCATTTCCTTATAGAAATTAAATTATAGTACAAAGGAGGAGAAAGTAGGCTACAATTCCAAAGGTGACAACAAGCCTAAATTTAAGCATTCCAAGAGCAAGGATGTGAGTTTCAGTAGGGATAAAGTTTATTCTGATTCCTAAACTCTATAAAAAGATATTAAGTGTTCGGACATGGGACATATTGCTTCTCAATGTTTTGATCGACCCACAATGATTTTGAGGGAAAATGAAAACATTGAGTTTAAGAGTGAATTTGATGATGAATTGCAACCAAATGATGTTGAGAGTGGCGTAAAATAATATCCAGTAGAGGGAGAAGACATAATCATAAGGTATACACTAAGTGTGCAAGTGAAGGAAGAGGATGATGTGTAATGTAAAAACATCTTTCATACTTATTGTCATATCCAAGAAAGGGCATATAGTATGATCATAAATGGAGGAAGTTGCATTAATATAGCTAGTGAGATGATGGTCTTGAAACTAAATTTGCTTACTTTAAAGCATGCCAAGCTATATACACTTTAATTGTTGAATGATTGTGGAGAAGTGAAGGTAGATAAGTAGGTTTTGGTTTCATTCTTCATTAGAAGATATTACAATGAGGTCTTATGCAATGTGGTGTTATGCATGCTGGTTACATTCTTTTGGGCTGGCTATGGAAATTTGATATGTATGTGATGCATGTTGGATTCAAAAATTGATATTCCTTTGTAATAATATATAGAAAATAATCACTCTTGTACCATTAACACCTCAACAAGTCTATGAGGTTCAGTTAAGACTTAAAGATGAGAGTTAAAAGAAAAGAGTGAGTGAGGGCAAGAGTAGTAAAAAAAAATTGCAAAAGAGGAAAAAGATAGAACAAGGTAAAACAGAAAAAGAAAAGAGCAAGAGAATGCAAAAGTAAATGAGAGAAAACATGATAATTTCTTTGTAAAAGAAAGTGATGTCAAGAGAGCTTTTTATTCTAAATAGCATACACTTATACTTTTGTACAAAGAGGCTTTAATTAACACTAATGACATTAACTTTTCATCACTAATTGTTGTTGTTTTGGTTTTGAAAGACTTAAGAGCCATGATTCCTAAAGAAGTTGCAAGTGTTTTCACTCCAATTCGGACAACAGAACATCAACTGATTTTATCCCTAGTGCTTCAGTTTTGAATCGACCAGCCTATAAAAGTAATCTTGAGAAAATAGAAGAACTTTAAAGGTAAGTAAAGGAACTCATGGAAAAGGGATGTGTGAAAGAAAATATGAGTTTGTACACAGTTTCAGAGTTACTTATGGCTAAAAAGGAGGGGATATAGAGGATGTATGTTGATTTTCGAACCATCAATAAAATTACTGTAAAGTATAGACATCTCATTCCTAGATTAGGTGAAATACTTGATGAATTTTATATTTATTGTATATTTTTTAAATTTTATTTGGAAATTAGATATCATCAAATTAGAATGCGTTAGGGAGATGAGTGAAAACTAACCTTTAAAATAAAATATAGTTTATATATGTGGTTAGTTATACCATTTGGATTAACTAATGCTCCAAGCTCTTTCATGAGATTAATAAACTTGTTTTGCGTGTTTTCGTTAGTAAATTTGTGGTTTTCTATTTTTATGATATTTTGATTTATAGGAAAAGCTTATATGAACATATTGATCATTTCGGAAGTGTTTTACATGATCTAAAGTTGTATGCTAATCTTAAGAAGTGTTCCTATTGCACGAATCCTATTATATTTCTCGATTATGTTGTTAGTGCTAAGGGAATTTTGGTTAATGAGGAAAAGGTTAGGGAAATTTGTGATTGGCTAACACCTAAGTTTATCACTGATGTGCATAGTTTTCATAGTTTGACTAGCTTTTATAGGATGTTTGTTAAGGATTTTAGTACCATAAGCCTAGCCTATCGAGCTATGAACGAGGGTAGGGTTTAGATTGCCTAAGTCTGGTAACATAAAATGACGTTATTTTGCGAATTACTCGGGCCTGGTAACACATAAGGACATTGTTTTGCCATGACAGACGTCATTTTGCTTTTCTAAAAAAATAAAATTTAGGCCTGGCTCGACCCAGCCTATTGTCATCCTTAAATTGCACCATTAAATGAGATTGTCAAAAAAGAATGTCGGTTTCAAATGGGGTGATGAGCAAAACAGGGCATTCAATTTGATTAATGACAAGTTTCTACACCATTGTTTACTTTGCTTGACTTTGCTAAAACTTTTGAGATTGAGTGTGATGCTTTAAGTATTGGCATTGGATTTTTTTTATACAGGAGCAATGTTTAATTGCATTTATTAGTGAGAAGTTGAGTGGAGTAATACCAATGATGAGCACTTTAAACATTTGAAGAGATAATGGAAGTTGCATAAAAAGGCATGCAAAATGGATAGAGTTCATTGAGACATTTCCTTATATGGTCAAGTATAAGCAAGCTAAGGAGAATATGGTGGTTGATGCATCAACTTTCATGTATTCACTTATCTCTACTTTAAATACAAAATTGCTAGGATTTGAGCACATTAAAGACTTATATTTTAGTGATTTCGATTTTGCAAATGTTTATGGTGTTTGTGAGAAGGTTGCTTTTGGAAAGTTCTATAGGCATAAAGGGTACTTATTTTGAGAGAATAGATTGTGTGTGCCTATGTGTTCTTTGAGGGATTTGTTTATCAGAGAAGCTCTAGTGGTGGCTGAATAGGTCATTTTGGTTTGGGAAAAACTCTATAGTTTTTAAATGAACATTTCTTTTAGTTGTACATGAAGCGTGATGCTGAGAGAATTTATGAAAGATGCATCACTTATAAATAAGCCAAGTTTAAGGTCTTACCCCATGGTTTCTATACTCCTTTACCTATACCTAGTGAACCTTGGGTTGGTATTTTTACGGACTTTATTTTGGGGTTGCCTAAGCCAAAAAGGTGTAAGGATTCAACGTTTGTGGTCGTTGACAAGTTTTCAAAAATGTCAAATTTCGTTGATTGCTACAAAACCTATGATGCAAACAACATTGCTAATTTGTTCTTCGAGGAAGTAGTTTGTTTGCATGGCATACTGAGAAGCATAGTTTCTAATCATGATGCAAAATTCTTAAGTTTCTTTTAAGAGACATTATGGGTTAATTAGAGAACTAAAGTTCACTCTTCAACTACTTGCCATCTACAAATAGAAGGGAAAACTAAGATAGTAAGTTAAATCTTGTTTACTTTATTGTGTTCTATTATTCAAAAGAACTTGAAGAATTAGGATGATTTTTTTTACATTTTAAGTTTGCTTATGATCGAAATGTGCATTCTACTACAAGCTTTCACCTTTTGAGATTGTGTATTTAATCCATTAACTCCTTTAGATTTTTTACCTTTTCCAATTGATGAGATAGTTGATTTAGATAGCAAAAAGAAGGTAAAAATGTTGAAAAAGATGCATGAAAAGGTGAGACAACAATTTAAAAAATGAAATGAACAATATACTACTCAAGCTAACAAAGGACACAAGAAAAAATTATGTTTAAACCAGGTGATTAGGTTTGGATATATATACCTTCCAGATAAGTATAATGTTAGCACTATATTCAATGTTTTTAATCTTTCTCCTTTTGATGCAGGTGAAGATTCGAGAATGAATCATTTTAAGGAGAGGGGGAATGATGAGAACTAATGAAATAATACACAAAAAGTTACTATAGACCGTTTGCACATTCTATTGCAAAATCAAGGGCTAACAAGATCAAGAAAGCAATAAATGGGATAATTCCAGAGATTTGGGCCAAACAAGTTATTTTAGGCTAGAAAACAAACATGGAAGATGGAAAAGGCTTTCATTATATAATTCACATGCTTAAGTGCTAAATAGACGTCTTTTAAAGTTAACTAGTAGAGTATTACTGCGCATCGCGCAGTAATAATACCCAGTAATAATGCCCAGTTAATTTAGTGAGTTATAATGTAAGGAAATAATAGTTATAGAAATAAAAATAATATAAGATTATAATTAATATGAAGGGTGAATAAAAATTAATTGATTAGATAGTTAAAAACATTGACGGTTTATTATGAACTGGAAAGTGTTAATTAATTCTTATTTAAGCATGATTAAAAAAGCATTAATTGCAGGAAAAATATATGATCTATTAATTATAATGTAATATATAAAATAAAATTAATAAACAATGAGAAAAT
>JANIIA010000192.1:73187406-73203080 GCA_027478495.1 Erythroxylum alaternifolium | reverse complement strand
GTGACAGGAAACAGGGCCAGAAAGTGAGAGCTCGAGATATCCCGACTGAATTGTTGGCCAATGGACCAGCAAGTGAGGACTACAGATGGTTTTTGTAAGATGGAACGGGCTCGGGAGGGGAACAAAAGTTCTGCCTTCAACTTGTAGTCTATGAACCTTTTTAATGTCATTATAAATCATCAATACTCTTTTCCATTTTACTTCTATTGCTCAATATCTAGGTGCGGGAGTAGACATCAGTGTCAAACCCGTATAGCATAAGGTCGCTTGCTATTGGTCGCGCCGTTGCTCGACCTTTCAGAACCACCCAAGCTACAAACCAATCTGCGGAGAGCACCGGACCTCGGCATCTTACTCGAAGACCTTCAAGCGCAACCACAGCAAGTAACTTACCTCGCTCATCGCTCTGCATACTGTGCATTAGATTGCACATCTCTTTAGACATTACACCGTCGACTATACGTACAGTGCTACAGCAGTACATATGGTATTTTGTAGCGCATCAACATAAAGTGCTGGTATTGACTTCATACTTGACCTCTACCTGCTCTTGTAGACCATCACCACCACCGCTGGCAGCTCCTCAAACAGACAATGTCCCCCTCCACTCTCTCATCCGAAAGCACATCCACATCCACAAGCCCTACAACCATGACCGCCTCCCAGAACTACACCGTCCGCCAACGTCTATCAGCCCTCCTCGAAGGCCTCTCCTCCCCCGCCGACTTCGAACGCAAACCCTCTTCCTCCACCTCCACCTCCTCCGCCACCACCGCCAACCCACCACCCCCACTTAGCCAAGGTCCCAATCTTCCGATTACCTTACTTCCAACCTCTTCCTATCCTCCACCAACCGGCCCTAATCACCAATACCCAGGTGCTGGTTTCTTCCAATACCCTCCTCCTCCTCCTCCTCAACAACAGCATCAATTCTACCACCATCACCTCCATAATCTTCCCTCTTACCCTCCTCAATCACCTTCTCCTACTACTGATACTACTACACACCACCATCCTCAGCGCTCGCTCTCTTTCCCTACCCCACCTCTCCAACCCCAACCCCAAAACCCAAACCCAAACCCAAACCCAAACCCAAACCCAAATCCTTCTAACGAACGCGGTGCTGAAATCATGGCCCTCCTCCGCCCTTCGCCCAATAGTCCTTCTCCTTCTCCTCCCCCTCCTCCGGGTCCAGGTGTTGCTCGGATGCCCAGCAGCAAGATGCCGCGTGGTCGCCGGATCGATAAGACGGCAGCTTCGGTGGTGTATGACGTGGACATGAGGTTGCAAGGAGAGGTTCAGCCTCAGCTTGAGGTCACTCCCATCACAAAGTATACAACAGATCCACAACTGTGTTTGGGTCGCCAAATTGCTGTTAATAAGTCTTATATCTCTTACGGACTCAAGCAAGGAAACATTCGCATTCTCAATATTAATACTGCTCTCCGCTCCTTGTTTCGCACCCACTCTCAGGTTCGCTTAACTTGTCTATTCTTTTCTCTTTACGAAGTTTTCTTCCTCTTCTCTTTTTCATTTCTTCTGTTACTTTATAGGTGCATATACGAATGTCTTGGCATGACTTGGTTTTGCTCTATTTTATGTGCTTGTGCATGTATGTATGTATGTATGCATGTCAGCATTTACTATTACAAAAAGAAAGAATAAGAAGAAGAAGAAGAAGATTGGTTCAATGGTTGTTCTTCAAAAGGATGGATAAATTGAAATGTATTTAATTCGTTAAATTTTTTGTTCTACTCTTATGCTAACCTATGTGATGCCTTCCTCTCTCAGAGGGTTACGGACATGACTTTCTTTGCCGAGGATGTTCATCTTCTGGCCAGGTAGCTTCTTCTCTGAATTCTACCATTTCCTCTTCTAAATTTGTCTTGGGGTACGGTTACATTTTTATCTGCTTCTTTTTTTTCAGTGCCGGAGTAGATGGGCGCATTAATGTTTGGAAGATTTCTGAGGGTTCTGATGAAGAGGATAAACCGCAAATTACTGGAAACACTGTTATTGCCATTCAAATTATTGGAGAATCTGATATTAAAAATCCTCGAGTTTGTTGGCATTGTTACAAGCAAGTATGACATATTTTTAACTCCTCTTTTTTTTTGTATGGATTTTGATGTGTTCCCGATTAACTATTACCATTCCCGTACGATATTTGACTCATTACTCTTGCCTCTTACTTTGCTTTCCATCTATGTTATGCCCCTTCAACGCCTTTGTTATAGGAAATCTTGGTGGTCGGGGTTGGAAAACGTGTTTTGAGAATTGATACCAACAAAGTTGGAAAGGGAGATGACTACTCGGCAGAGGCACCTCTACAGTGTCATGTTGACAAGCTGATTGATGGGATTCAACTTGTTGGTAAACATGATGGGGAAGTCACTGATTTGTCAATGTGCCAGTGGATGACCACCCGGTTGGTCTCCGCATCAATGGATGGCATGGTTAGTATTTTGACCTCAAATCTTTGACCCATGCTTTTGATTTCTTTCTATGCCTGTATATACGCTCCTAATATAACTTTTTAATAAACGCACTTATGATCTGCAATGTAAACTTTAAAATGCAACTTTCATTTCCTGTGGGCATGGGTTAAACTCCGAGTGAAATATATGGAAAAGTATAGCCGATTAGCTTCCATTGGCATCATAAAAATCTTATATACTAGAAAATTGAAATGAAAAATTACCATGATGACGAAGCCTTCTAGTCTTGGAGTTCTTATTAATATTCTGGAAGTCACTTCTTAGCTAATAGGTCGCTAAAGTGGTAAACAGCCCTACTTCTCCAAAATCTAGATTTTCATTTAATTGGTCTTGATTTTTATAGTCACATTTTTATTCCTTTTAAATATGTCTCTTGTTCTGTTCTCGAGGGTTTCTATCCAGAAAAAGTAGGACTTTTCCCTTCTTTTAATCTTTCCTCCAACACTCATGTTCTAGTTGGGCATGCTTACCTTCATTTCTCAGTATTAATGTTTTGGTATTATTTTTTCGGTCTTTTGTGCTTTTCACACTTATACAGATCAGATATGGGGGGAGCAATCATTTGGGGATTACCTAATTAACTGGTCGGGATATAACTTGTTTCTTTTCAGACTCATCGACCATATGCCTGTTTTTCTAGTTTAAATATATTCCTAGTGTTTCTGATAAACTAATGTATTTTCCTGGAGGACTAGTGAACGCTTATGCAATGAAAAAGGTTAACATTTGTTATATTGTTGATGCACTTTATGTAACCAAGCAAGAAACTGCACTTCATACCTTAGTAATGTGTTATGAATAGAAACAAAATAATAAATTAGAGCATATAAGTCAATATTCATCACACTGGTGCGATATGCATGCATACTCATATTTGGTTGCATATAGTATTGATTTTGAAATTTATAGATGTATGTACATTCAATTTTGTGTAACAGATAAAGATATGGGAAGACCTCAAGGCATCACCTCTAGCAGTGTTGAGACCTCATGATGGCCTTCCTGTTTATTCTTCCATCTTTCTGACAGCTGCTGAACGGCCAGACCACATCATACTTGTTACTGCGGTACATGCATAATTCATCTTTGAGATGTTTTTATCCAAAGACCTATGTTTGTAGTTGTGCTGGGCATTGTAACTTTGGAGGCCCTTATTTTCTGTAGTTAATAACTGATTTTTACTTGGTGGAATGGAGTTTATAAGGTTTATTTTATGTAACTATATTTTGTATCTGTTCAGTGTAGAGTTGTAAACATTTCAAGTTGATTTCATATGTGACTCCTTAGGATTGTTTCTTTGTTGTTAATAATCGTTGCCCGTCATTTTCTTGCAGGGGCCTCAAAATCGGGAAATAAAGGTATGGGCCTCTGACCGTGAAGAAGGTTGGCTATTGCCTAGTGATGCTGATTCACTGAATTGTATTCATACGTTGGAGCTTCAGAGTTCGGCAGAGCCTAATGTTGAGGAGGCTTTTTTTAACCAAGTTGTATCTCTTTCTCAAGGGGGTCTTCTTTTACTTGCAAATGCAAAGAAGAATGCTATATATGCCGTTCATTTAGATTATGGTCCTTATCCAGCAGCAACCCGCTTTGATTACATATCAGAATTTACTGTTAAAATGCCAATTTTGAGTCTGACAGGGACAAGTGATGTGTTGCCTGGCCAGTGTGTTGCCCAAATTTATTGTGTTCAAACCCAGGCTATTCAGCAATACACTTTGGACTTATGCCAATGTTTGCCACCACCTCTGGACAATTTGGGTCCAGAGAAAGAGTCTGTTGTTCCAAGGGATGGTCCTAGTACTGAAGGATTTGCTGCACTGGAATTGAGTGGAAGCAAATTTCCTGATGTTCCCATAAGCTCCACTTCAATTGATGCTGCCACTTTGCAGGATACTGGCACTTTGAATGTGGACGCTAAAGCTCATACTTCTTCTCCGACGATTACTGATGCCAATGTAGTTTGTGTTCCGTCATCTCCTCTCCCTCTAAGACCTATGTTATCTAGGGATCATTCTGAGGTTCCAGTTGCAGTAAGGTCTGAATCAGGTCCTCCATTCAGTGACCAAAGTTCAAGTCAACCGGTAAATGATTATCCCATTGATAGGAAAATGGATGAAATTCATGTGAATGTGTCTGATGTGCCTTCAATGACTAGTGATTCAAGAAATGAAGAGAAGAAAATTGCACTAAGTGATGATTCTGAGAGGCTCACTCCAGTTACTTTTAAACATCCAACTTTAGTGACGCCTGAGATGTTCAGGAGCATTTCATCCTCTGACGTTGTTGATGCTAATGGTAGCAAAAGTGAGGTTGATACAAATATTCAAGAAGTGGTTGTAAATAGTGATGTTGGCAATACAGAATTGGACGTTAAAGTAGTTGATGAAACAAGATCCGCTAAGAGTGATGAATTTGGCCAAGGAGAAGCTAAAAAGCTTGTGTCCGAAAACAAAGAAAAATATTTTTGTTCTCAGGCATCTGATCTTGGCATGCAGATAACCAGAGAATTCCGAGCTGTATCAGCTGAAACTTATGCTGTGGAGGAACCTCAGCAACTCAATAGTATAGGAGCAGCAGAGTTTATAGCTCAATGTACTGATGTGGGAGACGAGGAAGTTAATCACTCTTCTAAAGATGTAAATGGAAGAGTTCTTGAGACAGCTCTGCCTGCAAGTACTCCACAGCCGACAACTCCAAGTACAAAAGGGAGAAAACAGAAAGGTAAAAATGCTCAAGCATCAGGTCCGTCTTCACCATCTCCTAGCACTTTTAATTCAACAGATTCTTACAATGAAGTGGCTGGGAATTTAAGTCTAAGCTCTGTAGAACCTGTGCTTCCTCAAATTGTTTCGGTGCAGGAGACGCTTAATCAGGTGATTGTTACACTTGATCTATGTAAGATATTACAGTATGTACTTATTGTAATATGTTTTGTGTTATGCATTTGCTAATTTAATATCTTAAGAAAATATGTATTGATCATTTTTCAAGGGTGGATCATGGTTCATGGTAGAAGTGTAGTAGGTACCATCGTGCACTGGTCTCCCGTTCTTTCATATCATAACAGATTTAGCTGAAACACAACTGGCCTCAAACTGCAACTGTTGTAGGATGGCCAGAGGACATACCAACAATTTGATGAAATAAACTGTAGAACTATGGCTACTGGAAATCGTTAGTGCGCTGGAATCTACAATGCTAAGACTGGAACTTACAAAATTAAAAAAAGGATAGTCATGGGAATTACTCTTAGGATTGTGTCAAGAATTAGGAGCGACACATAGGATTTTAAAAAAATAACTATCGAAATCACATCAGTAGATTCCTAGAACTTACTTTTACAGCTTAGTTATTACTCTCAGGTATCTAAGAATCATTCTTAGAGATAGAAAGTTTCACACTTGAAAAACCAGTCTTTTATTCCTTGAAACATTGAAGACATAAACACGTATATAGAAAATGCCTTGAGACCCTAGTCCCAACAGATAGGAACATCCGAAATTCCAAAATCATATTTAATAGTGATTCTTATTTTTCCTTACTTGACTAAAAATCTGAATTAATAAAGACAAACTAAAATAGAAAATTTTTCTTAGTAAAGAAAAACTAAAATGAAAATATTTTCTTTCTCCCTAAGAAAAGTCAACTAATGGTATTCTGGATCAGCAGCCCAAATCACCCCTTCATATTCTGTGCTCCACCCCCAGAATGCCCCACATTTGCAGCACCAAAGTTATTGTTTCTTGTTGTTTGAGTGCATTGTACATGGTAATTCATAATGATGTTCTTAATTTTAATGGAGGACATTGTCCTCTTTGTTTCCATGAAAAAATAACAAAGACTTCTGTATCTACCTGGAGTCTCTTTTTGGTCATGATATCCATAATTTGTTGTTATACTCTCATTCCTTCGTAAAGATTTTCTAGGTGTCATCTAACCAATGGTATCAAACTGTTACGCTGTTTTACCTGGCCGTCTATTGTCTTTCCTTCTATTATCTTTATATTTTCACCTTTTTCTGCAGCTTGTGGCTGCACAAAAGGAAATGCAGAAGCAGATGTCGAATATGGTTTCTGTTCCTATTTCTAAAGAATGTAGAAGACTGGAGGCAGCTTTAGGAAAGAGCATTGAAAAAGCTATCAAGTCAAATACCGAGGCATTGTGGGCTCGTTTTCAAGAAGAGAATGCAAAAAATGACAAGTTATTGCGTGAGCGTACACAGCAAATATCAAATTTGATTTCTAGTTTTATTAATAAGGATTTGGCAACCATGCTGGAAAAAGCAGTTAAGAAGGAATTATCTTCAGTTGGGCCTGTCATAACTCGAACAGTTTCCCCAGTGATCGAGAAGACCATATCTTCAGCTATTACAGAGTCCTTCCAGGTTAGAAATCTGAATATCTGTTTCCGTTTTTTCATTTTGAAATTAAGTATTTCTGACTGAAATTGAGCTCCAGAGAGGAGTTGGAGATAAAGCAGTGAATCAACTGGACAAATCAGTTAATTCAAAACTGGAAGCTACAGTTGCTCGCCAAATCCAAGCCCAGTTTCAAACATCTGGCAAACAAGCTCTGCAGGTATGCTCAAGTGTGTTTTGTGCTAAGTTGTATGAGTTATGGTAGTGGTCGGTAAGAGAAGGTATGTGTAAGCTTTCACCTGTAGCAATGGTAAGGTTTCAGTTGCAAATAATTCGTGGCAAAAAAGCCCCTAAAGGAGGTAAAAGATTATGAACTTCCCAACGGCAGACTTACATCAGGGACCTTAGCATTAGCTGAAAAATGGATTATTTGGACGAGCCTAGATTTAATTCTAATAGTTTTCTAATCTTTTTAACTGAATCCTGCAGGATTCTTTGAAGGCTGGTCTGGAAGCATCACTAATCCCTGCCTTCGAGATGACATGCAAAGCCATGTTTGAGCAAGTAAATGCTACTTTTAGGAAGGGGATGGAAGAACATACAACTGCAGCTCAGCAGCATTTTGATGCTGCTCATTCTTCTTTGGCACTTGCTCTAAGGGTGTGTGCTTCTTGACATTGGTGCTATAGTTCTGAAAATGACATGGCATCTGACGTAGTTTGCCATTTTATTAATATATTGTAGATAGTGGGTACAGATGTCCATCTTTCTGAGCTCAAAATAAATCTGCCCGCTACCTGATATCTACTTACACCAACTATCGATGATATTTACTAACGTGCTAAGCTTTTGTTCCTTCTAATTATCTCTCTGGATTACCATTCCTTGGAAGGCTTGAGCTTATTGTTTGATAACCGGCATTCATTTAGGTTGGTTGAAGATGTGATTGTTTCTTTACCACTTAAGTTTTTATGTTTTATGCTTTGGGATAGGGGGATATCTTGAATGCTGTTTGTTACTACCCGAATTGAAGTTAACAAGTGTAGAAAATTCTGTAGTTTAGACAGTCTGGCACAAGTTTCAAGCAATTTCTCTGCTAGCATTATGATATCAGTTTATTTACTGAATGCAGGAAGCCCTCAACTCGGTGTCATCCATAACCCAAACCTTGAGCGGGGAATTGGCTGACGGTCAAAGAAAGCTGTTAGCTCTTGCGGCTGCTGGAGCAAACTCAAGTACTGCGAATCCATTGGTTTCTCAGCTTAGTAATGGACCTTTGGCTGGTCTCCATGAGAAGGTAGGTTTGCTTGAAATTTAGTTTTGTTTTGTGATTGTAAATGTCAGATATGTGCTGGGTTGAGATAAATGTTAACCCTTATCTTTGTTATGATTTAAGGTTGAGTCGCACTTAGATCCAACAAAGGAGTTGTCAAGATTGGTCTCTGAACGCAAATATGAAGAAGCTTTTACTATTGCCCTGCAAAGAAGTGATGTTTCAATTGTGTCATGGCTGTGCTCTCAGGTACTGCTCTGCATATATTCGATGTAAATTGATTAAGTCTTTAAATATTGTTAATATTTATGGTCTGATCTGCTGCATACAAAAAATGTAGGTTGATTTGAGTGGAATATTGTCATTGCATCCTATGCCCTTGAGCCAAGGAGTGCTGCTTTCACTTCTACAACAATTGGCCTGCGATCTGAACAAGGACACTGCCAAAAAGGTTGGATGGATGACAGATGTTGGGTCTGTCATAAACCCAGCAGACCCTATGATCGCAATGCATGTCAGACCCATCGTTGATCAAGTTTATCAGATCATACACCATCATCAACGCACTTGCACTTCACCTACTTTCTCTAACTTCCGGGTTCTGGTGCATGTTATCAATTCCATCCTGTCTAGCTGCAAATGAAAATTATCTCCCGCCCTGTGCCTGCCTATGTACAAATTTCTATTCACAAATTCCTATGTAGAGGTCAAATGAAATGATAGTGTTTTCTCTTTCTTTTTTTCTTTTGGTCTGTGATCAAGTAGGTTTTAGGCTATAAACAAGGATTTAGGGAACATTGATGTTGGACGGAAGCATAAGACAAGAAAAACCCTGTACTTTTTTCCTTGATATGTAATGCTCCGTATTTTTTCTTTCTTTTATCAGTTTTTTGAGCTTCATATCATAGGCAATGTCATTTCAAATATAGTTAAATTGACTAATTTTGACCCATTAGTTTACAAATAAAGTAATCAATATTTATGAAATAATGATAATAAAAAGAGTATGATTTCATACAAGCAAAGAATTGGTGAGGATTAACAAAATATATGACGTGATAACATATATTTTCATTGATGTAGAACCAGAAATCGGTGGGTGTGGTCTAATGTAGAATGTACAGCCCTGGTTGCGCATTGTCAATCATCTTGATAAATGGACGTATCACCAAATTAAAATTAAAAGGAAATAAAAAACAAAAAGAAACAAGAAAACGATGATCAGACATTTCCTCTCATCTCTCAATTAGTCTTAGTCTAGGGTCTAGCGTCTACCAGCATTGGTCCGTTTCCCATCTCCGTGTTTGATAATACCCAACCCCAACCACCGCTCTCTTCGTCTTATAGAAGAAGCTCATGTCATAAAGCGCCCTGGCCGCTGGATCAGAGAGCGTCTCGTATGCGTTGTGAATCTGTATGAAATCTTGGCCGTCGGATTTGAGAGCATCGGGATGATATAGCTTAGCCAGGGTTCTGTAAGCAGTCTTGATCTCTCTCTGTGACGCAGACTGCTTTACCTGAAGAACCTCGTAGAGCGACTCTTTCTCTTTGACTTGGGCCAAGGCTTTCATACGGAATTTCGGGGATCGGAAGGGCTCCTGTTTGGCGCTCAATTGAAGACGGTGAGGCGCAGAAGTTGCGGCATACATCTTAGCGTAGACAAAAGAAGGAAGAAAATAAACAAGGAAGGAAGGAAGGAAGGAAGGTTGGGTACTGTTTGGATTGGGTTTTAAGTCGTGGATTTGTACTTATAGATAGAGAGGAAGAGAGAGAGAAGGTGTGTGGAAGTAAAAGAAAATAATAATAATAAAAGCAAAACAATGGGTGGGGTGGGGTCTGTCAATTGGTTTGATGGGATATAGTTTTTATACATATATTTTTAAATTAAATTAAATCAATTAAAAGTTAAATCAAAAACTACTCTTTATTCTCTTCTATTTCTATACACAATGTTACTTTAAATTTTAACTAATTTTTCATATCTCTTCCTAATTTCTTTTATTTAATTGTTAAAAAATTCTACATTGGAATGACTTTTTATTTAATCTTATATACTGTAAAGCTACTTAAGTAAAAACAAATAGGGAGGCGGGCACGTGCCCTAGAGTTTCTAGAAACCCAACCCAAGGCATTGGGTTGGCTAGTAAAAAAGTAAAGTAGCGGATTCAGCAGCAACTGTCCGTAACCAGATTGCGACAATTCATCCAACCAACTACTCACCATACATACGTTTTCAGTTTGAGAGGCCTTCCCTTCTAGAAGCACTTAATTTGTCCCATCCCATCCCATCCCATCCCACTCCCCTTTTAACTGATGCCATTACCGTACCCCCACTTCCCCTGCTTTCCTTGTTCCTCCCCTCACCTCACCTCACCTCACCACTTTATGTCTTTCAACTTTCTGTTTAAAATAAATTGGAGGTCATCACAAACCGTAACCTCCCCAGTTCTCCTGATTTGTTAATTCAGCATATCTACAAAGTAACTCTTTATCACTTCCTTTTCCTCTCTTCACTGTACCCTATATTATGATCACATATAGCAATGTATCTCAATCTACAAAGTGACATGCACCATTTTTTATTATTAATAGAAGAGAAAGAAAGTCGTGATTATTGATTGGACCCACTTCAGTGTCTTAATAACAAAGTTAAACACATATCCTAATTACCTAGATGAGAGGTCAACCGGGAACTGATTAAGAATAGTCGGTAATGATATCTATGTTTTCGCCTGGAACATAAAACACTTGGTGGTCAAGTCGTTTCATACTCTTCTAGAGGACTTTCTTTGTTTGAACGGCTACTCTTTGAACTTTTTTCTTTTTTTTAATGTTTTGCATTCAAAGATATTTTCAGATTTTATAAGAATTGACAATCCAACTAGGGAGCCTGACGATAAGGACTGCCCCTATCTAAGACTTGGAAACTAAAATCAATGGCCCTACATAATGATAATACACATATAGCTATAGGTGAGTTCGGTTTTAGCAGACCGGCAGTTGTAAGTGCTTCTAGAAGTCCAACTCCATTATTACGTCTCTTTGGACAAAAGGAATCACTGATAATTTACCTATATATATAACTAAATTTAAATTATACTTTAAAGTAACCCATATAATAAAAATTATTATAACTGATACACCTGTCTGAGTTATTAACATTTTACTCTTTTTTATTTATATTTTTTTGGTATGTTTATAAATCTAGATATAATTTAATAAATTTATTTCTTTTGTGACTAGAAAGTCACAAACTTGACTAATAGAAACAACCTCTTTGTAAAATATAAAAAGAAAGTTTCGTATAATTGATGACTTTCCTTCACTCTTACAAAACGAACAGTCTTATAAATTGGAATATCTATTTGTACTTTTAAATAAACATTAAATTAAATTATTAATTGGTCAATATTATAGTAATAACTCTACAAATAAAAATAACATTACTTTGTAATGTTTTCTCATATGATTTTATATCTCTAACTTTTCTTTAACTTTGTTGCGTTAAACTTATTATACATACAATTATACAATTGATGCATTAATTATTTAAGCATAAACAAAAAGAATATTAACCTTAATTTTGAACAACATTGCATTTATGTATGTTATCAACTCATAAAAGTAATTCATAGTTTAAACTAATGTTTTTATGTTGTTGATTTGTAAGCTATAAATAATTTAGTGCATGAACTATAAAGATTGGTGACATAAATTATCATATTTCCATAAATAATGATTTAGTGCTTTCACTATGATGATAAGTTTTAATTTGTGTCAATACCACCAATATGACACACACGAAAAAGGCCAAGAAGATGTATATGAATTAAATGACATATGGATTCCATATCCAAAATATTTAACACAATCGATTAATAAGTAACTATTACTTAATCTCTTTCATTTAAATATGTATGGAGTATGGCTAAAACATAGCGATTTCAAGAAATTGGAGGAGTTACTATAGAATTCCAATACAGACGTTGAGTTGCAGAAGAAAGAGGATTAACTTGAGATGACAAATAGTTTCAGATATATACAAAAATGGAGCATAGTGAGTATAAGTTGCATTAGTTGCTGAGTAGATTGTTTTTCTATATTCAATTCAAAATCTGTTATTTATCCCTTTAAAATGTTCAAACAAGAGGCTGTTTGCAATCTATTCTCTTATTTATAAACTATTTTAATTTTATTGCATATTTAATTTAATAAATATCACAGATTGATTAATATAAAATAAATTCACTTTGCTTGAAGTCCCAAATCAATAAAACTAGGAGTTATATTTATAGTAAATTAAGTTTACCTTAGATGAAAAACCACAACAGATTTAAGATAATGTGCATTTTACTTTATGAAACCAACATTATTTCATCAAAATTCATAGATTTTTACTTCACAGTTTGATTTGCTTATTGCATTTTTATGTTTTTTTACTTTATTTTATAGTATAAGATTTTAAAACCCTCCACCTCGGATTTATTATTTTTATTCATCTACAAAAAATGAATAGCTTATACTTATTATATGCGATATACAAAAGTGATGAGTAATCAACTAGTTAGCTAGTTAAATAGCAAAGTCGTCTAGTTATCAGATTTTGAGTTCATATTAGTTAAAATCATCAAAGGTTGCAGAAGCCTACTGTCAGACACTAAGACTAAATGAAACATCTATACATCTACCAAATAAATAGAGAACATATCGGTAGAAAACCCAAACCCTTAACACTTTCGTATAATTAATTATAAAAAAGGCAGTGATTTAACAATCAACGTCAGGAACATATCCTAGATAGTCAAATATAGAAATCAAGGTCTTCCATTTGAACATATCTAGTTGTTAATAGATAGATGATGAACAAATAAATGAGGAGCAGGCAACTTGGACTATATAACTAAGCTAAATATTGTAGTTATAACTAACCATTGTACACCATGTTGATGGTATAACTTGTTTCGTGGTTAGGCAAATAATGTTTGTCAACTAATCAAAGATTTTAATTATAGAGAAAGAGCTTAGAAAACAAAGGAATTGGTGGTGGAGTGATATGGCCTGATTGAGTGGACTGTCGTGGCTCTCGAGGGACCGGCCATGTTTGTAGGAACACCGAAGGCTCCTAAATAATTCTAGGACATAGTCGAATTGACTTTATGATGATGTCGTTGTCCTATATCTTAAAGGAATGACGGCTTGTAGCATCCGGCCATTGCAACATGTTCCTCTTCCAATATCATGATTTTACACTTGTTACACAGGACCAGATCACCTGTTCTTATTATTTTGTGCCTACTCTGTTATATGAAAATTCATACATTCAATAAATGCGACCCACAGAAATTGGATGGCTCGGATGACTTGGGAACAGGGGGAATAGTGTAGGGGGAACAAATAAGGGTAACAAACAATTTGTTCCCTTATTACCCAGAGTATAAAAAAGGATATAAATGATTCTTTTATACATCACAAACATTTTCACACAAATTTGAAATTTAGCTCAAATATCCAAGTACTATCATTAGAGAATCCTTTGACTTCCTATTTTGCAGACCTTAAGATTAAACTATCGCTGCATCCAAAAGACACCACTAACCCTACTCATATGTTCAACCCATCAAGTCACATACAAAATTAATAATTGATATCCCTCCGTGTCCGTGAGAAAATTCGAAAGAAACATTGTATTCCCCATCTTATAAATTCATCCTTTACGTGGCTCATCTGTTGTGGTTAAGAGATTTAATAATTTAATAAATAAACCTTTAGGTTTTTGGTTCGTTATGATGAAGAGTTTTAAAACTGATTGATAGTTGTCAATTTATTAAGATGATTAGAGTTTTGTCTCTACCTAATAATAAGTTTATATCTTCTCACAAAACATCATCATAAAAGAAAATGACCATCATCAACTCCGTTTTGGATGGCATACTTTATTTGGATCTTATTAAAGAGAGCATGTTAAAAAAAGAGACTAGAAAAAAGGAGACGAGTGCTGATAATGCACAGGATTGTATTGTAGAAAGTAGAGGAATAAGCAATAATAAAGGTTCTAAGGGACGTGGCAAGTCTAAGAATTGGTCAAAGTCTAAAGATGACAAAGAAATCATGACATGTCATTATTACACTAAGCTTGGTCATATAAAGTAGTTTTTCTATAAGTGGAAGAGAGATCAAAAGAGGAAATATCATAAGAAAAATGATGATGTCAAAAACAATACACCAATAGCTTCAAGCACACATGATGAAGTGTCATTTATTTATGCAATTAGTGAGTGCTTTCATGTTAGTGACTCAAATACTGAGTGAATTGTCGATATAGGGGCTTCATATCATTGTGTTAAAAAGAGGGAGTACTTTACCAATTATAGGAGTGGTGATTTTAGGAGTGTCAAGATGGGTGATCAGAGTTTGGCTAGCACCATCAACGTTGTTGACATCCATATTAAGATCAATGTTAGGCGTATGCTATTTTTGAGAGAAATATATAACTCATTCCCAATTTGTGCTTCAATTTTTTTCCACTAATGTGCTTAACCAAGAAGGGCATCAACATCCATTTGGAGATGATAAGTAGAAGTTGTCTAAGGGAGCAATGACAGTTGCTCGTGGTGAGTTATATTGCACCTTGTATAAGACACACTTGAAGGTGTATGGTAGTGAATAACATGTCATAAAAGAGAACATTTTTCCAAATTTGTGGCATTGTAGATTGGGCCATATTAGTGAGAAGGAGATCAAGTTGCTAATTGGTAAATCTCTTATTTCAACAAACACTTTGGTCCCCTTTGATCCTTGTGGTCATTGCTTGGACGAAAAGTAGCATCAATTTTTCTTCTATAAAAGGTTTATCAAAAAAGATGGCTAAATTGAAGTTGGTGTATTTTGATGTATGTGGTCCTTTTGAGGTAACATCCTTGCGAGGCAAAAAATATTTTGTTATTTTTATTAACGATGTTTCACTTAAATTTTGGGTTTATATGTTAAAAGTAAAAGGCTAGGTATTTGAGACCTTTCAAAAATTTCATGCTATGTTGGAAAGAGAGATAAAGAGAAAAATTGAAGTCCTAAAATTGATAATAGAGGACAATACAGTTCCAATAAGTTTGGGGATTATTGTGTGAGACATGACATAAGATATGAGAAAACTGAACCTAGTAACCCACAGCATAATGGTGTCGTTGAGAGGATGAATAGAACTACTGTGGACGAGATTCGAAGCATGCTGACATTGTCCAACCTACCAAAGATTTGTTAGAGTGAGGCATTTAAAACCATTGTATACTTGATCAACTGAGCACTATCAGTCCCTTTGGGTATTGATATTCCTAAGAGATTGTGTTGCTAGGGAAATAACCCCTCTTATTCTCATATGAGGGTATTCAGATGCAAGGCCTTCAAACATATGCCAAAGGAGCAAAGATTGAAGTTTGATTTGAAGACTACACCTTGTGTATTTATTAGGTATGTAACAAAAAGTGTAACACCCCACTCCCGCTGGACCCGAACCGGATATCGACGGTGATATCCGAGTCCGTGTACC
>JANIIA010000192.1:73160626-73187306 GCA_027478495.1 Erythroxylum alaternifolium | reverse complement strand
TAGGTGCTTTGTTGTGTGAAAATGCCTAAAGGTGTAAGATTTTGTGCATATTGTGTTCTGAGGCCAATTCTGGATTGTTATGGTCTGAATTGGAGTAAGTTTCCTAAATGAAAGTTGTAGAGGAATATTATAGCTTTTCAATGATATATAATATGCTATTTTTGGATGTAGGAATTGAAAGATATGAATTTATGAAGTTTGGATATGGTTTAGGTGCTAATGTAACAGGGCAGAAATTTTGATTGAGATTTTGACCTAGTTAGATGTATAATTTTCTTCTGAGTGCTTAATGAAAAATGTAGATCATGTTCTGATCTTTCCATTGCTATAAAGCATGGAATTTTTGAGTAATGGAATAGGAAGTTATAATGTTTAAAAGTTGTGTTATTGTTTTGGGATATGATTGATAGGACAGACTTCTTTGAAGTGATTTTTGACCCCTATAGAGGTGGAATTGGTTTGTGATCCTTCATGAAAATTGTAGGGCTTTCTGTTAGCTTTCAATTGATACCAAATTTGTGAATTTTAGAGATTTGTGTGAGAAGTTATGTGGTTTGGAAATGTGTATATTTTGGGTGAGAAAAGGGAGTGAAGAAGAGAGGAGAATCAGGCGCGACGAGGTCGCGCTACGCGCCCCTCCCGAGCGCAAGGTGCGTATCGCGCTCGTCGCGAGCCCGACAGCTCTAGACCGCGAGGCAAGTCGCGACTGAGATGGGTTAAGTGGCAGTTTGGTAATTTGTTTGAAATCCGAACCCTTTCAATAATCAAAGACATGGATTTTAAGTAGTCTTTCACGACTCTTCTTGCACCTTCTTTTTATTAAAGTGAGAAGTGTTCCTTGAATGCCAAAAAAATGGCAACATCCGTAACTCCTCTCCCCTTTCCTCTTTGATAGTTTCTTTAACTTGCTTTAACCTTATAAAAACTCACACATCTTACTTGCCATCTCTTCTTTTTGGTGTGGACATGTAGGCAAGTGACATGTGTCACTTGCCACATGTCACTCTCTCATTGGTTTACTAAATTTTCTTCCAATTTCAATCCCAATTTTTCTCCAAAATTTTAATGGTTCAATTCAAAAATTCTTAATTCCATATGCCTAAGTTTTCAGTGCCATTGGACAGTCATTTTCTCTACCGGAAAACCCTTATTATGCCGCTTGGCAATTTTTCGGGTCCTGAAATGACTCCGAAAAATTCCCAGAAAATTTTTATAATTCTTTAAAAATCAGAAAACCCTAATGACCCTCTCCAATTTGATTTTTACACACACAAAGTCTATTTTTCAAAATTTCCATTTATTCACAATTATACCGGGAAATGTCATGAATGCATGTACAAATATTTTTCATGTGCAAAGATCACTGTTCACAAATGCATGAGCATGAGGTGTGTTTTTCTAATTTCTCCGATTGACCTCACTTGTACCCGTTTCTATAGTTCAACCCTTTATATGGGAACGAGATGTTACAAAAAATTTGGCTACAAGTTCTATAACCCAAAAAAAAAGTTGTCATAAGCAGAGACATGAAAAAGATTGGTGCATATCTAGTCAAAAGAGGTAAGAATATTTCTAATAGTTCGTCTTATAATGCTACTAATGTTTCTCCTATTTCGACTTCTATTTATCAGCCTATAGGTGAAGAGGGTAAAGAATATGAGTTGGTACATAATGATAATGATCAGTGCAATTTGATGGTGATGAGCCATATGAGTCATATCCTATAGATGACGCATATCAAGTGCATAAACATCATGAGTTGGGGCATTAACCTAATTTAGTGTTGGAAGATATTCAATTTTGAAGTTTAGCTAGAGAGAAAAATCTTTTGACTAGATAACCAAGACTGAAATATACCTCCTTGACCTTTAGCCCACGTTTGAAATTTGGTTATTCAAAAAAATCGCCTTGTCCTTTAGGGGGGGGAGGATGGATTGATAGTGGGGATGATTTAAAAGATATTTGTAATAAGAGATCATGTTCGGACATGTAGGGTTGGGTTATATTTGTATTCTTGGTGGAACTTGGCATATCTTTAGAAAAACCCTCTATTTGCATAGGCTCCCCGCACATTTGTATGGTCTAGAGAAGCTTACTTGTCTTATAAAAAGGATTTTTCATTCTTTGTTTTCATTACTTATTCTTTTGTCTACCCAATACTAGAATATCTCTTAGTTATTAATGAGGGGGAGACAAAAAGTTTCCAAGAAGTGTAGTAACATAAAGACAAAGACTTATAGATCGAGACAATGCAAGAAGAGATGGATTCCTTGAAAAAGAATGAGACATACAAGTTAGTGAAGCTTCCCAAAAGTAATAAGACATTGAATAATAGATGGGTGTTCAAGATCAAGAAAGATGGTGATAAACTAATGAAGTATAAGGCAAGATTAGTGACGAAGGGATGCAGTTAGATAAAGGTTGTTGACTTGGATAAGATATTTTTGCCAGTAATTAAGAAGACCTTAATTTGCACTGTATTAGGTCTAACTGCTAGTTTGGATCTTGAACTTAGACAAATTGATGTGAAAACCGTTTTCTTACATGAAGACCTACATGAGGAGATATATATGGAGTAGTCAAAAGGGTTCAAACGCTAAGGTAAAGAAGACCTAATCTACAAATTAAAGAAAAGTCTTTATGGGCTCAAATAGGCACCAAAGCATTTGTACAAAAACTTTGACTTATTTATGATTGACAACAATTATAAGCAAACTTTAGTTAATCCTTGTGTGTATTTTAGGAAGTTTATTGATGGTAAATTTATTATTCTCCTCTTAAATGTTGATGATATGTTGATAATGGGATAAGACATTAACATGATTCGCAAGTTAAAGGAGGATTCATCTAAGTTCTTTGACATGAAAGATTTGGGTCATGCAAAATAGATTTTAAGCATGAAAATCATTCATAACAAGAAGATTGGAAAGTTGTGGTTATTATAAGAAAAGTATAAAAGGTTTAATATGAAGCATGCCAAGCCCGTTAGCACACTATTAGCAGCTCATTTTAAGTTGAGCAAGTGAGCTTGTCTTACCACCAAAAAGGAGAGAGCTAGTATATACTCTATTTCATATTCCTCTATTATTGGTTCTCTAATAAATGTCATGATATTTACTAGGTTAGATATCAAACAGGCTGTTGGGTTAGTGAGTAGGTATTTATCCAATTTGAAAAAGATTTACTAGGAAGTAGTGAGTTGGATAGTTAGATACTTGCGACATTTTTAGATGGAGCTTATGTTTTCATAGTAGTGAGCCAATTTTAGAAGGACACATAGATGCAAACATGGTCGTAAATCTTGATAGTAGAATGTCCACTTCAAGTTAATTGTTCAAATATATAGGGGAGCCATTTCTTAGCAATCTAAATTACAGAAGTTTGTGGACTTGTCCATGATTGAAGTAGAGTATGTTGTAGTCATGGAAGTAGGAAAGGGGATGCTTTGGTTGAAGCATTTTCTTTGAGAATTGGATGTGAAATAAAATTAGTACATGGTATTTTGTAACAATCAAGTGCTATGAATTTGAGCAAAAATTTCATGTATCATTCCTGCATCAAACATGTTGATGTTAGGCATCATTGGTTGCGATCTGTGGTTGAGAAGCAACTAATGAAATTGAAGAAGATTTACACAGATAAGAATTGTGCTAATATATTGATGAAGGTGGTTCCTTAAAGTAAGCTTGAGCTTTATAGAAAGCTCATCAGGATGACTTTTAAGTGAATAACGTAGTGTTTTATTTCTCCTCCTAAATCTTTTAGAGGATTGTTATGGGTACAACCCCATTTTAGAAATATTTATTTGATCTATACCAATATATTTAAACTTCAGGAGTCTTAGTTGCATTCATGAATCAAAAGGAATAAAGATTGGGGCAAAGTTGAGGTAAAACACTAATGAATTAAAGTTGTTTCTAAGAGACACACCTATGTTAAGGTTGAACATACTTGTGACGTTGGTGGACACGATTGTATGTATGTTTGTGTATGCTTTTGTAATTATATATAGGTTGAAGGATGATGTTTCTCTCTTATGGAGGTCAGACACGCTTGTGTGGTACTAAACATAGTCTTGTCCAGTGACTGTGTAAGCTATTATGATTGTGTATCTCTGCGACTGTCGAGTATTAAAGTGATTTTGAGGGATATGATCACCAAACACGCCTATTTGGGTGACCGTATTCGGTATAAACAATCCTATTTTATAAAATATAAAAGGAAAACATGATGAGCATCATAAGGCATAGAAAAAAAAGAGAAAAAGAGCGAGAGAGAGAGAGAGAGAGAGAACATAAGTATTCCTTAGTTGCAGGTTTTAAGGTTTGATGATTCACGATTAGATTTAAGTAAGTATTAACTAGGATATCAATTTGTACTCCATCCTTGAATCTTGTGGGATTACCTATTATTATATTATGGTGGTACTTCGAGTTAGAGTCAATAACTTAGAACTTAAAGTCTTATAAGTTTGCCCTTTGATCAGTGAATTTACTTATCGATTCGACTCGTAATTTTACACTGCAGGGTTTTTTATGTAAATCTGGTGTTCTATTTTTTTTCATTATCTATCTTGTTTGGTTGATTTTTTTATAATTGAGTTGATTATTTGAATAAAACAGTTAAGCAATAATATAAAAAGGTAAGGAAAGAGACATGTAAACTAATTTATAATGGTTCCACAAACAACTTTGTCGATATTACAATAACTGCATGATGCAATGCATCCAAGACCTTCCCAAGATACCAGATGATGTATTTCATATGAACCCAATTTCTTCAAGAACACATCAAAAGTGCAGGTACTTTATCCATATTAAGAATCTCAATCTTGTCATTTACCTTAGTGCTACTATTTCCTTGGATGGCTTTATCAAAACAACTGCAACCCTGTTGAAATCATAGAGGTTTTTCAAGGATAGATTGAGACATATTCCTTACTTGGTTCTGGAGGTCATATTACTTCCAAGCAAGGGAAGGAATACCGGTTTATTCTACCAAGCTATGTTATTGGTGGTCATTATACTTTTGAAAAGGAAGGAATAATAATGGTGAGGTAGTAGAATAGAAAGTTCTTATTTTGATCTTGGTTCATTCACTTCATTCAACGTTCTTGCAACTGATCTGGTTCGAGGCTGTGGGTAGAAGTAGAACAACATTATAATTAAATATATAATTACAACTTTCTTGGCCCTAGGCTCAGTGAGTCACTGACGCTATAAACTCTTCATTCTGTGACTAGCTTTTGCTTATTACGAGCTGAAAAGAGAGTTAGCCCAGTATCTCCATTTAATTCTTTATGACTTTCAAAGGAAATTAAGTCATTTGTGATTCAGGATTTATTGATGCTGCCGAGCAATTATTAGCTTACACTTAATTCGCTTTATACATATATAACACGAACTATAAATTAAACATCAATCAATAAATATATATTTATCTTGATATTGAGTGGGGATCGTTCTGTAACGACGTATCGTGTATGTTTGGTTTGTTGGTCAGTTTGTAGCACGAAACCATCACCTGAATATGCATTACTAATACATAAAGTGAACAAATGGGGTGTCCGATGATAGTTAGACATATCAACAAACTCTGAAGAATATTGCTACATATGCTAACTTTCTTATTCATTATCTCAGGTGGTTTTCAATTCCCCTAGATGGGTGTGTTAGTATGTATCAATCATTTCTAGCATACAAATTACAAAAACTTGGGGACTTAATTAAAAAAATCCTAAATTCATACCCCTACCTGACTCTTTTTTGCTTTAGCTGCTCCTGCCATCTCACTCTCACTCTCACTTCTCTGCTCTCCCTCTGCTCAGCTTTGCTTTCCTTGCTGCCGATCCTCCACTTCTTGGTTCTCGATTACCATTTTGTATATGCTCCAATCCACGCTACTTGGCTATCACAAATCTACTCCTTTGGTTATTGGTTCTCATATGTGCTCCAATCCATCGTCCACAACGCTTCTTGGTTCTCAGATATGCTCCTCCTCTGTCTGCAGTTCGTCCGCCGCACGAAACTGCTTCGTCATTTTCTCTTATTACTGGATGAAGTGCTAAAGTTGTGGTTTTGGGATTTTTGGCTTTTGTTTTGGTTTATGAATTATGCGTTTATGTTGGTTGGTGACTGAGTTGGCCAGTTTGTTTGTACCTTTTGTAAACGGTATACTATAACTATTCAGGCATGAATTGTCTGGTTTAATTTTAATTAACACTTTAACTTATTTTTGTGAATTGTAAAGGTATTATTATTTATTAACTTGATTTATGTCATTACATGTGTTAATAAACTTGATTTTGTAACAGAAAGTTAAATGTGTTGCTGAATTTATGCGTATTGTTAATGAGTATTTCCATGAATGGCTTCCTGAAGACATAGAGAGGAAGTCCTGTTTATTTGATTTTTCAGGTTATTTTTGTTTTAATAATAAAAAAAACGAGATAAATTTTGAGGTTTTTGAATTAATGTTTGCATTCTTATATTATTGTCATTATAAAATAAGGGTATAGGATAACCTTTAACGTTCACCAAAACAGTTGAATAAGTTATCAAGAGAGGTTTACTTTACCGCCCGCGCTACGTAGGTACTACGTAGGAAGACCAACAACCCTATGTCCTTTCTGTCTTTTTTAGTGGTAAGGCTTGCATAAAAATTTCGGGTCTACAACTTGGCTTTTCAGGACAAGGATATGGGGAAAGATCTCGCGAGGCCGTCTGAAATAGTAGGATTGTCATACCTTCAGGGTTTCTGAGCAAGGACTCCTAGCTTGAATAGAGACAAGACGAGCTGGACTTGACAGCTTATCCGGTACTAGCAGATCTGGACACCATATTTGGTATATTTTTTTTAGGTACTAGCAGATCTGAACATCATATCAGGTATATCCTTTGGTTATTTTTATTTATTTATTTATGTATTTATTGTACTGTTATTTTCATAATCTTTTAGCGCGTAAGTTTTACCAATTTACTCTTGAACCTGCATCACTCCTCTATTATCACATCTGTATTGTGGGTCTATCGGAAACAGCTTCTCTACTATGTAGGGGTAAAGCTGCATACTATCAGACCTCCCCAGATTCCGTTTTATTGCGGGACTTCAGACTAGATGTGATGATGATGATGATAAAATAACATTATAAATAAATAAAATTAAACTTTGGAGAGGAGTATTTCTAATAAGACACAAGCTTACAAATGCACATTCCTTATCTTATGGATAGTTAAACATATAATATAAAATAGTTTATGGGAATTGAAAAGAGAGACTTTAGGCTGTTTAATTTTTCATTGATTATATTTAACCTAAGGTAAATAGATTTCTTTATGATTATATAAATGACTTTTAAGATATGTCTTGATTTATGAAAGTGTACTTTTACTCCATATAAAATGAAAATGTGAATGCTTAAGTAATTATTTTTCTTTTTATTTTGTAAAATAAAGCTAATTTTGCCATGTACATTATCTAAAGAAAGATGTAATGATATTATATAGTTATATACTATTGAATTTGTTATGTAAATATGTTACATACAAAGACTTTATTTTTTGAATATGAAGTTATTAATTTATTTATGACATATATCTTTATTTATTTTTTATTGATAAATGGAGGGAAGTTCAAGTAATCATTAAAATTCAATCATTTCATATTTAGAAAGATTCGATGATCCTGCATGGGCTCATGTTAGATTAGTTCCTAAAATAAAGAATCATATCATTTGTTTATATTGTAACAAACATTGGAAAGGTAGAGAAATCACCAGATTTAAAAAAAACATTTAGTTGGGATCAAAGGCGAAGTGGAGCCTTATAAGAAGGGAATGTTACGCTTGATGTGAAGAAGAGAAAAAGACATATGTCTAACTTTTTTGCTCCACAAACAACTCCTAAAACTTATCCTTGAAATCTTAATACCTTACAATCTAAAGAAGTAGCTCATAATGTGGACACGGTAGTAACTAAATGGTGGTATGATGTAGGTATATCATTTAATGTTGCCCATTTTTATTGTTACTAGCCTATGATGGATGTTATTTCCTCTTATGGTTCATGATATAAATTCCCTTCAATTAATGACTATAGAGGTTATCTTCTACGTAACTATGTTTATGAAATAAAATGCAATTTAGATGAAATAAGAATAACTTAGGCAACTTATGAATGTTCAGTCATGTGTAATGGTTAGACAAATAGAACACATGAGTCTATTATCAATTTTTTGATTTATCTGCTATGGGAACCTTGATTTTGAAGTCTATTGATACATCTGACCTTGTTAGAAATGCTCATATTCTATTTTAGATATTTGATAAAATCGTGAATAAAGCTGGGCCTGAAAACATTGTATAGTTCATTATTAATAATGATTATGCATGTAAAGTAGCTGCAAAAAGATTGTAAAGTAAGTATAATTCTTTTTATTGGACTCCTAGTAGGAAAGTATGCAGAAAGTAACTAAAGTGATAAATTTCATCTATAATTATGCACGGATCCTGAATTTGATGACCAAAGGCTTCACTGATGGTAGAAATTTGTGTCATCTTACTATTACAAGATTTGTGACTAATTTCTTATCACTTCATTGCTTCGTTTTAATTAAGAAAAGCATCAAACACAAGTAATGAGGGATTTGCATCGTAGTATGCCAGGACTAACATTGAAATAAAGGTTTTTAGAATTATGCTTAAAGATCATAAATTTTGGTTATAATATAAATTTATCATCTAAGTTTGTGAGCCTATGGTAAGAGAACTTCTAATAATTTAGTCGTTTTATGTAACACCCCACTTTCGCAAGACCCGAATCCGACATATCGGTGATGGGATGTTACATTTTAGGTTTAGGAAGATTTGATGATCCTAATTAGGATTATGATAGATTGGTTCTTGAAATAAAGAACCATATCATTTATTTGTATTGTAAAAAGCATTTAAAAGGTAGGATAATCACTAGATTAAAGAAGCATTTAGTTGGGATCAAACGCGATATAGATTCTTGTAAGAAAGTTGGCTATGATGTGATATAGTAAATGAAGACTTTGCTTGAAGAGTAACAACATATAAAAGATAGAAGACAAAAACTGAACTCCAAAATTAGTAGTGGAACTTATTTTTTAGTGGTTAGGATGATAGTGGGGATGTTGAAGGTAACAATATTCTTACCCAACAAGAAGGGAATGTTGTACCTAATGTGAAGAAAAGAAGAAGATATATGTCTAACTTTTTTTCATAACAAACAACTGTTAAAACTCAACCTTCAATTTATAGTGCCTTATAATTTAAAGAAGAGGCTCATAATATGGACATGACAATGACTAAATGGTGGTTTGATTCAAGTGTATCATTCAACATCACCTAGTTTTATTATTACTATCCTATGATGGATACTATTGCCTTTTATGATCTAAGAAATAAAGCTCTTTCAATTGATGACTATAGAGGTAAAATTCTGTGTAGCACTATTTATGAAATAAATAGTTTTTTGGTTGAAAGAAGAATGATTTAGGCAACTTATAGGTATTCAATCATATATGATGGTTAGATAAATAGAAGATGATCGTATTATCAATTTTTTCATTTATTCTGCTAAAGGGACAATATTTTTAAAGTCTATTGATGTATCTAGCCTTGTTAGAAATGCTAATACTTTGTTTAAGTTATTTGATGAAGTTGTGAATGAAGTAAGGTTAAAAAATATTATTTAGTTCATTATTAATAATTATTATACTTACAAAGCAACTGAGAATTTATTGCAAAGCAGGTATAATTTTTTTATTGGACTCCTTGTGTTGCGCATTGTATTGACCTGATGTTGAAAAATATATGATATCCTAGATACTTTCATATCATTGATGAAAATATGATGCAAGTAAGAAAAGTGATTAAGTTCATCTGTAATCATGCATTAATCCTTAATTTGATGACAAAAGGGTTTCATCAATGGTAGAAATTTGTCTTATCCTTCTATTACAATATTTGTGAGTAATTTCTTATCACTTCAATACTTTGTTATGTTAAAGTAGGAGCTCAAATAAATATTAGCAAATGATGAATGAGTGAGTTACATCTTAGTATGCCAGGTCTAATGTTGGAATACAAGAATTATACTTAAAGATCAGAAATTTTGATTTTAATATCAATTTGTCATCCGAGTTTGTTAGTCTCTTATGAGAGTACTTTGTCTGAATAATGGTAATGAGAAAGCAACAATGATTTATTTTTATAATGTCATAGAGAGGGCAAAGGGACAATCAATGACAATACGAAAAATAGGCTTTCTTTATATACACCTATCTTACAATCATCACTGAAAGATAAGAAAGATAACTTTTACTCTCTGTTGTTTACAGTTGGGGTATTTTTGTTTTTTTAACTTTGGTTAATAGGAGAATGCTATTAATTATATTACAATAATTGTTATCCATGAGATGATTCAAGATCTTCTATTCTCACAAATGAAGGTTTATAAGAATGCTTTTAGTGATTTTAGGATGCCTATTGCAATTTGTCAAAGAGACAAACTTAATCATGGTATATGTTTCTTTTCTGTTGTTACTTTTTAAAAGTTAATCATCACTTTATTTTATTTATAAGATTACTTTGTTAACTTACAGTTGCTTAGTGGATTTGAAAGTGCTGTTTCAAAATTGCAAAGGTTTGTAATTTGAATTTTGAGTCAAATTCAAATTACAAATCAAATTACAAACCTTTGCAATTTGAATTTTGAGTTCTTTAGCATGAACTCTCTGTTGTTTATAGCTGGGGTATTTTTGAATCCTAGTATCTATTTTAGACCAATTTTTTTAAAAAGCTTTAGTTAATAGGAGAATGCTATTAACTATATTACAATAATTATTGTCCATGAGATGATCCAAGATCTCCTATGCTCATAAATGAAGGTTTATAAGGTTGTTTTCAGTGATTTTAAGATGCCCATTGTAATTTTTCAAAGAGACAAACTTAATCATGGTATGTGTTTCTTTACTTTTGTTACTTGTTAAAAATTAATCATCACTTTATTTTATTTATAAGATTACTTTGTTGTCTTACAGTTGCAAAAGTTTTTAATTTGAATTTTGAGTTGATGTGAGAGTGCAATGAGATGCAAAAGAAAGCAGAGTATATTTGAATTCGTCCATTCTAAGAACATGAATAGATTAGAACACAAAAGATTAAATGATTTGGTCTTTATTCGATACAACTTAAAGCTTCAATAACGGTATGTTATTGTCATTATTAAGTTGAATATAATTTTTTATTAATTTCTTAATAATTTAAATTTATTTGTTCACTAAGACTCTTAATAGAACAAGTAGTTCCACATATCCAATTTGTCTTGACAATATCGATCTTTTAGAGGATTAACTTTATGAGGAACCAAGTTTGATAAATGAGAATGACTTAACAGATAATCCTGAATGGGAAAGTATTGACATGTCATTTGGTGCAATGACTTTGAATGATGAAACTCCTCTCAATGATGAAGTTTTTTTATCAAATAAAAATTGAGATCAATGCAATTTGAGCGAATATTTAATTAAATAAAGTTCTAGATTTTTCATTTCTTCTCTTTAATTTTAATTTTATTTGTGTTTGATGCATATGTTAAATTATGTATATGCAATATAAATATCAAACTTTTAATTGTAAGTATTTTTTTTTCAGGTTTCGTTTTTACTTGGTTGTGTTCTTTAGCATGAACTCTTATTGTAATACTTATGGAGTCAAACTTTTATTATTCTTACTATATAATGTTTTGATGTAGTTATTCTTTATTATACGATGTATATTGTAATATTTTAAGGACTTTATATTATTCTTAGTTTTATATGTGTATAACGATTAAATGATCTTTTTCTTATATTAGTTATAATAATTTTTTATATGCAAAATATGTGAAAAGTAACATTAATAGAAATAAAGAGATAGTTATTATTTCAATTTTATATAATTGTGATTTTTGGAGACAATGTTGAGATAAAATTAAAAATTATATAGCACAATATATTGAGAGACTATTTTGCAAATTAAAAAAATTTAGAGACTATTTTATAAATTTTAGTTGGCATTGATTAGTACTAGTATCGTAGCATACAAGAACCCAAACTTAGTACTGATATCGGTATGATATTCATAGCATTAGTACTTTGATGTGCTAGTATATAGCTAACTACTTCTGTATGAATACTCGAGGGAGTGGAATGAACTGAATTGAAAAAATTAGGCTAAATTATAAAATTTTTTGAAATTTACTTAATTTTATAACATTCATTGAAATTATTAAAAATAATGAATATTATTAAAAGTAATAATAAAATATCTCAATTTTAGTTTTTATTAAAATTATTCTAGTGCTTAGTGTTGATGTGATAAATCATGCCATTAAACCTATTTGACGCGTAAGTAATTTATTAATACTACATTAAATTAAATATTACCTAAAATTTAAAATTTTCAAAAGGAATTGTACTTCGTGCTAATGTCACGCATGTAACTGTCAAGAAGGATTAAAAAGTCAGCCTTTTTCTTAACCTACGTTCCTTTTTTTCCCTTAGCTCTCTTTTTACAAGTTATAATAAAAATGAAATCTTTCCAATCGAAAAGTAACAAATGTTAGACAGGCTGTGGCTTAGCGGGCTTTGAAGGCTGCAAAGCTTCCTAGAAGTCAACTTGTTATCTGAGGGTCGCGATATGTGTATAGATGTAGTGTGTAGAAGTGGGCAGATATTTTATTTATATTTTCAGGGTCTCACTCTCATATCTTGAACTTATTTGCAAAGAATAGGGTAACTGGGTAAGGTATAATAGCATCTATGTGTAAGCAGCCAAAATACAGTCAAATGGGAACAGAGCGGGTGTAGATCTATCGTACAGCCTATTTTGGTGCCTCCAGAAAACACCAAATCTAAACCGAAGAAGGCGGAGGATTCTGTTACCACAGAAAGAAGGCAACTTTTACTTGCCCTCCATACTTCCAAACCTCGGGTCCACTTTTGACAACTATTTTACCATGCCATGCTTTTTTTTTCCCCCCTTTTTTAATTTAATTTTAACTTGGGTGGCAGGTATTTTCATCTGGATTGCTCCTTCCTATCTCTCTGATTTGAAAAGGTTTGTGCTTTCTCAGATCCCATATCGATTTTCTGGTTTTTTTCTTTTTCCTTTTCAGTTTTTTTCCCTGATTGGTTTTCCGGTGTTTGTGTGTCAAAGGGGGTTTGTGTTATTGTTCGTTGTAAAGATTAATGGGGTTGCGTTATATTGTTAATATCTTTTGTGTGGCCAAGTAAAATGCAAATGCATGAGAATTTCAAATAAAAGTTCAAACTTTGTCGTCTAGGTCGGGTTTTGATGCGTTTGGAGGAATCTTGATTCTTGGATCACTGTTACAATGCCAAGATAGAAATTTTCACACCTTGAATAAGTTCAGAGTGTTCTTTCTTGTTTGGTTTTATTAACTTGATTTGCAAATACAGGGAGCACGCTTTTTGGCAGTGCTCATTCATGGATATGACGAGAATTTTTTGCTTATAATCTAGAAGATGGATCACAAGTTACAGCCGGCAGGCATTAAATCCCAACTCCAAGTAAGCTGCTTCCTTTGTCTTTTAGCATCCAATTGATCTAAGCATCCTCTTCTGCTGCATGTCAAGCTGAATAATTTCCCGGGTTCATTACCAAAAAATCAGTAAAGGAAGGGAAATCCCCTTTCTCAGTGTGGCGCCCTTATTTTTTCTTTTTCCTTTTGTTATCATCATAACTTTAATTGGCTAATATAGCTAGTTTGCTACCTAATAATGGGAGAAAGGAACATTGTTTACAGTGTTTGCCTACAAATAGTGACCTTCACAGCGTTGATTTGTCCTTACAGTTGGTATCTCTAGTTGAAAATGGTATAGCACACGAGTTTGAAGAAGAGAGCCTTTGTAGTCCTCCGCAGGCAGCTCAAAAAATGCAACCTAATCATATAGCTGAATACGGAACAGCTTCTGCTGGTTTCCAATCCATTGGTGGTAATTCTTGGGGATACATTGTGTACAAAAGCATAAAGATTGTAGTTTTCTCCAGTAAGCTAAATTGGCTTATGCTTTTTGGACCTCTTGCAATCTTGATCCATCTATTAACGCATCATAATGTAAGTAGAGATCGTCTGACTTCTTTACAAATAATTATGGTTCTTGTTTCTAGTTTCAGTTGAATTTTTGAGTCTGATTACAGGGATGGGTCTTCCTTCTTAGTTTGTTGGGAATTATACCTCTGGCTGAGCGGTTAGGTTTTGCTACGGAGTAAGAATTAATACTTCTAACTCATGTTTGTGATTACTGTTTTGGTGGTTTGGTAGTTAATATCCCTACTCTTTTGTAGGCAGCTGTCCTTTTTTACAGGACCAACAGGTATTAATTAATGATCATCTATGTCAATCACAAATTTGGTTTATCTATTTAGGATATATCATTAATTGATTTATGTCTTGGTCCATTTTTGAGAAATTGAATTGGTTTTGCAGTCGGTGGTCTTTTAAATGCTACATTTGGAAATGCAACAGAACTTATCATAGCAATCCATGCAATGAAAAATGGAATGATACGCATAGTTCAGTTGTCATTGTTAGGATCCATATTGTCAAACATGCTGCTGGTGCTTGGGTGTGCTTTCTTCTGTGGTGGACTTGCATTTTATGGGAAGGAACAAGTTTTTAACAAGGTATAGCATTTCTTCCTTCCTAGTGGTCTTCTGGACTTCTATCATCTGTTCTCCGAGCCTGGACTGAGCTAAGATGGTTTGCAGGCAAGTGCTGTTGTGGACTCGGGGTTACTATTAATGGCCGTTATGGGGCTGCTCTTTCCTGCTGTTCTGCACTATACACACACGGAAGTGCATTATGGGAAATCAGAAATGGCGCTTTCGAGATTTAGTAGTTGTGTTATGCTTTTGGTGTATGCTGCCTATCTTTTTTACCAGTTAAAGAGTCAAAGCAAGGCATACCTTCCGCTTAATGAGGTTGGTTAGTGTAGCATTATTAAGTGTCTGTATTTTATTTATTTGAGATGGGATAATCAATGCTGTTGTATACTGTGTGAACTCAGGAAGCGTCTGAGAATGGAGAGGGCTTAGATCACGACGATGAAAAACCAGAGATTTCTCAAGTGGAGTCAGTGGTTTGGCTTGCAGTTCTTACAGCTTGGATATCCGTCCTTTCAGATTATTTAGTCGATGCAATTGATGTAAGATTTAGAAATTTTGAAGCTTCCCATGTTTTAGATGCAGCATACTGTGACAAACAAGCATCTTGCATATCTATGTGGTGCTGGCCTACACGTTAACTTATCTACGTTGACCTAACACACTTAGGAGGGCACAGTGGCACAGGGTTGTGATTATTGATGGTATGAACTGTTAGGAAACCAGTGGGTAACCCCAGTCCTCCACTTCATGTCTGATGTTCTATCTTAGCATTTACCCATCCATTTCAACCAACTTACAAAAGAAAGAAAAGGAGGATATTCATCACCTATCATTGGTCAGCTTGGGGGTCTCACAATCTGATGTCGAAAATGCTTTACATAATTGCATCTGGCATGATCGTCTTTTTGTACATTGCCTTACACTGATTTTTTATTGGGACCATTTGATTGAATTTGGTCCTGCTTTTTCTGATGACTGATGGCTTTGTAGGGAGCATCTCGTGCACTAAATATACCCATTGCATTCATTGGTGTTATCTTGCTACCAATTGTGGGAAATGCTGCAGAGCATGCAAGTGCTATTATGTTTGCCATGAAAGACAAACTTGTAAGAGCTTCTCCCTTTTTCTTTCCTTACACTTTTAGCTGTAATTCCATAATTGTGATACTGAATTTCATTTCCAGGATATATCACTTGGAGTGGCAATAGGATCATCAACACAGATATCCATGTTCGGGGTAAGTCTTTTGACCCATATATTATGGGAGAATGATTCTAGGACAATCAAGCTCTTCTCTTTTTAGTTCTCACCTTATCTTCTGTAACACTGAGATTGGTACAACTTTGATACATGTCATAGTTTTGGCCCTTTTGGTGGGCTTCTGCACTACTTATTCATGGAAGGTAATACCTCCCTTGACTCTGGCCTCACCACAATCCCCCTCCCCTTTCCTTCATCAAAAAAGTGTGAAGAAAAATGCTTTCTCTTCCCATTCTTTAAACCTCCTAAACAATATACCGATATAAGTAGAAAAGGAAACTGGAGGTAGTTGATTGTTGCTATGATAATCCTGAACTTTAATCTCTTGATTTTGTCAGTATTATGTTCTAAAATCTTGTCAAAAACTGTTGTCTTGACCTCAGATACCATTCTCTGTTGTCATTGGCTGGATGATAGGTCAACCCATGGACCTAAACTTCCAACTTTTTGAGACAGCAACTCTATTCATTACCGTATTAGTGGTGGCCTTCTTTTTGCAGGTTTGTATCTGGATCCAGAGAATTCTTACATTTTCTTAGCTAAAGATTATCAAGATTAAGTTTGGAGAGCAACTCTTTTTTTTAAAATTATTGTGGGAAAATAAGGAGCATTTATAAATAATTATTGTCTTAACTTTGTTGGGAGTGACTCCTTATAATTGCCAGGGAAAACTAAGAATGTTTGAATTGTTTTTTCTGGAGCTTTTCTATTTTAGATTAAATTTACTTAAAATTGTTTCAGAAGCTGCCATGACATTTTTGCAGGAAGGAACATCAAATTACTTCAAAGGACTGATGCTTATTCTTTGCTATGTCATTGTTGCTGCGAGCTTTTTTGTGCATGAGGACTCTGCCTCAAAAGGTCTCCCACTCCTCCTTTTGTTTTGAGTGAACATGTCATTGCATTTAGTTTGGAGGAAATTGAAGTTGTGGTTGTATGGAATTTTGTATTGTTAGAGAATATGAGTGTCTGATGTGATTTTGCAGATGGAAAAGAGTTGAAACCGTGAAGAGGTATATCAGCTAAAGTTTGTCCGCCATGTTGGTGTATATATACCCACTGAAGACGATCATATATTCCCGCTCTGGCGGTGCTTTGTTCAGTTGAAATTATGGAACAGGTATCTTGTAGAAGTTTTGTTCTTTCTTTTTTTTTTTCTTCATGGGATACCTGCTTAGATGCTGTATGGTTAGCATAGTTGTTTACATGTACAAATGCTCTTGTTACTACGTGTGAGACTATTTTTGTTTAGACATCTTACCCATAAGTTCAATTGATTTTCTTGTCTTCAATTTGACTAATACTAAAATTGTTTTAAATTTCATTCATTGAAGCGTCAATCCAGCATAGGCCACTTTAAAGTTTATATGAAATAATAAAATGAAATTAATAATAGAAACAAAATATATTAAAATTTCTTTAAAAATATATATCCTACTTTCAAGGCACATTTATCAACGTTGCACCATATTCTATATAAGTTTTAGAAGGTGCAAGTCATGTAAAGTTTTAGAATGAAAATTAGTCAACAAATATAAATTAAAATTAGTGCCCTATTATGTGATAAAATTAAAAATATTTTAAATTTTGGATATAATCTACTTTTATTAATTTATTATATATATTAATAAATTAATTTATTAATATATATCACTTTTAATTGCATGTAAATACTTATTTCATTTAGTGATTCCTTCACCTTTATAAAAATGACTTTATTATAAAAATTAAACAAATCATTGTATTCTCATAATTATGGAAGCAAATTATGTATTATAATTTATTCCATTACTTGGAAACTCTTTTGCAATATCACATCAATGAAAAATCGTTAGGTCAAAAGTAATACGACTCGATTTAGTGATCTTATATAAAATAATCTCTATAATTATCATTTACGATAAAGGACAAAAACAATTTACTATAAAACTTAAGTTAAATAATATTTACTTTTTACTATTAATATTACAAGTTTATTAAACTTTTATTTTGATGTAATAAGAAATTTTCAGTTAATATTTCTCAATTGTATTTAAATTCTTTTTAGAACTCTATAGATAAAGTTTTTAAAACTCAACTTGGATTGATTTGATTTATAAGCATCAAAATGTAATTTAGCTGCGTATAAATTGTTGTCCTCAACGATTATAATTCCGTTGTTTAATTGTTTAGGAATGCGGATATTTGATGCAAAAGAGACATCGGGCAAAAGTTTCGCCGTTGCCGGGGATCGAACCCGGGTCTCCCGCGTGACAGGCGGGGATACTCACCACTATACTACAACGACTTGATGGTGGGCTACCAATTCTATTTATATAAAAAATAATGAATTAAAAAATACGCAATTTATAGAATGGAGCGCGGGCGAGCTTGAAGGGATTTATTAAAGCTCCTTTAGATTTATAGGCTTACTGGCAGGATGTCCTTAATTTTTTGACACTTCAAATATTCAAAATAATTTCTTCTCCTCATTAATTGCAAATTAGTATTATTACAAAAAGACATTTAAAATATTACGTTGAACCAAAATTTTGCTAGATGGAAAACTATTTTAAATATTTTATGATATTATATATTATATTATTTGGATTATTATGACCCATATTTATGCCCAAACATCTATTGTTTAGCACGGTGAGATGAGTTGGAAATCCTATATGAGTTTTTTTAGGGATTCTCTCAATGGAATTACATCAATGATCAAATTAGTAAAATAAAGGTAAAAAGTGACTACTTTTATATTGACTTGTAGGTGCATAAGATTATTACACTTATAAAATATTGAATGATACTCATTTATTTACCTTTGGGTCATTAATGCAAATAAATATCATTCTTCTTAATGCTTTGACCATAATTAAGCCTATTATAAGGTTGAAGCAAACTTTGAATTTTGATTTCTAAAGGCTTCATTTTTACAGGGGAAGATCTATTGTCTAGTTCACACCACATACTTATTAGACTACCAATTTATCAAACTTATATAGCATGTGATGGTCTTTAACTTTTAGTAGATGAACCAAAAGATAGAGTTCTTTACCTCAGGTATGTCTAATCAACTTGAAATTCATTAGATTGATTATGGAATAAGGTGAAGGGTCTTATATGGGGTGGAAGCCCTTGAAGAGATCAAGTTGTACCAATGTAAATTTAAGAAATATGTTCTCAATTTGTGAGCACTTTGTTGAAAAGAGATGTATTAAGATGACGAGAGTGATTATATATACTACGTTTGAAGAATGTCCTATTGTGTGCTTACCTTTTTTTTTTATAATGCATCGCTTTCCTATAGTTTCAGTAACTTTAAAATTTCATCCTAATCTTTAAAATTTGCAAAAAAAACTCCTTTTGATTTTTAATTTTTGAGAAAAACTCCTTTTACACTTTCATTAAAACAAAAAATGAAATATATGTTGTATAAAAATCACATGAGAGTCAATCAAATATTAGCAACATGTTGCCCTAATCTAGCTTTTAAATCTGAATTGTTCTAATTAAATTCGATCCAACTAATAATTTATTATAGTTATCTTAAATTATTAGTTTGATTATGTTTAATTAGTTTGGATTTGATTTAAGAGCTGAGTTTGGTCGTCACGTTAATAGCATTTAATTTGATTGGTTGATATATGTTGATAATGTCACGTGTGTTTCATCGTTATCTTTTAACGAAATTCTAAAAAAAGTGTTTTTCTAGTAAATTGAAAACAATATGGATTTTCGTAAACTTTAAAGATTATAGTTTTTTTTTGGAAGTTACTTAAATAATAGGGGAGCTCTATATCTTTTACCTTATTTTTTGCTTTACTACAAATTTAAGAGTTCAATCAATCTAGAGTAACCAAATGCATTCAATGTAGGCCTATCATCTACATATTATATATCTAATGGTGAGTCCAAGTTGAAGATATGCAAACCTATACTTTTATAGATGACAAAATCTTAGTATTAGTAGTCAATGATCTCGAGTTTGTTTTTAGCCTCATAAAAGATTTTGATGTTGATAAGTGTAAGTTTAGGTTTAGGGTAGACCTATATAACATAATATTAGATTTTAACATCCCTTTGTCTATAAGGATTAAAAAAACACGTGCCTATGAGATCCTGCTTTTTTAGGTTTTGTAAGGTTAATCGTCACCATGAATATATATTTTACAAGGGAGTAATCAAAAAGTGCTAGGTGCAAACAGGGACGGTCCTAAACCGAGTAACACCTATGAGATCCTCTTGGAGAAAATGGTAGAGTTGTCCAGGGAAATTATTAAGGTGAATAACGTTAAAACTGACTCCGTAAGCCCAAGAAGCCAAGTAGTCAGCGCACATATTTGCTTCGCAATAAGTATGCACAACACGACACTGCCAAGGTCAGCTAAGCAGTTCCTTGCAAGCACGAATAATTTGATATAACTGATCTGTAGGCCAAAGGTCATCATTTACTTTGTTAACGACTAAAAGAGAGTCTGATTCAATAAACATATTTCGGAAGTCTCGATTCCAAGCCAAAAGCAGTCCATAATAAATTCTGAACAATTCAGCTCTTATAATGTTCCCCCAACCGAGTCTCCTTACAAACCCGAACAGCCATCTTTCTTCAGCATCCTTACAAGGCTTCCAATCGCTGTCTCCCGAATTTGTGAGTGCTGATGCATCCACATTAAATTTGATGCAACCAATGGGTGGTGGACTCTAAGCAATGAGTATATCCTTCTTCATCACCAAGGCCTTTTTCATCGTGCTATATCTGAGAAAATTCTACACACTTACACTAATTATGGTTTGTTGTGAGATTTTTCGAGTGGTATAATTTAAATACTAGACCTCGCATGAGGACTAAAGTAGGAAAACCTCTAAAGGGAGCTCACACTTGAAAGAACAAGTTTCTACTCCTTATTTAGAAGATGCTAGTGAGTGAAGTTTTAGGCCTGCGATGACATCTAACCTCATATTTTAATAAGCAAAATGTTAATCAAAGCATTGCTAGAATTTCACACAAACGGAGAAGAGAAGAAGAGGAAGATGGGCGAGGACTAGAACAAAGGTAAGGGTTTATGAAAAAGAAAAGAATAAAAATCCCCTTTTCTGTTTGGAGACCATCTAAGTTGAAGAGCAATTAGGTTTATCTAAGTTATCAAAATGACCAAAAGTCCTTTAGATCACTAAAAGCCTTAATTTAAACCAGAGATTTAAAGGCTAACAAAAATTTATTATATATTTCTCTTTTTATAGCTAATTTTAACTTTTTGTTAACTAATTAATGAAATTTCTTAGAAGTTCTCTTGTAGCTTTTTTTACTCCCTAGGAAATATTCAAAATGTTAAAGTTACTTAATTGCACTTGTTATTCATTTTTTCCTTTCTTACTCACCTAAATGTCAGAGTGAACATGGGTCGTCAAACATTGATCGTCTGTCAATATTTTCTTCTCACCAACTTTATGATCTACAAGATGAATAAATTCGATTATTTTTGTTCAGGTGAAAAAAGGACATGGCTTTGTGGTTTCTTCCAATATCCATACATGTATGGGATAGGTGTAGTTTACTTTATAATCGTTGCAGCGAGTATGAGGTACTGAGGCCTTCTTTGATCTATGCATTCCCATCTTATTAACACATGTAATAATGCCATCATCTAGACCACATGAGGATCACAATGTTATTTTTTTTTCTGATTCAAATGACTAATGATTTACCTAAAGGGATTTGAAATGTTTTAGTTGTAAATATAGAAGAATGTTTGATAGAGAATATTGGGATTGAGTGTTGGCATTTATAGTTGGCAATAGTTATTCCTTGGCACATATACATCTAGCAACTTGCAGAACCTAATCTACCTTGGTTATCAGTTTATGGAAGAAAGTGTATTGTAATCCTTGTGTTAATGCATTCTTTTCGTGTTTTTCTTTTCAAGGTATGTCTCCTTATTACTTTTTACTTAGTTTCATCCTGAAGTTTCTGTTTTCATATCCTTTTTTCCTTTTGGATATTTTGCATTCTTATGACAGGGTGGCCTATTAATTTGGTTGACCTCAATTCTCAGAATGATTTCCTCTTAATCCTTTCTTGGTTTATCTTGCAGAGCCATTCAAGCTGCAAACTGCTATCACAGAGAAGGCTATAATGCTGCATGCACACATGGAAACATAACAACCTATATGCTGATGTTTGGAGCTGTTCAGATTGTAGCATCACTGATACCAAATTTCGACAGCATTGACGGGCTCTTAGTTATTGCTGCAATAATGTCCTTTGTCTACTCTCTCGTAGTGTTCGGACTTGGCTTAGCTAAAGTAATATGTATCTCAACTATTCTGCTTAGTACTTTTTGTTTGCATAACAAGGTTTTCAACTCGGCAATAGAAATTTCAGGCTTTATAGCCAGAATGAAACTCCCTGAAGAAACAATCACTCTTTCTTTTCAGTTAACTTATCAAGTTAAGTTTTAGTTGTAACCATATGAATTCCCCATTATAGTTTCAATCTTGGGAAAAATCTGGTAACATTAATAAATATGTCAAACACAAAAATTGAAGAGTTGAATAAAGTCAATTGAGTTTTTATTTTGAAGTTGAAATGGTAAAATAGCACTAGAAAAGAAAATAATTGATTATGGATTATGGATCGTTTAGTGGAAGTAGCTGCTTTCCCTTCCAAACTAGTTTCCTATCAGCAGAAAATGGGAAGTTAAAGGGTAATGTCTATGGTATTTAAGTTGATACATAAGCTAATAAAGTATGGTTAATTTTGAAGCATTCGGTAACATTGCTTATGCCTATCCATACTCGCTGCTCCTTGAAATTCAGATTAAACTTTCCGTTTGTCGAAATTTTATAAATTAGAAGATTATGATAGTCTATTTTAAGGATATACGGGGTATAGGATATCTTGAAGTCACCTCCAGCTGAGAATAAGACCATGAAGAAGGACTCAATGATTGCAATCTCTTTAACAACATTCTTTTACTACCGCTGTGCATGCTTTGGATATGTAGCGTTTGGTGACAATACACCAGGAAATATCTTGACAGGATTCTACAAACTTACTGGCTCATCGACATTGCTAATGCTTGTGTCATTCTTCATCTGGTGGGAGATATCAGGTATATATCCTTTTCATATCAAGCTATTATTATCAAATTGTGCTTATTAGGTTATGTCCAGGTGGCCATCCACACGTAAGCTTACTGTTGTTTTCTTCACTTAACCTTTATAAAGGAGGCAAGTAACAAACTATGCTAGCATCCTAATCCAACGCATTTGTTGCATATTCTCCGTTCCTTGACATTATTCTTTCCCTTTCTTGCTGATAGAATTGTCACTTTTAAGCTTCATCCTTCTATTGTCCAGAGTAGATGTCTAATGTAATCTTTTTAAGTCCTATTTTTGCCTCTGCTTTAACTTTAAGCAATGGGCCTAAAGTTCGTGACTGACATTTAATTATGCTTAGGAGACTGATCCATGTTCTCAATATGATGACAAGCATTCATAAGTTACGAAGAAATTTTTTGGCTTTTTGAGAAGAAAGGAAACCAAAACTTGCTCAAAAACATGCTAATTCAACCAGAAAAGTTTTATGCTTTCTGATTTTAAGTGGATGAGAAACAATGTGTTACGTTCCTTCATCAAGGATCTTATCACTGGGCGATTAACGGGGAAATCTGGCTCTAGGAGTCGTCTGTTTCCCTTATTAATGTTCTTAAAACGACCTATCTTTAAGGAAGAGTTCAGCTCATCAAAGGGAGATTGAAACCTTGGACCTCGTTAGGAAAGAGAAAGCCCCAACTTCTAAATTAATGATGAAAATTTTGCTTATCTTTATTCCTCTACACTTGTCCTTTAAATAGGACTATCTCCTTATAGTTGTGAAAGGATAAAATAAAGCAACTAAAAGATATGCTAAGAAAACTATCAATTCTAAAAGGATACGTTTGTAAACCTAAACAGCTTAAAAGAATGAAGCAGAATGTCTTATTAAATCCTAGGCTAGAGATTATTGAGCAGTACATCTGGTGTACACACTCCTAACAAAAGAGTCCATAACATCACCCTCCCCCTGAAGAAGGAGCTTGTCCTCAAGCTCAAAGGATGGATGGTCCTTGCGGAACTGGTCCAACGATTCCCAAGTGGAGTCTGCAATCTCAGTTCCTGTCTAGTGGACAAACAGCTCTCATTTGTCGTGATTCACGCGAGCATGCAAAGCTGCACCAAGAGTATGAATCGCACACCCATATACTATCAACCGGTGGGAGGGATGGCGGAAGAAGAGGTTGGGGGCCCTTGAATGGTTTTAGAAGGGAGACGTGAAAGACATCGTGAAGCTTGGAGTCGACTGGTAATTGGAGCTTATAAGCTACTGCTTCGATACACTAGAGAATGGGAAAAGGACCAAAAAAATCACGGAAAGAGTTTGTTGTGACGCTGACTAGCAAGAGAGTGCTGGTAGTATGGTTGTAAGCGAGCCAAACCAAATCCCCGATGCTATACTCAATGTCTCAATGCACTTTGTCATAGAACTCTTTCATACCGCTACAAGTTGCTCTTAATTTGGTTGAGCATCACATCACGATCAGCCACGACTTGGTTGACTGCCTCAACACAAGATTCTCTCGAAATATAAGATAACAAGTGTGGAGGATTGCGGCCATAAATAACCCGAAAGGGAGTCTCTCGAAGGGCTGAGTGGAAGGATGTATTATAGTAATACTCTACCCAAGGTATCCAATTGACCCAACTTTTAGACGGTCCCCCATAAAGCAACGCAAGTACATCTCGATAGTACAATTCACCACCTCCATTTGCCCATTGGACTGGGGGTGATACGAGGAAAAGAGGGCGAGCTTAGTTTTACTCAACCAAAAAAGCTCCTTCCAGAAGGCACTGGTGAACATTACATCCTGATCAAAAGTAATGGATTCTGGCATGCCATGTAGATAAACGATGTGCTAAAAAAATATATGAGCAACTCGTGTTGCTGTATACGGATGCTCCATAGGAATAAAGTGAGCATATTTGGAGAAACGATCAACTACCATAAATAAGACCGTTTTACCCTAAGCCTTTGGTAAGCCATCAATGAAATCCATAAAAATATCAGCCCATATTTGGGATGGAAGAGCCGAAGGTTGAAGCAAACCTACGGGACTTAGGTTCGTTGCCTTATGATGTTGGCAGGTTGGGCATGACTCCATATAGTCGACAATGACAGCCTTCATTCCCTTCCAATAGAAATCAGCACTGATCCGGTGAAGAGTTTTCTGTACCCCTTCATGAGCGCTGTCATGTATACTAAACAATACAATAGAAATCAAGGGGGAAGTGGGCAACAAATAGAGCTGATCTTTGTAAAGGAGAAGACCCTCACGGGAAGACCAAAGGGCAACAAACTCGCCATTGTTAACCTTATTTAGTAACTCCCGTAAAGCAGGTTCGCTAGCGATTTCGTCACAAAAAAAATCAACTAGAAAAAGGCTTGGTTGACTTATAACACATAAGAGTTGGTCCTGCTGTCAGCACCTAGATAATGCATCGGCAACCTTGTTTAGGTGTCCCACACGATACTCTACCACAAAGTCGAACCCCATAAGCTTACTTAACCAGTGTTGCTGTGGCGAAATGGTAATATGCTACTCAAGTAGAAGTTTCAAGCTATTGTGATCAGTCTTAATAAGAAAGTGGCAGCCCCACAGATAGGGTCTCCAATGCTGCACTGCCTTTGCTAACCCAATCAATTCACGTTCATAAGCGGCTAACTTACGGTGTCTCTTAGCCAATTGTCGACTGAAAAAGGCAATAGGGTGGTCGTACTGTTGTAGAACCGCCCCGATGCCCTCCCTAAATGCATCACATTCTATAATAAATAGATGATCAAAGTTTGCTGGGTGTAGAACTGGAAAGCTGGCAAGTGCTTGCTTTAATTGCGCGACTGATGTCGTTGCCACTTCACTTCAATGGAAGGAATCCCATTTCAACATGCTTGTCAAAAGGGCTGCTAGCTGTCCATAATCCTTAGTAAATTTGCACTAATAACCTGTCAATCCCAAAAATCCCCTCAAGATTGTAATAGATTGCGGTTGGGGCCAATAGAGATTGCTTGAACATTGCTCGGTTCGACCATCTCCCCTGTAGCCGGGATAATATAACCAAGGTATGCAAACTGAGTCTTCCTAAATGAGCATTTCAACTTTTTCAAGGACAATTGATGGGCACGCAACAAATTAAATGCGATGCGCAAATGCCTCAGGTGTTCATCCCAAGAGGGGCTATAAATCAAGATATCATCAAAGAAAACCAAAATAAATTTACAGAGATAGGCCCGAAATACCTCATTCATAAGAGCCTGAAAGTTGAAGGGAGCATTTCATAGTCCGAATAGCATAACCAAGAATTTGAAGTGCCTATGATGAGTCTGTAAGGTTGTCTTCTTTACATCTAGTGCATGCATGCGCACTTGGTGATAACCGGACTTTAAGTCCAACTTGGTGAAGAAATAGGGCCCATGTAATTCATCTAGCAGCTCATCCACCACTAGGATAGGAAATTTATCCTTCACTGTGTTTGCATTAATCTCCCTATAGTCCATATAAAATTGCCAGGATCTGTTGGACCTCGATTTCTTCTTCAATATGTTTGGGATTAATTTTATTATTTTGTTGTGATTAGGCTTTAATTATAAAGTTTTTGAGGGGTAGAAAATTTTTTAAGATTGATGGATTAAATTAGAAAGCTTA
>JANIIA010000192.1:73121602-73139045 GCA_027478495.1 Erythroxylum alaternifolium | reverse complement strand
TCATCAAGAACTCCTGATCATAATATTCAATAGGGAGAGTCAGAAAACAGACCTACACAAGAACTTTCTCTATATTTCTATCAATGGATCGAAATTAGGAGTCTATTGTTTAACAATTAGGTAGTGATCTAGAATCACCCATGGCCCTTTGTATTTTGCAAAATTATAGTCATCTAACGAGTTGAACTTTACTAGAAAATGGTCGTTGTCGAGCGCAATAAGATTTAAGGGCGCCTTTGGTGCCCACATAGTCTTGAGTCGACGGAGCAGGTAAGTATATCCTACTGTTCTGCCTAGTAACTTGATGATGAGAGTCTGTTTCCAGGGACGCTGAAGGTGAGCTTTTGAGATGCTAATCGTAGGACATTGTTCGTCGTCTCTAGACGTGTCTTCCTCCTCATCATCTGAGATCAGATCCATGTCTTTGAACGATTCCTTTTCTATAGCGGCACCCCTAGACATTGCATCTTTGTAGCTTTTCGGTTTCCCTCCAAAATCTTTTGTTGTTGTCTCTTGTGTGGAGGTTTCTTCCATCGTCATAGGTGACTCTATTACCGCATCAATCGAGTGACCAATGGCCACCTCCTCACTAACCTTCAATTTTTTGGTGCTCCTTTCGAGCAAGTCTTGATCCTCAGAGGAACAAGGGCCACCCGAGATATGCGGGAGCATGAAAGGTAATAGATCGGAAATGATTCTCCCTTAGTTTGATCGATGCGTTCTTACAAGCAGTGACGAAACCCTTTTTTATCTCGAGGCTTATTTCCACTAGGAATCTTTTGAAACACTATATATTCCATTTCGTATTGTTGAAAGTAAAACCGAATTTACGATGACCATCATTAAAAAATTTTCCCATCTAGAGGCTCTAATCTAGTTAGATCAGGTATAATTTTTGGGGCTACGGTGATAGGGCCTGAACCTATATAGGGAACAGTAAGTCCAAAACTTACGTTGATCTCATTTGCAAACGACATATTAAATCCAAAAGTAGAAATGTCTCACATGAAATAATCAAGCAATACAAAGAAAACAACACTGAATTCCGACTTCTACCAAATTTAGTAAGCAGCAACAAAATTGCAGTAATTTCCAACAAATGATAGCAACACAATAATTTTCCAACTTAGATTGTTAGGGAAAGTAGCATTAATAATTAAAATGGAACGGCTTATCTGAAATGCAAGGTGTCGTAAAAAATTATTGTCCTAAGTCGAAAATTCCTCCCTCTATGGTGCAACAGAACAACGAGATTAGATCTAAGAGTTAATGTATTTTTCACCAGCTTCGGTACACTTCAAAGGATAAAGTAAGAACTGTCTCCAAAATTAAAGGAAGACAGATAAATGCAGAATTTGTATGTAAGGCAAAATACATGTGTAAAGTGTTTGCATGTAGAAGCAAATGCTTGAGTTGGATAAAGCAAATAAAGATACGTAAGAGAAGAAAAACAGAAAAATAAGCGGTGTTTAATGGTCTCCTTATTGAGCAGATGCATGATTTCTATATATAACAGAATCAATGTACATGTTAACAATTGGAGAAATGAACATTGGAGCATAATAATAGCTAAACATTATAAATGGTAAAGGATAATAATGAAGTTGAAAACACTAGGGTCCAAAAGTTATGGACCAATAACACCAACATAGGGAACTTCTCTTCCCCGCCTTAGCTGTCATCAAGACTATAACTAAGCATCGCCATTTGGTAACTCCAAGGGTTTAAAGAAAGTAAGAAACAAAGAAGATCTTTACATGGCCATGAAGTTCAATGTGTCAAATACGATCAGTTTAATCAACAGAACCAGAACCGAGCTTCCTACCAGTGCAATTCTAAGCCACCGAATGCAACTATCAGTTACTTCAAGCCAAATCTCTAGTTCAGAATATTTACACCATAAAGAAAAAGAAAGATAATGCTGAAAAACAAAAAAGAAATTGAAGTGGCATCATGTTCATAGTAGACTGCAAGAAAGAAAGAAAGGAGACCTTATGTCATCCGCTTTTCTGGTGGACAGTCAGAAAGTAGCAAAGACCAGGGTAATGCTGTCCTTTACTTTCCCTGCTCTTCTTGGGAGGGAATTGTTTATTTGCATTATAACGCCCTACTTTGTGAAAATTAATCAATAGCCTAGCAAAACCGGCCCAACTTGTAAAAAGAAAGGCCACGTAAACGTAAGGTATATAGGTTAAATTAAGGCGGCTAAGGCCTAAGGACGAGAATTCTCGAGTTAGTTGGTAGACGTGACTTCCCAGTTTCTGTCGTTATGTACACCAATCAATTAATGTAAGAGTAGACTATATGGATTCTGGTCCCATCTTATACAAATTTGAATTTACGATTCTTTTCATCAGAGAAAGTCAGGAGATGTGGAAATGGAAGACTTTGGATTTGGTTTTCATTAGATATCCCACATGTAAAAATTTAAAAAAAACATATGATAAGTGAATGAATACAATTTTCTTATTTTTTCAGCACAATTTTTATTTAATGATGATATGAAATTGAAAATAATGGAAAATCAAAGCTTAATCGTTTCCAAAATTGATATTGTCCTTATACCCTTAATTATTATAAGTGAAAACAAAATAAGTTGAAAATAGTGAATGTGAAACAGAAGGAAGGGTTGGTTGGTATCGTTGTTGTTGGTGTTGGTGGTGGTGGTGGTGTTATAAAAAGAAAAGGGGAACGGAGAGGGGGAGAGATCCACCGACGCTCGGAGAGTGCCTGTGGTCGGGATCGACATCGACACACACATAAACACAGCAGAGTCTTCTTGGCTAACAGAACAAATCCTTCTTTTCTCTTCTCATATCATATGATATCAGAGTATCAGTGTGATTGAGCACTACTAAATAACAGTACTAGTACTAGTAGTAGTTGTTGTTATGTTATCTGATCATTTGGATTTTTACAAAGATATCAATTGGAGCACTTCCAATATGTCAGCTTCCGGCAGCGCTGCAGCGTCCGCTGCCCGTTACATGGCATACTCTCCATCTCCCTCTGCTTCCCACTCTCCTCACCTTTCTGGCCTTCGCTCCCCCTCCTCCTCCTCCTCCTCCTCTGCTCTCGTCGTCGAGCAGGAAAAGTAATTCACTTCTTCTATCCACAAGGATCTATGTTTTTGTAAATTATTTTCCTTCCTTTTTTTTTTGGGTATGATTCTATTCTATGATTTTGATTGTGTCTTACTTTGTTGCTACTGCATCAAGACTTGATTTTTCCCCCTCCAGTTATGTGCATCGGATCAGCTTTTTCTTTCTTTCTTTTTTAATTATTCTGCCTCTTCTGTTACTAGTTTCATTGTCTTACCATATTATGCCACATGATCACGTATTTGATTGTTGGCCAAGTTTTCATACTTGGGAATTGCTTCTCTTTGCTGTGATTGAACTTTTCAGCTGCTACTTTAGTTGCTCAATATTTGAACTCCTTTTCCTGATTGGGGTGTTCGAGATCGGTAGTCGTGGGTCTGTAGCTTAAAACTGATCTGATGGAACTCATTTCTTTCAATTCTATGATTGATTGGTTGATTGATTTTAACTCTTCAACTTCACATCTGTAGTTGGTTGAATATTGATACTACAGATCTTTATGAGCTAAAATTTAATTGTTTTGATTCAGATTTTGCAAGTTGCTATGTATAACATTACTCTTTTATCATGATAATCAATCTCTTTAAGCGTACAATTCGTTAGTCATGTGTGTATTGGTAGGCACCAGCTATTACATGTCAATTTACGTCACCTTGTCTCTCATGCAGATATATATCAGAGTTATTGGCAGAGCGCAACAAGCTCAATCCATTTATGCCTATTCTTTCTCATACATATCGCTTGTTGAGTCAGGGTGAGTTTCATTGTTAAGTTCTCTTTCTTTTATGTAGATCAGCTACAAACTTAAACACCAAAGTAGTTAATTTCTGCATCTCCGTTATAGCTAGGGGAGTGATAAACTGAAGCAAAATGTTTAGATTAGAAAAGCTCCTTTTTTTAATTTTTTCTTTGCATCTAATGTATTAAGGTTAAGAACAAGTGAATGCAACACATATTTTCTGTATTGTGTTATTAAACTTTGTCACTAGCTCGGTTACATTCTTGTATACTCTTTGTGCTTATCTTTTGTTAGAGTTTTAAACATCACTCTGCATCACACATTTATTTGGTTCCAGACTGTTTAGGTTTGCAAGTTTCGAGTAAATCTTTTTTTTTTTTCTTGTTGAATTGGATCGATAGTCATGACCTATTCTCTAGTTGATGAATGTGAAATTTCAGTTTTCATCATTTAGAACATATTTCCTGCTGAACGTACTACAACATTGTGTGGGATGAAAAATGAATGTTGTTATAAGAACCTTAGTTTCTTATGTGTCGAAATTATAGTTTAGTTTCTTATTTGTTGACATTATAGTTGCTACTCCTTAGGTGGTCATATTTGTTTTTACACATTTTGTAATCATAAGCTAAATGTGTTAGTGCTCATTCTTGCTAATCTAACCCCTTCTAGTTAACAAAGGGACTCTGGGTATTTGTGAATTTACTCAAGTTTTAAGATAGCCAATAAAAGATTTGAAGGAGTTTTCAATCTTACCCTTATAATGCGACATCCCCTATCCCCCCCCTGTTTGTATGACAGCCTAGGAATATTCAGACAAATAGTTCTCAGCACCCAAAAGATAGTATTAATCAAAGTTTTAATGCTAGGGCATATTTACATTGAATTGGACAAACATGGGATCTGAGCAATACCTACTAGAGGAGGACTGTGGATAATTCTAGTGAACACCTATGAAACATTAATCCTTATGCTAAGGTTGCTGTGTTATGGTCAAGTTTCTGTGGATAATTCTAGTGAACACCTATGAAACATTAATCCTTATGCTAAGGTTGCTGTGTTATGGTCAAGTTTTCTGGTCATTATACTTCCATATAACATGTGACAGGGCTAACGAGTCATTCGATATAAGCCTTCATGAGGTGATTAAAGCTTCATCTAAAACTTTAAATCTAAGTACCAGGTCAAAATTTTCATTTAACCCATAAACCTAATCTAGATAAACATAAATAACATTGGGTTATCTCCTACTTAATTGATGTGTAGCAGGGAACTTAGTCAATTCTGGCATTCATGCGTAAACATTTAGCTGCTGCTGGGGAGACAATTTGCTCTGCTTCCAAATTTCAGTTCATGCAAATTATTATGGTGGAAGTTACAAATAGGAAACCACTTGCATTTCCATTTGCTCTTCCTTATATGATAAATGATCAAGTAGTTTTATTTTAGTGATGTAACATCTAAAAGACTTCGGCTGTTATAATACTTGTACTGTTAATAGGTTTCAGTAGGGTTTCTTTATATCTTATATAGGTAGCAGAATAGTCATGTTCAGATGGCATCAAAGGCAAAGGTGTTAATCGATATAAGAGTCTTTTGTAGTAATCTTCCTGCCAACTATTGTCTTTTTCAAGAAATGTTCATTTTGACTCTGCTATCTTTGTCTTTGTTGGTTAATACACGTAACACTGATTTTTAAGTTAATTGATACACGGTGTTATTAGACTTCTCTTCCGTGGCAACTTGGAGTACCCTTGGTGAAACAGTAACTTTAATAATCATATTGTCTTAATCTATACCATATATTTGTTTATGCTTGTAATAGAGTAGGTCTGGAATATGATCATTGACCTTTCATCTTTGACCAGGTTCTTCTGAAAGTTGAACTTATTTTTGGAAAAGCATCAATTTTTTTAACAAACTCAGTTAACGTCGGTCTTGTCTGTCCATTTTCTGGTGACTGCTAACTAATCTGTTAACTACTGCTAACTGGTACATCTTGTCTTGAAAATTGACATTTTTGGAGCAGAAATATTGCGTGTAACTACACTGTTGGGGAATGCATCAGTTTTAGGTCAAAGTGGGCTTGAACATGGTAGCCCTCTACCCTCGGGAGGAATATTTACAAATGGAGGAGCTGATTCAAATGGATGGGCATCACGGTTTCAATCAGAAGTATGGATACTAACTATTAACATAACCTTCTTTTCTCCATCTGGCTATTCTAATGTCAAGAAGCATTACTGACAAAATGTTTCCATTTTATGCTAACCTATGACTTTTGTTTGAGTGTGTAGTTTCAATTTTGGACTTCTATAATGACAGCTGGTACAAGTTTGAGACTAACATCATTGAGCTGCCAAAAGCTTATAAAAAATGCATAATGTTCCAGAACTCCCTTCTCATGAAATGATTCTCCAGTCCCTATATTCTGAATTCTGTGGATGGGCAGTGCGATAAAGAATGAACATTGGCTTTCATAACAATATAAAGAAACATAATGGATTATTCATATCCTTACTTCTACTGTAACTGTAATTACTCTTGTGCAGGATACTGACATGAAATTTAAGTTGTAGGACTGCCAAGAAAAATTTGGTGTTGTATGCTTTTTGTTCCAGTTCTACGCCTCACTTAATGAGCAGTTAGTTAGATGTCTTATCTAAAGCGGACAATTTTTTTTGTCAATGAATGTTTTCTGCGTGTAACATACTCCGCTATCAACCTTGGATCTGGGTTCAGCTTCTTATGTATTCTTAGTGATTGCTTCCAAGCATAATAATTATTTTTTTCTTAACATTTCATTTTCACCGAAGTGCACCTTGGGCCTTTTTATTTTGTTGCCTTCTTCCTGATATAAGGTGTCTGAAACACTCTCTTGTGCTTCTCCAAGGAAGCTGTGGGGTTTCCTAGGAACTCTCTTGAGCTACTTTCGGGGGTTAATTGGCCATTTAGTTCTCATCTGAAAAGCAGTACAAAGTTGTCTTTTCTTTTTTTTTGACCCAGTTAGGATTATGATGTGCAGATGCCAGGTTTAATACCGACCTCATCAGCACAAAACTGGCTTAATTCTCAAGGTAGCTCATCTGGTCTTATTGTTAAGAGAACCATCAGAGTAGACATTCCTATCGGCAAATATCCTAATGTATGGACCATGTCTCTAGACCCCTACATCAGTATATATATACATTTGCTATCTTGTCTATTCTGACATCAACCTCTTGCCGCAGTATAACTTTGTTGGCCGCCTTCTTGGCCCTAGGGGAAACTCTCTTAAGCGGGTGGAAGCTAGTGCTGAGTGCCGTGTTCTTATTAGAGGGCGTGGCAGCATCAAGGATCCAGCTAGGGTGAGAAGGGTTTTCCTTCATGTTTTAGTGTTACATATGTTATAATCCTTTTCTTGTTTCGATTGATTTGCCTCTGAAAGCATTTGCTACCTGCTTGAAGGATTTTTATCCCAGATAGCTGGCATTTGCATGTTTGTTTCAGTTTGATTTGGTTATCAATTTCTTATAGTTATTAAAACCATATATATAGAGTGTAATGAATTAAACGATACTTGTTTTAATTTCTTGAAGGAAGAAATGATGAGGGGGAAACCAGGGTATGAGCATCTAAATGAGCCTCTGCATATCCTAGTTGAAGCAGAATTGCCAGTTGAAATAGTGGATGCTCGATTAATGCAAGCACGTGAGATACTTGAAGACTTACTGAAGCCTGTGGTAAGTTACATTTGCATTCTCTGATTGGATCTATCATAATTTACAATGTAGGAACGACAATTTGGTACCTTTAATGTTAGGATGAGTCCCAGGATTTCTACAAGAAGCATCAACTGAGGGAGCTAGCAATGCTGAATGGTACACTTCGTGAGGAGGGTTCTCCGATGTCAGGCTCCCTCTCCCCCTTCCACAACAGCCTTGGCATGAAGAGGGCCAAGACAAGGGGGTGATGTATTTGGATGCCCAGTGGGCTTTCAGAGCTCGTTAGATGTGTCTGTGATCAGACGTTCGCATGCCACAGGTGCTGATATCGGCCTATGCCGCCAACTGCCATCGGGGCATTAGTTATAACTTGGTTTCTATATAAAATTTGTTTATCTTGTGTTTGAAGGAGGGTTATTAAGAGTTTCCTTTCCCATATCTTGTGTTTGAAGGAGGGTTATTGAGAGTTTCCTTTCCCATACTAAGGGAACAACAGAATTAGGGGGAGTTTGCATTTCATATGTTTATTTAGGTAATCTGGAGTCTGGACTACAAGGCTGTTGCTGTATTAAAGCAGGCGGGCAACAGTTTTGGTAATTGATAAGAATGGTGTGATAAAGAGTAAGCAGTATGGTTTATTTGTATAAACATAGTGAGCGAGCTAAGGAAAAGACGTAGCCTAATGCATTTTAGTCCCAATTGGTGTGTCCGCGCTATCTCAAGTTCCGTTCTTTATGACATTATGCCTGTGTTTGTCAGTTTGGTTGTGGACAGTGTGTGGAGAGCCTGACCTAGACTTCAACTTTCAAGCAATTATTCTAATACATAAATCAATAAATATTTAAAAAAGGAGTTGTGGAAAAGGGAAACAGACTTTATAACAAAATACGTATGTTTTATATTATATACGTTTTTTTTTGGAGAAATTATTATATTCGTTGCTATGCTTACATTTAATGAAACTTTGTGATTCTGTGTTCTTACGTTCTAGTTGCAATTACTGCACGCGCCAACGACGTGCCTCCGTTATATATTTTTAGTATATATCAATTTCGAAGTTATTCTTCAAGTTGTCGTTTTACTTTTACAGAAGCAGATTTACTTGTCATTTTACAACTGACTTAACTATTTTTTTTAATTGGAAATATCGCAACACTACTGAAATAAAAATTTTAAGTTCACAACGCAGCTTTGGAGTACAACAAACTGTTTTATTTGATGAAGTCGGCTACCTAGGCTATCCGGCAGCCTTGGAACCTATCTTCTGTTAAGTCTTGACACAAAGGTCACGAAATAAAGAATATTAATAAACAAAGAAGGTGTTAGCTGTGCAGAGAAAATTGGGAAATGGTGAGTGGTGAGTGGTGACCCAATTTGCGCGTAATTTGCTGTCACCAACTTAGGCATCTGTCTGCTTCTTCTCCTCTTTCCATTATTTCCTTCCATATTAGTTTTTCATTTCTAGTTTCTTAAATCTCCAATCTTTGCACTTAACTAATTCACCCAGAAACCTATAGAAGCTAAAAGGATCAAACAAGTTTAGAGACTTAGATTCCTTCTGAGACCCAGAAACAAAAGGCGCCGGAGATGCAGTGTAAAGCAGTCGCCTTTCTCTTTCTCTTCATGGGTATCCTTTCCCCTTCTTTTGCTTCCAGTTTTATTTCAGGTACTGTGCGTTTGTCTTTTTAAACTGATGTTGTTAGATCAATTTCCTTTGTCACATCAACTGACGCTATGTGTCTCCGTTGGTTGACTTGGATCCAGATAATGTCTTCCAATCTCATGCTTCTACTGGCAGGAATCTTCTGCAGGCTAAGAAAGGTTTTTATTTCTCTATTTTCCTCACAATTTACTTGCTTTGGAGAATTAATTTCCTGGGATTCATCTAAAAGCCTCCCCTTGTGATCTGAGTGCTTCATAGTCCATTTTTTTTGCCCTTAACTCATTAGATCGCGTTTGAGAATGATAACGTGTATGTATTATCAATTATTTACCTTTCCTTTTTGGTGAATCTTATTCTAGTACTTGCTCCATCCGCCAACTTCCTCTTGCACTTGGAAAACAAAAGATTAGAAAGGGATGCAAGACCATCTCTTCCAGGATTAGAACTGCTAAGCTCAAAGCTACAAATAGGCATTTTGAGCAGAAGCAACCAACAACTGTAAATATAGTAGGGACCTTTTTGTCCGCAGGCCTCATAACTGAGTAACGAATTGTACTCCACCCATGTTTCCTTGTCAAGATTGTTGGTCCTGATCGGTGTTCTAAGATTTTGCCATCAACAAAATCAATTATTGTCTATATATATGTTCTTAATGAACTTTGTTAACAAAATTTTCGTGTTTATTTGACCTTGCCCAATGTATGATAGCATGCGACCTGAGTAAACTCCACGAATGATGTTGGGGAACAATATCCAGAATCAATCAATTGAACCACAAACTCTTATATCATTACAGTTTTCACCAATGGGCTTGAGTTTCTGCATAGAAACTGCTTTCACTGCCCTAAGAAAGGAAATGACTTTAAGGTCAACCTCAGTTTATATGAATTGCTCTACTGAAATGTACAAGTTTTGACCTTTAGAAACTTGTGATGATTATTCACTATTTTCTTTGATGAAAAATTGTTGTCACTTTAAGAAATTTGTTACCACGAAATTTGAATCAGAAATACTACTGTAGGATAGTTTTCTTCTTCTGGGACAATTCAATTGCTATTGATTTCTGCATTATATACAACCTGTACATGCCTATAAGCTAAACCCTTTTGAAATAGATAAGGAAATATCTTCCTTTTCAATGCCAGATTCAGTTTCTACATCATATTGACCATTTTTTGTCACAACAATTCATTATTGACGTGGTTTTCAACAAATTGATTTAGTCTCTGCATTTTAATTCTGCTAGAAACTCCTCAGCCTTTGAATCCTTGAATGCTCTTATATAAGTTGGATTAGCTTTAGCTGTTCATATGCTTATAGATTTTGGTGTTGAACTTTTGGTAAGAAAAATGAGAGCTTTTATATCATTATCGTTCGCATCTAGTTATTCCTTGTTTTTCCAACGAATTGGCCTATTCGTCAATGCTCTCACCTCAATGAAGTCAACTTTCATTTCCATTGATTAGATCATTTTTACAATTTTATGTTTTACCAGTTCATGCATGTCATCCCATGATAATGTCGTCTTGTTCCACGTATGCAGCTTGTCCTGTGAACTTTGAGTTTCTGAACTATACAATCATAACAAGTCAATGCAAAGGACCTGAGTACCCTCCTGACCGGTGTTGTTCAACGTTTAAGGAATTTGCCTGCCCATATGCAGAAGTTTTGAATGACTTAACAAATGATTGTGCATCAACTATGTTCAGTTACATAAACTTGTATGGAAAATACCCACCTGGACTTTTTGCTAGTGAATGCAAGGAAGGAAAGGAGGGGCTTGCCTGCCCTCCCTCAGCATCTCCAGATTACGCGAGTAGTGATTGCATCATCTGTGATCCTTCCTTGCTGCTAACGCTCTTGTGTGGGTTCACCGTGCTGCTGTTATCTAAGTTATTTTGAAGGCAGAATATATCAACTGTATTAAATTAATTCTTCATGATTGTATTTAATCTTTTCAAGAGCAGTATAAACAAAAACTTTCTAGTGGTACTGTCACTTAGGCATACTGAAGCTCAGCTTGCTAATTGAGTTGCTGCCTCTCCTTTCAGAATTAAATCATTGATGCCTGAAATTTGAGGGACAATATTATTCCGTCATTTATCTGCACGTTTGTATGTATTTGACATGAAATTGGATTGTCATCCAACTATTCTGGCCCCCTATATTTTGTTTTAGCAGTAGCTGCTACAATGTTTTAGAGAACCTTGGCTTTTCCTGTGACTGTAGTTTGTAATCAAACAAGAATCTAAGAGATTTGAGGGAATGTTGTTTGCTGTGCCAAGATGCTTGTAAGTGCTTTGCTCTATCCTCAGTGTAGCTTCGTTAACATTCTGGAAACCGGAGTATGAGTTTGTCATGTTCAGATTAACGATTCTGAAGGAAGATGAACAATACGGGGATGGATAAACCTCAGATTTTTTTCTATATCAGACTCAAGGCAATCAATAGTCCATTTGATATCACCAATGATTGCCTATTTAATAATCTAAAATTGACAGATTGTAAAGACTGGTTTTGATTCAAAGAGATTGAGATAGCATATGATCTCATGTACTCGACGCTGTTTTTTCCAATTCCAAGCTCTGATTATCAGGTCAAATTTAATTTTAACAATATTAAAACGCATGAAAAGGTGAACAGATCCTTTGGTTAGTGGGGATTGAACCCGACGTGAATCGAACACGCAACCTTCTGATCTGGAGTCAGACGCGCTACCATTGCGCCACGGATCCTTGGGTAACAGACACTGAAGGACATTGAATCTCCATAAAATGCCACTTGGAGCCAGATCGATTTGTGATCCATAAACAACCAATGAAAGGAAGCCAAGTGAGATTCCAAAATCTCTCTCGTATAATTCCATCCTCACACTTACACTCTCCCTCCTTTGGTTTTTCTCCATATTGAGTCTCCTCTCATCTCTTTGTCTTGATTTCTCAATATCAAAGGTATCAGCGGCAACTGCAAGCGGACATCTATCTTCCAAATGGCAACCTCGACCATGTTCTTAACTACTCCCACCTTCCACAACAACAATCTCAATCTCTCCCCCTCCAACCTCTCCTTCCAAGGCCTCCGTCCTCTTCCTTCCATTTCCAGGCCCAAAACCTACAGCATCTCCACCCCTAGGACTAACCGGAGCTTTGCCGTCAAAGCAGAGCTAAACCCTTCATTGGTCATCACCCTTAGCACCGGTCTGTCTCTCTTTCTGGGTAGGTTCGTCTTCTTCAACTTCCAGAGGGAGAACGTGGCTAAACAAGGCTTGCCTGAGCAGAATGGTGTTACCCACTATGAGGCTGGAGATGTTCGTGCTAAGGAATATGTTAGCCTTCTCAAGTCCAACGATCCTGTTGGCTTCAACATAGTTGATGTCCTTGCTTGGGGATCCATTGGTCACATCGTTGCCTACTACATCTTGGCTACCACCAGCAATGGCTATGACCCCAAGTTCTTCTAATTTCTTCTTCTTCTTCTTATTATTATTCTCTATTTTACTCTCTTGTAATGTTCTGTCTATGACGCTACATCTTCATGTAAGTAGTATATATAGTAGTTTGTTAGCTTGGACTACTGGACTTATGGTATTTCCCTCTTCATTTTTCTCTTCATTTGACAACTCAATTTAATGCTCGGATTTTGTGCTTGTAAGACTGCACCCATTGATTATTGCCATGGCCTCTTCATGTTCAAGTTGTATTGAAGTTTAAGAAAAAGCTTTATCCCTTTCTCATTCTATTTATCCTTTTTAACACAACCGACGATCAAACTATCAGGGGTTTGGTGTAATAACTGTGTATAATGCTTATGATATTGGTTAGCCTCAAATCTAACGTGGATGGTGCTTTATGTTAATCATGCATTTTTGAGATGGATATTTAATCTCGTAACTCCACTCAAAGTAAGGCAGGAAAATGTTCTCGTGGGCGGGCGTACGTTTTATCTGATTGACAAATGGATAAGCTACCGATAGATGTCACGGTCAAAGGCAGTTCCGAAGAACGCCGGTGGTCAGAAGCCTATAATGAAAATATTCTCCAACATAAATTCGACCATAGATCAGGTGGCGTTGGCGGTGGCCGTGGCAGTGGATTAGTGTCTGCTTAAAAATGTTAAGAATGCAGCACCACAAAGCCAGTGAACCAGAAGAATATAATGTAAATGAAACCAGTTCAAGCACAAAGCAACGTCAGTAATCCTAGTTTATCCATGCAGTTTTAAGAAAGTTGATATTCAATCCAGGTAGTCAAGCAAATGGGAATATAACTAATGCAGTTTTAAGAAAGTTGATATTCAATCCAGGCAGTCAAGCAAATGGGAATATAACAAAGGACCAATTTTGTCATATCAAGACGCTCTTCTCTGTAGAAATACTAGAATAAATATGTTGCAATGTATATACAAAGCCTTTAAAAATTGAACCTACTGCCACTACCTTAATACACCCACCAAGAAATGGAATATCTTATGCCTACAAACGTTGGAACTACACAAAAACAAACTTTCTTCTCATACTTAAGTTGGTACAACACCACTGGAGCGTGATGACAACTGCAAGAATAATAGCTCAAACACCAGGACAAACAAAATCAACTGGACGAAAAAGCATGAAGTAACCTTACATACTCCCTTCTGCATCTTCAGCACCTCCTCAGTTCCTAACACATCTCCCTTGTATTTTTCCAATTCCTCAGCTTGTTTCCTTAGAACATTTTCCTTACTTTCTTCTCCTTGGAGTAGGCTTTGTTCCTTTGCTTGCTCGCTCTCCACCATCTGCCGCTGTTCTTTTTGCAGCCTAGTATGATTACTCGCATCAACTCTCAACTTCTCCAAAGTGCATGCTAAGGCGAGGTACTCAACGTCACCCTGAATTTTTTGCATCAAAAGGTCATCAATTTCCATCTCAAGCTCCGTAGAGTTCATCTGCCCCGGTTCTACAGTATTCCTCAATTCCACATCGAGTGAAACGCCATGGTTCGACATAGCTTCTGGACCAACCCCTGACTCATTCAGCTTCAGTTTAGTCCTCGCCTCCTCCAGTCTGCTTTCCAAATGCATCGCACTCTGTCTCAAGCGCAACACCTCAGATTCCAAGGAAGTTAATTTTCTGGTACTTTGAGATTCAAGCTGATCAGATAAACCTGATTCATCGATTCCTTCACATGCAGAAACAAAATCTGCTGATGCAGTATTGATCTTTCCGATCTCTCCTAACTTTTGAATCTCTGCAAGATTAAATATCTATTGTCAAACTTCTACATCCAATCATAGTTTCCAAGCAAGTAAAATACTACCACAGATCAAAGATCGCAGAAGAGAGGCACAATCAATTTATCATGAAATATTCCCAAATTGGAAGAAACAGACTACGATCAGTACACGACTAAAAGGACAAAACATATCAGAACATTAACATCATGTTCTTACAATAGCTGCACAAAAGAACAGAATAGAAGATGATTCAAGACCTAGCCAAGTGATTCACAAGTAGCTACTATTGCGGTTATATTTCAAATTTTCAATGTTTCTAGGAAAAAATATGGAGGCAATGGAAAGAGGAAATGCTATTGTGAGGTTGATTTCAATAATAAATCTATATAAACAAAGAGAAAAAGAAAAGAGTCACCCATCTTTTGCGACATAAAACACAATATCAACCAATTGAATGAAGACATGCATATGTTATAAAATTATATCTTCTGCCACACTGGATTAAGTTTAGACATATCATATACTAACCAATTAGATGATGGAATATAAATATCTTATCACTAACATAATATTTAATGACTGAATCGATTTCAAAACTTTATTGGATATATTCAAATAGAAAAAACTACATAATGCATATAGGTGTGTATTTCTATTACAAAATTAGTTTAAAGATGGCCCGCTTCCTTTATGAAACATAATCAAGCAAACATAAGTTTTCAGATGCCAAAGTTATTTCCGTGGTTAATAGTGTCTCGGTGATATCAAGTCAAAAGATATGTGCTTTTCAAAGTGGATATCAGCTTCATTGTTTCCAATGTTTTCTGTGTCATTGCTATATTAGTTAATGTTGTAGAACAACAGATACGGCCATTGAGTATATATCTACTTGCATCTAGTTTGAAGCCAGAAATCATTAAAGTTCAACAAAATTGTCTGCAGGTCATCAATCAATATTTGCTAAATAAGTTACCTTCATTTTCAAATTATTCTCCTCCATTATCAAGCTCGTACATTTAAAGAAGTCTCATGGGTTTGTCATTTAATCAGTAAAAATTCAAGATATAATGGTTGCAAATAATCACAACAACATCAAAAAGGCAAGGAGAATATGTTAAAATCAGTACCTTCTATCTTTTATTCATAGTCTTAAAATTTCAAAGGTTTACTACATTTAGCATTATAAGTTGTTCTATTAATTCTAATAATACTCTAAGATGGCACAGAATGTCGATGAGCAATCAGTAATAATTAAGATGGAGCATAATATGCCTCATACACTAGGAATATGTAAACATGTCAAAATGATAAAGCATGTCAACAACTTTCCACAAATTGCCAACCAAGAATGAATCTATGGAAGCATTGGTTTATACACTACTCTTAGTTTCAATCTTAGAAATTATTTTTAAAAATTTTTTCACCAACAAAACTTCCTACTGAAAAGATGAAGTAATTATTCAACATCTTAATTAAAGTAATGGTGGTGAGCCTGGCACTATTGGGATGCTCATTATCATTACTTCAACTTCAACATCTTAATTAAAGTAATGGTGGTGAGCCTGGCACTATTGGGATGCTCATTATCATTACTTCAACTAGTCTCCATGCATTTCAAAGCCATGAACTGAATTTAAACATACTGCACCATTCCACAACAAGCTAATTACAAATGAGAAAATTGGCTGCTTATTGCAGGACTATATTATGGTCTTAACTTGGACTAATTGACCATCAACAGAAGTCCCGAATAGGAAATGTTTAACTTCATGAAAAGTTTCTCCAACTCAAATTCTCCAACGTCAAGCAATAAAAGATAATAAACATGCCAGGACTCAATCCAAGCTCTAGGGTTTCCATCTTCATCCATCATTCAAGTGTAACGTGATTAAGAGAACTTTTCTCCTTCAAGAGGCTTCCCATGGTATCAAAGCAGTTCTTTTCATAAGAATGTACTTGACTAACTTTTGCCAGCTTTTAGACTTGAACCACATATTATTATGAAGAAACAAACTGCACATCCACACTTCTTAAGTATGCCCAAGAATGCTTCAGTCCTGGAAAGGGAAAAGAAATTTTGGTAGCCTTTCTACCACTAAGTTGTGAATGTTATACAAGATACACTCTTTCACAACTTTTACTCATTTATTGGGTGAAGCTAATTTTCAAAACATTTTTAGGCTAAAACCCAAAGAGTTGCCTCAGAGCAAACTTGAAGCATCATATCTAATCATCCATAGCTTGTAGAAGCATTCTCCATTCTTCCACCAATGCTTCATTGGTGCTTCCCGTTAATGACATTCAAAATATACTCCATACATCAAGTTCCCCTCTGTTTCACCAAATCATTCACCCTCACATACATAAACGGGGAATACATGACCACCAACATATATCATATCTTTTTCATGTAAAGCTCGTATACCGTAACATTTCTAGGCTTAGAATATTTTGATTTGAAATGGGATAAATTGAGAAGACAAAATATTAGCACTCAAATGCAAGTCTGGTGAGCTTGTACTGGAAAAAGATGGGTAATGCAATCCCTATTCTTTTGAAGGAATCCAAATTTAATTTTTCAACATGCTGTTATATGAACAACAAGATGGCTATGCATGAGATTTATATATTTTTAACATCAACAAAATGGATATTTTAACCACTATAAAAATAGGAGACCAGCACTAACAATTGCAAAAGGAAGAGTAAAGAGTCACTATCAACCAGTAACATTAGATACAAACACACACGGAGACACATACACACGCACGTGCACACACACATGTATATAGACATTTATAGAGCAAAGAAGATTCCAGAATTATCTTACCACTTCCAAGAGCTTCTTGAACAGATTGGAGGGCTAGTATAGAATCAGTCAAAGGATCCTGATTTGTTGAAGGCTGATTGTTTGTCATGTTATCTTTATATTCCTTACCCTCCCAAGATGAGCCAGCTGCCAAATCATCATGTGACAGATCTTCTACCTTACCAGCATTCTCTTCTTGATAACCAGCTTGAACCT
>JANIIA010000192.1:73103834-73118399 GCA_027478495.1 Erythroxylum alaternifolium | reverse complement strand
AGAACCAATCTGGTCAGGCACACTCATCTTTTTAAAACTACCGGTTGTGGAGTCCTCCAGCTGTCCTTTTGAGGAACTGGAACTTGTTGAGATGCTCCCAAAAGAAGAACTTCTTACCCATCTCTTCTTCGATACGGGCACGACCGAGGTCATAGGTCATCTCAATTGTAGTTCACTTGATAAAGAGTGCAAAGAAGCTATTGATGGACTGATAAAATCTTCTTGAGTTTAAGCTGGAAGCTAATGAGTGTAACTGGAGAAACTGTGTAACCAAAGTTGTAGGTATATTAAGAGCTAAGCTCGCTACGTAGGAAAACTGTGGCTGAAATGGTAGAAGATTTGAGGAACTTCCATTCTGAAGAAACAGATATTTTGTGGGAAGAGAGAAGGAGATTAGGGAGATTAAAACTACTTTTTTCATCAGATACTGCCATAGTCTTTAAAAGAATTGCTCCACAACTTCCATTAAAAGAGAAGCTAGTGGAAAATCTGAGGGTCTTACAGAAGAGGAAAGTGAGACACTTAGCAGCAGAGGAAGATTTATTAACTAAGAGCTGGGAGGATAGGACAAAGAACTAACTTTAGAGGCTTGAGTTTGACCAATTATGCAAAGAATTCTTTGGAAAGATCCAAATACAAGAAATCAAAAGGTGGCAATTGCAGGATCCTGGGTAACAGTGTGATTAACATAAATGGTATTCTAGGAAAGATTGAACTTGCACTTGAGTTTGATTATAGGTATTCCCAGAGATAGAAAATGGTTCTGGTGTTGGTGGTGAAGCTCGATATTTCAGGTGTCACTCAATCTGAGGTTGGATATCAGTGCCAATATTGAGAAGGAAAGACGTGAATTCGAAGCTTTGAAGAGCAAGAATTTGAGGCATTCAAGAGAGTTGTTCCGTGGCATGCTATATCCTCTTATAATTGACAATCTTGAAATAGAGAGAGAGAGAAGTGGGAAGGAAAGTACCTAAATGATTTTATTCCTAGGAATGCTGGTGGTTCCATGTGATTATTACTAGCAGACTAACCAAAGTAGTGAACTTTGACATAATGTACTTGCCAACATTGCCTTTGATGCAATGATTTTAATGAGAGGGAGAAAGAAAAGGGGTACGCAAGCCACGAGTTTAAGAGTTTCTTCATAAGCTTGATGAGAAATTGAGAAGGTTGAGTTTTTGTTTGTGCGTTGTAGGCCCATTTCTTTCTGAGCTTGCAACTATTCCATCCTCATTATTTGAAATTGTGAATCAAGTTTCACAAGAAGAATGCTCTGCCTTCTCGTAGATTAGTGCAACAGATGAGCACCACTGTAACACTAATCCCTTTTAGATGAAGCTTCTACGCTTTTGTCTCATTGTAGTGCAAAAAGAATGAGACAGAGACCTTCTTGCCTCGAAAATGTTTTTAGTTGGCACTTGGTTTGCTCACAGTACCAATTTCGTCAACTCTACTGGTAACAACAGCTAAGAACTTGATAGTCGTCGGAAATAGATTTCAAAACTGGACCAAGTTTTTGAGTGTTGCCTTTGCCTGCTGCTGTGGATGTGCATTAACATCACACAGTGAAGAAGATTTGACCCTTTGCCTTTTTAAACTAGGATTGAGCACGAAGAGCAAACATGAAGGCTGGGTGTTGGATTTAGTTCCACCATATAGCTCAAGTTTCTGTAAGAGGGAAAGGTGGTTTGCTATTTTCTTTATGTACAAATGGGGCTTCAGACTTGAAAGCAAAGACAAGAAATGATGAAGTCCATTGATAGTCATAGCTTATCAGTGAATTACCAATTTGTCTCACCGTGTCAACTGCACCCTAGTAGCTCTCCCCTCCAGCAGTGAAAGCCTTCATGAACTTCTCAAGATGTAATTCAGCCTTTGTACTAATGTGTTGGAGGAAGTGGAGAAGTATTTTTTGTCCAAAATACAACACCGACGCCATGAATCACTCTATTGGAAGAAGAGGGTACGAGGGCATCAAAGAGTGCACGAGTAAGTGTGGCAAGATGTGTGACACTATTGAAGGTTACGTTACTGGAGACAAGAGCACAGTTGTTGCTGAGAGGTGGGCACTTTGACAACGTGGAAGGGTTTTGTAGAACTTGTTTAAGCATCAAGACAGTTGTGCTCCGTCACAACCATTCTCAAACCTTGGCTGCTGAAGAAACGCTATCTAAGCTGGCGAGGATGAGAAGCAATGATGAACTGAAACAATCATATTTATTATGAGCATGAGTTTTGTTAAACTTCTATATAAAACTTGATTATGGGACACTGGTAGTGGTTTTGATATAAGAAAGAAAGTAAATGAAATGTCCTTAACGGTAGAAGAAGAAGCGGGGCTCCTGATTTCAAGGACAACCACCCCCGTAAAGTAAAATAGTTGGTGTGAATGTAATCTCGTCTAGATATTGACTTTTGTCCTGAAGTATTTATTATTATTTTATTTACATATGAAATTCAAAATATATTGAATCCCATTCCCACCGTCCTTTTTCCCTCTTATTCTGATCTTCTACCTAAATTTTCATGCAAGACACAAGCCAACTATTTAAGAACGAGACAGACTTGTAGGTGAGTGAAGAACTACCAGTACCACTAAAATTCATGCAAGACCAAGTGCCAACCAACTTACATAGCTAAAGCACCCACAACCTTAACGTGTGTATATATGCCTACGTATATCAGTACACGTAAAGAGTAGAGAGCCCCACGCTAATCAAAGTATTAAGGTGAGCTTCAACTTTCACCGTGCTAACTTGGACCATCTATATGCATTTCTTTACATACATAAATTATATAGATCTCTATGTTACGTAAGTACGAGTGCATGTATCATGTATGCTGCGTCTGTATGGATTCTAATAATTATGTGAATTTTGTATCCTGTGAATGTGAGCAGCTGCAGTTTCGTTTCTTGATTGAGTTCTGACACTATCTTCTAATCCTAATTATACACAAATAATACTGCACTTGCATTATACACTAGAGCGCCTGTCGTAAGTGACCCACCACCGTCACCATCACCATCACCAACTTGATACTCTTTTTCGTTGACATAACCGCTGTTTACATGGTTTATTCTGGCTAAGTGTAAACCCACTACGAAGTGACGATTCATTTCCAACATGTACTTACCCTAACAATCTTACATTATCGAAACAAAATCAACAGTATCAACTGCCTGTCAGGTAAAGATCTCATTTTGACTGTCCTCTGTACTATCTTCCCTATTTCTCTCCTTGTTGTCTTCTACTGTCCCACGTTATAGGCAACTAATTTGTTACAGATTATAACGAGAGGTCCTTACTCAACATTGTTCACTTCGTTTCGTGTACATACCTGATGCTCAAGCGATAATTGACGGCCTTCATCTATCATCGTCCTTATATTTTATATTAAAAGCAAGTAACCTCTTTGAGGATGGAAACAACAAATAAATAAATAAAAGTAAAACAGTGCCATCTATTTATTGTTTGAGGAGACATTCTTGTCGTACCATATCATACCATAAGGAGTGTGTGCACTGTGTGGGCATATGGCGAGTCATTATCAAGGTCACCAGTCACCATGCAATTCTCATTGCTGTATCACATGATTATGCAACGAACCCCACAACTTTTTTCGATCCTTAAAATAAGTAACAGGCTGCCCTAACCATATATCAAATTCATTCATGAAACCATTGAATTACTAGGTTTTGGTTTTATCGCAAGTAATTGACACTCTGTATTTCTGTTGTTTATACTTCAAATGCCGTATCAGTTAAAATACCAAGCGTGGACCCAAATTTCTTGCATTAATTTGATGAAGGAACATTGTATCTCATTATTTTTTCAGCCAAGGTCCCAGCTCTTCTGCTGTTATTTACGACTGCTTACACATACATCTCATCTTTGGCTGCGATTCTTTCTAAACAGAAACCTAAAAATCTGCATAAGCTTTAGCCTTAGCCTTTGCCAACATTAGAAATAAATATAAACTTTGTCAGATATCCCTCAAACTGCCATTTGTCATTATTTTTTCATGTAATTTTTCGATCTAAAGTGACTCGTAGGTAAGTTATCTATAGGAAAAGAGTAAGTTTCACAGCACAATCAATGGACATTCATGCACTTGCCCATCCAAGCTTAAGAATACCCAGACATTACGAATAACTTGGAGAGTAGTAAAGTGCTTCAGAACTTAGATGACCGGTTGAGGACGATGCAGCCATAAAAGGATTCCTCTGCAAAACAGCTGGACCTTCTGAACTACAAACCCATGTAACAGGAGTTGAGTTGAATAGCCTGGGACGAAAGTTGGGATTGCACACTATATACGACTTTTCGAGACAGGTTTCTCCTTGAGACTGATACCAAGATAAAGGATGTAAGCGATTTGGGGTATAACTACGCGCTGATGAATCAACGTGATGCCCCCTCCATCCATCGTTGCCCGTTATAACGTTACTGTTTACTATATTTTCACCTCCGATGACATCATTAATGACGATCACTTCTTTTATAGGAGGGGCAGATGAATCTGAGAGATTTTTCTCTGGATATCTGGATGATGCATTACGTTCATTGCTTAGTCTATTCTCTCGGTTTAGAAAATTGTGATCAATTTTGTACTTGTACGGCTCCTTCAATGCCATGAAATCACTATCTGCACGTGGGCCACCCGACATGCCAGCTGGCAGACAAGCAGGTACTTGATGGCTTCTGATACTATTTGACAATCCAGCATCAAAACTTTGACCCATCATGCTGTGTGGATCTTGACTGGAAATGGCAGATACTTGAGAGATCATGTGATGGAAAAAGTAAGGATCTTGATTCTGAATATTGACCGAACAAACTCTGGAATGTGTTGGAGATTGAGAGGTTTTATCAATATCTGGCCGAACCTGCTCAAGAGGCATGGAAGCATCCTCATCTTTGTTGACCACCATTAAATTCTTTCCCATCAACCTGAGTATGGGATTGGAAGCAGATGGACTTGAAGAATGACGATCACTCCGGGCCAAAAACCTTTCACCACCTGTGGAGTCTTTGGAAGGAAGAGAAGCAGCAGGGGGCTTAATAACTGGGGCAGCGTCCTTTTCAGATCCGGAAGTTGGCCAGCTGTTTAAAGGAACAAATTCAGGTCTCACGTTGAAATCACCAGGTCGTGGCTCAGAATTACAACTAGTTTGCTTTCCCATAGCTGAGACTTTTCTAGTAGCAATTTTCCTACGCCTTAATAGTTGTGATTCATGATTATCGAAAGGAACACCCTGTGCAAATATCTCTTTCTTTTGGCAACAGCATGGTTGCTCACTTTTGGAAATCAGATATACCTTTTCACCGGGATTCCTCTCAGTTTTCAAATATTTTCCATCCAAAGTAGCTCTCTCCAATTGTGTAGTTGCTGTTGAGCATAAGTAGATCTTGTCCTGATTGGAATATGGTTCTGCAGGTGATGAAGGTTCACAGTAATTCAAGTCGGATCTACCTGCAGTTGAGTTAGAGATGCTAGCAGCAGCTGATATAGGGGAATCTGATGGATCTCCATCGAGCATATCATGTTGATCCGGAGAAGACTGAACCATACTTGTGGTCAATGATGAGTTACCCTGGAAGTCTTCTGAACCCATATTCCTGGGGCTTGGCAAAAAAGACCCTGGTGGTCCTGGAATCGGTATTGGATCAACCCCAAGAAATGGGTTTCCATCCCCAACTTCGGAATCTAACTCCACGCCTATCTCTGAAGTTTGCTTCATCATGTCATGGTGAGCTCCATTAGCAGAAAACATCTGTCGATCATCCACTAAAGCTGGACCAGTTGGAGCTGCCGGTACTTCCACTTCACATAAAACCCGTCTGTAATCTTGAATAGATTGAAGAGAGTTATCTGCAGCTTCTGAAGAGTCACTGAGCTTGTAAAGTTCTGTACCCAAAAATATATTCAGATTTCTAGCACTTCTCTCAAAATCCTTGCTACATACTCCACTACCAGCATCCTCCACATTGACATCCATCTCTGTCCTAATAGATTCTTGGAACTCAGTTTTTTGATCAAATTCAGCATCACATTTATCTGAAGAGTCAATATTCTCCGCTTCACCGTTGCTATAACAAGACGCAGATTTTGAACTTTCCATGGCAATGACTTCCTTGGTTTGAAAAACAGAAAGGAGTCCTCTTTTCTCTCTAGCGTCCAGAACACTGCTTCTCCTGGGATCCATATCACTAGTTCTTTCTTCTATTTCCAACTGATTTTTAGTACTGCCACGTATCAAAGTGCGTGGTTGATCAACCTCGGAGTGCCAAGCCAATGCTTCTTTATCTCTTTCCACCATGGAAAGCACTAGAGATTTCTCAAGGGTTGAACATTTCTTTATTTTATTAGGTCTATCATCACTAACAGCTGATTGGCTGTTCACAGCCTTCACGTTGTTCCTACAAGATGAAAATTTCATTGTTTTATTTACAACTGCATGTAAATCCTTTGAGATGGGAGTAAGAAAGGTATTGGAACCATCTACTGTATCCTCCAAAGTGCCAATTTTATCATTCGATACATACCTTCTGGTAGTGTGTGGATGAATTGGCAGACAACACTCACTGTTAAATGTGACATCCTTGCTTAACTGATTGGCATTTCTCTTCGTCAGCGGAAAAGATACATCAACATCATTGGACTTGCCTCCAATAAAGAGATTACCGGCTCTTTTCCTCCCAAGAGTCTTCTTCCCTATCCCTACGGCACTAGCTTGGGCATCATGGGATATCTGCTCCATTCTCTCATTTTTTCCACAAGAAGATATTAGGTTCTCAGACAGATTTGTAAATTTCCGAATATGACTGCTTTCAGAAAGAGGATTCTCCCCAAATGAATTTTCGTTCTCAACCAATAAGTCTTGAGGCAGATGCCATTTGCACTTCGTGGGTTGATGACCATCTTCCCTTCTCACTCTTTTTGTAAATCCTCTTCTTTTGGAGCAAACCCATGGCCTCAAGGTCCCAGAATCACTGGACTCTGATTGCTTTGGCATTTTTTGTTCTTCATTGCAACTTTTATCCCCCCTTTTGAATTCTTCTCCACGTCCAAAAATCTGTTTGAACAAATTTTGCAGCCATGCATGGTTGAATACAAGTACTATAAGATACGTAAAATAAGAAAAGTTCAAAATTGCTGGTAGTGGGAAGTGCATACTATCAATGAGATAGACCAACCATAGTTCACAATTGCATTTAAGAAATAGGTAGTCAGTTTATTGTAAGTTCAAAATTCTGTGTTCTAAAAAATGAATAAATGATAGATAAGGAGAAGATGTTAGATGACTTAGGAGGGAGGTTCAAGGCTTCAAGCACATATAGATACAAGCAAATAAGCACGCAGTACCTGACAACCATGGGCCTTCTTGTCCAAGAGAATCCTTTTGCTTTGTGGAGCAAGTTTCAGACACTTCTGATATTTCCGAGCAAGGTGTTTCTTCATTTTCTTGGGAACATATTTGCTTCTTTTGACTCCCCTCAAAAGTTTTCTAGCTTCAGCAGCCTTTCCTACTTTTGAAGCCAGTTCTGGATCGTTAGACTTGGATAAGATCCTAAGTTTTGTACCATTTGCATCAATATACACTGGACCTACATCACCTACATCTTGCGAATATACTTGAGACAACCGATATTTCCTCACTTCACTAGACGTCTCAATGTTCTGGGCATCCAGGGTAGGCAAGTTTGAATCTTTGGCTCCGGTTCTACCATTTCTTCGATCAAGCTCTTCCAGTGTGCATTGTTGTGCTGTAGCATAAATATCCACCATCAACTTTGTTTTCCTGGGCTTGAATCTATGTCTAGTGAGCTTAGAATTGGTTGCACCCTTAGGTGCTCGCTCCACAGAAAGGCATTGATCAATGTGAGCATTCAAAGTGGTGTTTGATGAGAACGAGAAAGTTTTGCAAACAGGGCAAACTTTGGAAGCCATTGCTTCTGATGCTGCAGTACAGTTGGAAACAATATCTTCTGACGAGCTACGATCAGAGTTGCCACCAAATTTCACAATCAGTCTGCACTTCTTACCCGATGGTCGGTTGCTGCTTTGGGCTTTGTGGGTCACAGGAAGATCTGCGGCTTCGACTTCAACTGAAGCTTTCGACAAACTTCCAGTTTGTAGCAATGTACTAGAGTGCCTGTTACCGGGAACTGACTCTATCTCGCATTGAGAAACTGTGGTTGTTGAAGAAGGGAAATTTTCCTCCCCAGATCTGCATGAATTTATGTCTAAGCAACTTTCTGCAAGCTTATTGCTTACTTGAGCATCGTAGCACGAATCTAGCGTTCCATGAGTTTCTTGTCTTGAAGGCTCCTTACTAAAATTGTTCGTCTTGTGGGCATTAAGGGAATCAATTTCAACCGCACAAATCTTGGATGATTGGTCTCTTACAGTATCAAGATGCTGAAATGGTGGCAGTACATCTTTCACACCATGCTTGAGACAAAGTTGCAGGTTTTTTGGAGAAAAAGGCCAATTCTTCTTGATATCCTTGCTCCGTGATGTAAATACATAATGCCTGCAGAACAGCATAAAGGATTAATCTTCAAGTGATTTAAGAATGATCAGCGACGAAAGGCATAAACTATAAGCCATCACCCAAGATTTGAGCTAAGACACATGAACAGGAGTAGGGAACTGAATTGAAATCATCAATAAACAAATTCTTTTGAGCAAGAGAACCAATATTTGATTTTATGAAACTCCATACTAGTGCGTAAACAAACAGTACTTTTGCGACAATAGAATTCCGATAATCTAGTGAAGGGCGAGAAGATAATGGACTGATGGATTGTTAACCTGAAACAGCATGAAATTACAAGCAATATTGATCAAATATGGCAAGAGCAAATGAAATCATTGACCAAGATCACAAAACATACAACAACAACAGTAAACAAGAAGAAGAAGAAGAAGAAGAAGAAGAAGAAGGTGTTTGGGTGCCATCCGAAGGAAAAGCAGCAAAGAATAGATAACATAAGAGTGTTATCTTGAATACGGCCCCATGTCGAACTGCTCAGAGCCACAGGTTCATAAGGCAAGGTGAAACACATACTGGATCTGACCCAAAATAACAACCCAAAAAACAGTGAGATCATTGTGAGAAACACACAAAAAAGAGAAAGATGTTAGTGTGTCATAGGTGGATGGACAAGAAAACAAAACGAAAGCTCAGTTGCTAGCCAGCGCAAAACTAGCTAAGGAGATGAGGAGTAATTGACTACCTTATGGAGAAATTGGGAAGATCGACGGACGGGTTGGGCAGATCTAGCTCTGGTAAAAGAAGCTTGTTGGGAGAAGAAGAAAACCTCTGATCAGTCTCATCACAATAACTACTATTCAACTGTGGAAATTTGCGAGGACATGAAGGATCTGGTACTGGAGGGTTTTCAATGGATAACATCTGATGCAAAGCTTCTGTCTTCTTGCGCTGTTGTTTCTCCAACAGTCACAAGCTTCTTCAGTTCTACTACTGCCACCAGCACCGCCACTTTCACAACTACTGGGTCTTCTTTCCTTTAATTTCTTAGCCTTCAGCATATATAATAGTTATGTACACGATAACAATACCTTTCTCAACTCTCTCACCTCTACTACTTCAATCAAACGCCACCAAAGTCGCAAACACCACGTACATAGCTTCCATCTAGCGCTAGCAAGCAAAAGTTTTTACGGGCTGTCTATTTACCGATGGCAGAAGACAAGATCAACCAACTTTCAAGCGGATCTTCATCTCATTTTCCTGCAACGGTCATGTTAAAATCGTCAAAAAAAGGTTATAATATTGAGGAATGAATTAGAACACAGAAGTAGATGATTGCAATCCAATTCTACTTAAACGTTATTTTATGTGAGATGGATTAGAACACAGAAGCATCTGGGTTTGGATTGATCAAGCAAGCAAAGCACAAATTAACCAAAACCCACAGCCGATGGTGAAGCTTTTAGCATTATTTTATGTGGGAGCAGCCCAAAAGGCAGTAAGGGTTTGAGACAACAATACCCAAGACAAAGAGATATCAAATCTTTGACAAAGGGGATCGTATGCTTGCATAGAATAATGAGAGAGAGAGAGAGAGAGGAAAAGGGAACAGTAGTAGTACAAGCAAAAATTTCCAAAGCTAAAGCTCAATACTATTTAATCAGATGAGAACGAAAACGGGCCAAAACAGTACACAACCAAAGCAGCAGATAGTGAAATGAACAGACTTTGACAATATTAAGGAGTAAGGACTGAGACAGAGAGAAAGAAACCTAATTAAATATTTGTTGTCATCGCGTGATCATTTAAGAATGTGAGATTTGAGGAAGGAGTAGAAGAGTTATGAATTAAGGAAAACAAAGAGAAAAATAGGAAACCCTTGGGTTATCAATCCATAAGATGGGTATGAACAAAGCTTAAAGCGGAAGGGACTGAGAGTCGACATTTGACCAGACCCAAATATTTGTTTCAAAGTATAAACAAAACTTTGACAAGTTAACCTAGAAAATAGGACGAAACTCAGTCACAAGGCCAACGAAGAGAAAGGAAGAGGAACAGATCTGCTTCAAGTATGTTTTGGGTGTTGATTAAAAGAGAAAAATCAAAGTACAGAAACCAAGGACAGAAAGGGAGTGTTAAAGTTGAGGTTGAACAAACCTTAGTAAAGAAGAAGAAGAAGAAGAGAAGACGACGACGAAGAAGTAAGTATTAAATTAGTCTCTGAGGGAAAGAGAAAGAGAAAGAGGAGAGGAGAGAAGAAAGGACGGGGAAAGAAAGAGCACCACTCACTCACACATCAAAGGGGGGCATAAGCTTCTCCTTCTCTCCTACTAGTATTTTCTCTTTTTTAGTTACAAAACAACTCATTAAATGTTTTTTGAGTTAATTAATGATAAGGAAAATGAGGAGAAAAAGACAAAACATGTTTTAAGGGAAAGGCAGATGTCCGGTCTATCCTATTCCTATACCTAACTGCCCCTACCACTCCTACTATTCCTTTTTTTCTAAATAATAAAAGAAAAACTACTATTATCAGTGGGGCCCATTCATTCATAAAAAATCAAGCTTATCCCGATTCAAACGTTGCGTATTGATTAGTATATTATATTGTACATACATGCGCCGCTACTACTACTATTAGTATTACTACTGCTTCTCCCACCGTCTCCTACACGTCACCGTTTATTTTTAGGCGCCTTTTCTTCTCTGCATACTCTACGAGATTCTAACAAGTAATATCCACTCCTTTCAACGCGCATCGCACTCATCCTCAATTTTCAGATACATGAATATGTTCTCTCCTTTTTCTTATATTTCTTGGTGCAAGGTAATCTCCACTTGGAGATTCGGTCAATTTCTAATTTCCATATACACCCTCTGAATCGCGATACACATATTGCATTTTTCTTGTATTGAACCTCTGGGAAGCACAGAAACTTAATATATTGATGCCTTTGGTTTGGTAGGTGATGGCTTCTTTACCTATTCACTCTAATCTCTTTTCTTTTTCATTATCTTCGTCTTCTTTAATTTCCTTTTTCGTGATTTCTTTGCTCTGCTAAAGTTTCAAAAACTACATAAAGCAAAAGGCTTTGCCTTTCAAACAATAAAGGTTATAGCTTCCAAAATTCCACTTCTTTTGTCTGCTTTTGTGAATGTAAAATAATATATGAACTATTAAGGTGTGAAAGTGTGATTTGGCATTGACATTATAAATGAGAAGTATCGTCATTAACAGGTCTTTACTTATGGCAAATGCTAGTGACTAGTGGGCAGTATTGTCCTAGCAAGGTATTGCTATGGATTTCAAAAGATAATAGGCCTTGCTAAAATAAAGAAAGGATTCAAGATAGAGTCATTGGCTGGATACGTAGATGATGATTGCCTAAATGGCTAGTTAAGTGTTACTCAAGCACTCGGTGATTAGCGCTTGGAAGGGATAAGGAAAAGGGTGGAAGGGGTGGCCCTCTGAATGTAATTATACCAAAGCTTAAGCTAATTACTATTACATTAGACGCTTGACAGTTGTTATGATATGCTTTCACTCAGAGCCACCTTGACAAGTTGTAGTATAGAAGACTAGAGTCAAGTATAGCATCTTTGCTGAGAGCCTGAGAGAATGTAGAATTTAAAATGTCTGTTGCAAGTATTACTTTGAGTTTGTTTTTTCACTTTGTCATAATTACTAGAGAAACAACTATTCAATATAATAGTCATTCCAACCTTTTTTATGTATATAAATTCTTCACGAAACGGAAGTGACAACAGCTAATTTATAGCACAAAATATGCACAATATCGTTACTAAGTCTCCCACGTAAGAAATGGATTCTAAACAAGTGCAAGTTATATGCATCAAAAATTGCGTATATTCAATTTAAACAAGCACAAGTCATTGACATGAAACATTGATCCATAACTATTTTTCAGTTTGTAATAGAGGATTCATAATAATCAAGTTATAATTTCATTCAAAGTTGAGAAACTTCAATACTAACCAATCTAATTAATGAATCATAAGCAAGTAGAAGATGATACATCTGTGCCCTATATAGAAAGGTAACTAATATAGGAAAGTATAAGCTAATAGTGTAGAAAAGAAGAGGTATAAAGCAAATGTTGTCCCTGTAGTAATCTCTATGCATTCAAAACTCCAATGGATTTCAAATTATCTATTTCGTGTGTTGCGAACGGTCTTGTTTTCTCTTATTCAACTTTCTTAGAGTTCTCCGTGCTCACACTCTCCGTATCTATCTCAATTTGGTAGCTTAAACCTAACATCTTCAAGAGTAACAACAAGAAATAGAAACAACAAAATTCTCATAAAATCCCTAAAAATTTAACACCGTGTATAAATGAGTAGAAAAGAAAGGAAAGCTTAAAGCATATAGTTTTCAACGATATAAAATATTTTAAAATGAAAAATTTAGGGTTTATAATTTCAGAAAGTGGATTATTTTGGAAAACAAAAAAGATAGGTGACAGGTTATGGTCATGAATTATGAATATAGGTAAACGAGTTATGGGTTAATGGTTAATTTTAAAAAGTCCATATAGATGTTCATGTATCTGCAATATTGTTATGTAATGTCTAGATTTCAGGTTGAAAGTGACTCCTTTAGCTACATCAGGAAAAAAACAAAACAAAACCAATGTTATAATATGAGTTTGTACAAAGATTAGTCACTAAAAACCTTGAAATTGCAGAGTCCATTATCCCATATATTTTTAGTTAACTTTTTATCCAACCATATATAGTTTAAAAGTTTGCATAAGATTATTTATGTAGGAGTGACTTTGATGTGAGATTAAAATTTTAAATTTGTTAAAAATATATATTCTTGAATGATATAATAAATCATAAAATAAAATTGAATTAAATTGAAAAAATATATTTTATGACTCACTTTATACTTCCTTGCTTAAAATCAATCTTGTTGGATAGAAAAAAATTCTATTAGTTTTTGGTTGTACAATAACAATAACGACAATATCTAATAAAAATTTTGTTGAGATGTAAAATTTAAGGAAGGTTCAGTAGTAAGCAGCCTTACTTCTAACATAATAGTTTTTGTTGTATCAAGACTAATATTAATCTAACCTATTTTAAGAATAAAATATGATTAATTTACCAATCAACAAAACTATTTATTACAAATAACTTGCATTGGAACATATAAACATTGACCAATGTGATTACTATTTGAAAAAGATTGGTTGAGAAAGAGATTAGATACTTTGATAGGATTTTATGTTTTATTATCTTTATCCTACTATTATCTTACTTATTACACATCACACATTAACTTCCTCAAATCTTAATTTAAGATTAATGTTTTATTAATTTAAACTTATGTATTGAATATGTTAACTTTGACTTTAACTCATTTAGTCCGAGAGAACACGGAGAAACTCTTAAGTTGACCGCTGCACCAGTGACGCCCACAATGGTGGAAGTAAGGGCATTTTCTTAAAACGGTACGTGTGAAATTTGAAAGGAAAAGTAAGTTTGAGTCTAAATTTAAGAGAGAACAATGTTGTGGAAAAGAGAGGTATAGTGATAGAAATGTGTAGCAATACGCAACTATTGTTTCGTTTTCAAAATTTTAAAGCCCTATTTGATTGAGGGGTTAGTAACGAAACGAGATAGAACGTAATACTCTTTTATCATTTGATTAAGAGCTTCGTAATAAAATGGAACGGAATGGGATAGAAGCGGAAGATTTCATATTACGTTTCATTTCATCCTGAACAGTGAAAATAAAAAACCTTCAATTCGAGAGGTTTAGGGTAGAACGTAAAACTAATAAATACATACTACCTAATATACCCTCAATAATTTTTCTTCATATCAGTTATTTCTTCTAACCCTTAAAACGTAAACTAATAAATACATACTACTTAATATACCCTCAATAATTTATCTTAATATCAATTATTTCTTTTAATCCTAATCTCCCCTTTTTTCAAATTCATTTATTACGGACCACAAAAATTGTATATAATTAATAATATTTTATATTATTTCTCCTTACCCTAATAATAATATTTTTATATTATTAA
>JANIIA010000192.1:73091549-73103734 GCA_027478495.1 Erythroxylum alaternifolium | reverse complement strand
ATAAAATTTATTAAATAATTAATAATAATATTTTTATATAATTAATAATAAATTGTATATAATTAATAACAAAATAACAAACTTTTGTTAAAATTTCTATTATTTTAAAATAGAAAATATGTAAAAAAATTATTTGTCACAGTTGTTACTTGAACCATGACTTTTTAATTGGACATATATTCTGCTTTAAATTCATAGCGTTAAATCTCCTGTAACAACCATTTTAATATCAGAGGTATAATAGTCATTTATTATACATTACATTACATTCCATTCCATTCATCTTCCAAACAACATTTCGCTACATTACATTATTGACTCTTCCATCCTTCCTAAACAACTTTTCAATATATTACATCTCATTTTATTATAAATCATTCCGTTCTGTTTCATTTTATTTCATTCCATTAATTAACATCCAACCAAACAGGCCCTAAGAATAATACCAATCGACCTCTTCATTTATTTTGAAGAATGAAAATTAGGAATTACATGTTACAATTCCTCACTTTATATTGCCAAAAATATTTTAAGGTCTAAATTGATTAAAAATAAAATTTTGGCAGTAATAAAAAATTAAAAAATATGATATTCCAAAAGTTGTTATCCAAATATAAAATATTATAAAGTTGATTTTATTGTTATTAGGGTTAATTAAAAAAACTCAAACTTTTGTCAAATTTTCAATTATAATATGAACTTTAAAAAGTAACAATGAAATGTTCAAACTTTCAAATTTTTTAAATTCTAGCCTGAACTTTAAGAAGTAGTAATAAAATTCACAAACTTTCAATTTTATAATTCTAGTACGACGTTAGTATTTCCGTTAAGTTTGTTGATAACGCTTGTCATGTATTTCAAAAATCTTAACTATTAATACATGTCAGCCAAAATTAACATAACAAATGAAGATTAATGAAACGATGTCATTTAATCACATAATTACAACGACGTTGTTGTTTAAAAATGACCTAAATCAGATTATGCAAATGAATAATCTGATTTATTTGCATCAGATAAAATTTATACGTTAAATTTTATATGATTTAATAAAAACATAGTTTAAGAATTTAGATTTTATATATTTCAATTTAGACCAAATCATATAAAATTTAACATGATATCAGAGCAGGTTGCTCTTGAATTACTCGTCATCACCTCGACACGATAAACTGTGTCACGTGTTGGGCCCTAAATTAGCCCACATGTGAGGGGGCGTGTTGAAATATAAGTGGGAGTTTGTCCCACATTGAAAGAATACAAGACATTGAGCATGCATATAAGCCTAGTGAATTACTCCTCTTATCACCAATTGGTTTTAGGATGGAACCTCATTTAGGCTTGTATGTGCTCAGTTTATTTAGGCCAAATCATATAAAATTTAACATGGTATCAGAGCAGGTTGCTCTTGAGTTACACGTAACCACCTCGACAGATAAACTGTGTCACGTGTTGGGCCCTAACTTAGCCCACACGTGAGGGGGCGTGTTGGAATATAAGTAGGAGGTTGTCACACATTAAAAGAATACAAGGCCTTAAGTATGCATATAAGCTTAGTGAGTTACTTCTCTTATCACCAACTGGTTTTAAGATGGAACCTCATTTGGGCTTACATGTGCTCAATTTATTTAGGCTCAATCATATAAAATTTAACAAAAACGAACTAAAAACAAAGAGCTTAGTACTTGTGCAATACGCTATAATGCGAGAATAGTTTGGAGCATCAGAACAACAAACAAAAAACAAAAGCCTGAGGGCATTGGGAGAACAACATATAACATCGGACTAGAATTGAAGAAAATTGAAAATTTAAACATTTTATTTTCGCTTTTTAAAGTTCGGACTATAATAGAAAAAATTGAAAGTTTGAACATTTTATTGTTATTTTTTAAAATTTGGGCTATAATTAAAATTTTGACAAATATTTGATTTTTTTTGGTAATTAACCCTTGTCATTATGTTTATATTGATATAATTTTAAAATTTTAGACTAGTAATTTTAATTTCGTAACTCCTGATAATTTATATATTTTAGTTTTTTAATATTATCTTGTTGTTCTTATTTTTATATTACCCATAAAAAGTTTTGATAATATTATAATAAGTTAATTGTACAAAAATCCATCGCAGTTTTGCTGCTTTTTTCTTTGAAAAAATTATTTAATTTTAAAAATTTTCTCTAATTTGAAAATTAGTAAAAAAATTGTACTAGCACTTAGTAATTAAATTTTATATAGTTGAAGGACAATATAAAATATGTATTTTATTAATTACAGTGTCATGAGCTTTTATAAAGAGGCATCAATCAAAAGAAAAAGATTACAAGCTGTTCAAGATCCTCTTAGGGTGAGGTATACGTACTAATGAAAAGATTTTTAAGAGCAAATGTCGAGACTAGTCGGCTTTTTGTCAAAGTTCATCAACTTGAAAAGGAGAAAACATCTTGAGTAACACAAAACTAAATCATGTAATGGTAAGAAGATGGAGGATAGCATGAAGACAAACAGGAAAACGATAGATAATGCAAAGCAAGTTTCAACACAGGTGACATAAGATATACAAAGAACCAGACTTCTAAGCTCTAACAAAAATAACGGATCCAGGCACAAATAATCTGTTAATACAATATAACAAGCATTTAAATGTTGAACAGATACTTTTATAAGTAGGGGAGAGTGACTACATCGACTTTTAGGTGATGAATCTCAGTATGTCCTGTCCATTTAGGCATTGTTTAGTAAAAAATTGATCAATTATTTTTTGACAGATTGAAAGATATTTAACTTTTTGATTATATCAAATCGTTGATAATTACAATTAATAATCAGTTAATTGGATTGACGGATTGAATCAAATATATATATTTTTTAAAATACTCTTATGAGAAACGTTTCACTCCAATGGTTGAAAAATTTAGGGACGAAAAGACGATTGTGTCCAAAAGTTATTGCAAATTATTTTAAGCTGTCATCTTTTTTTATTGCTTTCCCTTGACCAAACTTTGGTACCCTAAACTTCAACTCGATTAATATGTTAATATATTAAAAAAAATGAACTTCAACTTGATTAATATGAAGAAAGACAATAATAATAATAATGATAATAATGATAATAATAATTATTATTATCATTATTATATGTTCTATGTGTTTTTATTAGAGTTATAAATTTAATTTTTATAAAATTGAATATCTAAAATATAAATTCTTACGATAATATTAAAAAATATTAATATATAATACTCATGTCCTTATAAATTCTTTTTTTAAGTTATGATCTCATAAGTCATTTAACACGTAAACGAATAATATTAAATAGTTAATTTTATTAAACATTTTTATATAAATATTGATGTTATTCATTGGTCAAATAAATTGATATAATTCGTTGTCAGCTAATTGTTGATAGAATCGACTAACAGTTAATGCAATATGTTGATTGCCTGATAGTATCTTAGCTTCATTTTTAACTGCTTGCATTTGTATATGAAACAAATGAAAGTGACTGCCTAATCACTTAAATGTTGTGCTCTTTCATCCGTTTGCATATGTGCGTTTATGTCCATTTCATCGAACCTTGTAAACAAAAAGGAAAGAGCAGAGTTTTACCTGACTTCTTTCGTGATAACTTGAACCCTAAATTTTGCTCTGCAAATACAAACAAATCAAGATCCAACTTTATAAAAGTGAAGATGTTGTGTCAGTGTGGTTGTCCCGCTCTAAGCAAGACTTCGTAGACAGAGACAAATCATGATAAAAGGTTCAAATTTTGTCAAATTGTCTCAGATACGTCCTTTCTCTACTTAACTTCTGAGCTTTCAGTTCTTTTAATACTTACTAAAATCCAAATTATTGAAGATTAGGTGGTGCATGTATAGAAGAACTACCCAAACCAACGAAAATGTCAAGGACCCATTTTGAAGAACTAAAAAATGTCATGTTAATATGGCAATCCCGCTGCAATTAAGGTTTTTTCTAAACGCAAGCAAACCTTAACAGAAAATTTGATCTTGTAAATTGTACTTTTTTCTCTTTTGAAATTTTGACATATAGTTCTTCAGTGTTAATGCTACGTAGAGTATTTCATCAAAATCCGATATTAGATTCTGTTATTAGGCCAGATTTAATTTAGGCCGTTGTATGTGCCATGAGATATACTGGCTATTAAAGGCACAAAATAATGACTGGGACTCACTCCAAAACAAGTACTGCTGTATGAAAGCCGAACTTAAAATAAAGCAAAGCATTTATCATATCCAGCATCACCTATAGAGTCGCCATTTCCTTTGCTAGGATCAAAAATCAAAACTAAAACCAAAGGAGGGTTGCGATTGCTTGGTGAATCCCACGAACAAGAGCGAGCATACCAAGTACTTGTAGGCTAACAGATTTATCATATCAAAAGGGCTTTAAGTATTCCTTTGGTGTTGGCTGCTCCCATGCTGGTATGAAGCCTAAAAGAAGATGATAAGAATGACAAGAGTCAGAGTGATGATAATAAGAATGACAAGAGTAAGAGTGATGATTATTCCACAATGTACAAGCTGTGATGTGAAAACAGAAATTTTGAAACCCAGAGCAATAACAAGTAATAAAATATTAACTAATAGCTCATCATTCAATTTATTAGCTTTTCCAAAATGATTCCTTCGTTAGCTAAAACAAAGGGCATTGACTTTGTAAATTGACTTCACTAGATTAATACCATCCCCTCCCCACCGCTCACCCCTTCCAAGGAAAACTTTGAGTGGCTAACACGTACAAATACAGCACAATCAAAAGCTATGCATCAGCAGTCCCTATCTTAAACGGAGACATTCATTCCAGCGTATCCAGTTCAAGTTTTCATAGACCTCAGGCACATCAAACACAACAAAAATCATAATTATACAAATGCTTGTTAATGTGTAAGAGATTATAGTGTTAAATGTCCACACTTCAATTCCAAATGGAGCCGTGGCTATAAAAATTCTTTACACATCAATAGATTTATGGCCAGATTTAACATAAACAGTAGTTCGATCATGAAAGTATGAGTTAATCAAAACATGCCTTCAAATAACCGGCTGAAAAGTTCAAACACATGCTCTAGAACTATTGTAAGAAAAGCCAGTTAAAAGATCTGCATACTCAATGGTATCTCTCTAAGTGACATGTATATCGAGTCATCATCACCAAAATTCCCCTGAAAAGATCAACAAAATAAAGTAAATTATCCATGAATCACATAAGGGAAATGCATTCGGGTTGCAATCTACTGCTACCAAATAATATAAAAGCATAGAAAATGAATGTCACATATGCCATGAGTCCTCGAAGTATGATTAGACATTCAAGGACAGCAGGATACCCAAAAACAAAAATTAAATAGACTGAGCACAACTAACCTGCAACACACCCCAGAAAAAAATCGTGTAAGAAAGACAGCATATTTCTTTGTTACCTCAGCATTATGAAGCCTCATCTCATTCTGCAATGGTGTAATGTCCTCTGAAACTGATGTACAATTTGAAAAAGTTGTAAGGAATTCTGAGATCATAAGACCATCATAATTTTCTTGAACATCAGCAATATCACCGGCATTCTCTGAATGGCCAGGAAACCTGTCAGTAATGGCAAAGGCAGTTTCAATCCTGAATGTAAAAATAAAACATGGGATCAACCAGAAAAGTCCCAGGTAAAGAACATCCAACGTATGTTCCATCATCTAATGTACATCAGGAGAATGACGTAATAGTAAAACAGGTAAAACGATAAAAATATTATGTTACCATCATTTACTTACAATAGAAGTATGAAAAAAAATAGCAACATAGTAATGAACATCATCATGTGAGAATAACAAGGTACTTTAATTTTGTAAAAGAAAAAGAAGGAAAGAAGCATACTTTCTCTGTGTACTATTAAAGGTCTTGTTTTCTATGGGGGAATCATTCTCTAAATCAATTACTTCAATCTCCTTACCATCCGCCAGACACCTGGAATATTTGCTAGAAATGATGGAGTTACTTATTGACAAGCCAATATCAACTGAAGCTGCATCACTTTTGGTAATTTCAAGAGATGGATACGTAGGAACTGGATCATTACAATGGTTATCATTTCCATAAGATGACTCCATAAGGTTAAGGTCACAAATCTTGAACAAATTTGGAAAAAACGGCTTCTCTTGAGCAAACTGAGTACATGATTCACCATTGGCCTTGGGCAATTGACAACTATGAACCAAGCTGTCTTGAGTAAGGGCCGGAATCAATGGATGACCTTGTGAAGTGCCCACTTTCATTGAACTTGATCTATTCTCAGTCAAATCAGAAATAAGTAAGTGCTCTTCAGCCTCGGTGACCAAGACCGGAAGCCATTCCCTTGATTTCTTGGTTGGCTCATCAGCATGGCTGTCTTCTGCAGCTCGTTGCTCACCTCTCTCTCTGAATGAGTTGGAAATTCCAAAATTTGACTCTTGTTCATAGTCATGCATAAAAGCTCCATCCGGAAAAGATGGAAACCTGACACATTTTTCTTGTGTAACACCATAAGCAGCACGCAGTTCTTCAACAATTCCTGTGGACTGAATAGGCACCACTTCGGAGTTTGGAGATTTTGAATTATCATTTGCATTTGTCAGCACGTCGGCATTGGAGTCATCAAGACTATCATGTACTTTACAAAGCACAAAAACAGAAGCATTTCCATCATCTTTATTTGGAACCTGGTCAACCTTCAAGGCCCTACATGTCAGCGCAGAGCGCATTTTGGTTGGTACGTTGTCAAATTTACAGAGTGCCAATAAGTCAAATCCATTCTTGCTAGATGGATTGTTTTCCACATCAGAATGCTGGACAGGCAAATCTGGAACAATTTCTTCCTTATTTTCATGGCTGCATTCATCATTACTCATCAACTCCCCATTCTCAAGATTTATGTTTGTAAAAATATCAGACCCCTCGCACGGTTCAGCTTTCATGCCATCCCTACACATGCCAGAAGAAATTGCCTTAGGACCTATCTCACCTGAGCAATTGTACTTCTGTAGCCCCAATTCTCTATTAGCTGGTTCTTCACTTTCAGATGCCCCAATCAGATCAGATTTTCTCATTACATCACCAGCAGCTTTTCCAACTTCATGTTCTTCAAAATGTCCAACACTGTCATCTTCCCCATCCATGTCAGGAGACACCCTATTTCTGAATGACCAAGATCTACTCTTTCCATACTTTTTGCCCCACTCTGAGCCAGAACTCCGATGATAATCTCCTCTTCTCCTTCCCTTCAAGTGATTACTTGAATTGAATTCATCAGAATATCTTCTCTTAGCAGACCCTGCTGTAGAAGAAATGATCCCTAAACGGGCATGAACAGAAGTTTGAGCTTCCTGTATGTCATCTGGTTGCCTAAAGTCCTGACAATCTCCAACCTGCTTTTTGAAACTACCATTCTGCAATTTATGAGAAAGTACACTAGGAGGTAACAATCCCTTTGAAACTAAATACTCGGCAGCAAGCCTACCAGCTTCTACCAAAATGTCACCTTTGCGGACAGGTGGTTGCTGGAAAGATTTGGCTAGGGTCTGACCACAGCCAAAGCTGCGATTATTGAAGCTTCTGTAGTCAGAAGTTTTAAAACCATGGGCGCTTCTAGCTGAAGTATCTGTGGATGTCCTGGAGGCCATCCATGCCATCCCCATGGAAGTAGAACGGTATCCATTTCCTGTATTTCGATGCCTGGAATGCATGTCGGGTTATCTGTTCTCCAAATGAATAATGACAAACAATCAAACAGCAGCAATTGAAAACAAAGTTTTAGACCCATCAAAAATGGAAATTTGAGTAGCTAAAAAAATATAGACATTTAGCACTAATAATAGGCTAGCAAAGAAATGAAGAAACTTTCAAATTGGACAAAGGGAAACACAGAAATTCGTAGTTAAGCAAGAAAGGCGGCTACCAAGTGTCTGTTCACAGGATCAGACCAATAGTAATCCAAGTATTGGGGGAAGGGGGGATGTTAAGGTGGATGTATATATATCAATAGGGAAACCAGAACACAAGAAACCACAGGCAAATCAACTATAGTGTAAAATTGCGAAGATAGATCATATCAGCAGAGGATACGAAAGAGAAGAAAAATCTAACCTCAGTCTTCAGCTGAGGCTGCGGGTGGGAATTAATTTGAAGTCAGTCTGCTGTCCTGTATTTAAGTATGGGAGAAATAGATCTCAGTTTAATTAGATTAATTAGGGTTAACGATCCGTTGCTGGAATTCCAATCCAAACTCCTCTCAGATTCTCTCATTAACTTGATCTTTCTCTTCAGTAAGAAGTAATATAAGAATACATCATCTTCAATCTAAATCCAGAGTGCTGTCAACACTACAGTCAAAACATAAACCAATCGAAAAACATAGAGTAGGGAAGTCTGATTCTTTCCTTCGGTTCTCAGTAATCAATCAAACAATGTGTGGAGGAGGACGAGGAGGAGGAGGAAACAATTGAGAATTGCATTTCTCATCATCATCATCTAACAGTTGGCTCTTGCGTTTTCCTTTGGAGAAAGATGAATTTTGAATTTTTATAATATTTTTCCTTTTCCAACTCAGATAATCTGAGAACGAATAGGATTATTTGATATGACTTGCTTTCTTATGATTGATTCTTGCCTTCAGAGTTCGGTTCCCCAAGAAATTGTCAGCTCTTTTCTCATAATTATTTTAAACTCAGGTATCTTAATTTTTCTAGAAATGGGAATGAGTGAGGCATGACTAGGGTTGCCCTCGGCCCGGCCCAGCTTAGCCTGTGACATAACAGGTTGAGATGAGTCACCCTGAGGCTTGGCTTGTCGGCGAGTTGATTGACCCGTAGCTAAAGCTATGACTTGATAGATCCGGCTTGTCACTCATTTTTTTCATTTTTTACGTCAAAATGACATTGTTTTATCCAAATAGGAGGGCAGCAGATCGGACTATTTTTGTGTTCCCTAAACCTTTCATTCTTTTACATCTTTAAAATTTTAAAATAAGGTTAGGTTTCGACTCCCACTTGTATATGCGACAATATTAAATATTCGTTCATGTGTATAGAATATTTTAGACGTGATAATAATTTATAGGTGTTATCAACAATTTAGACCCATTTAAAACATCTCAAAGGTTAAAAAAAAAAAGTTATAAACCTAGTCACATAAAAAGACGCATTCATCCTTGCTTTGATAATAACAACACACTTATAAAATCCTTTGGGAGCACTTTAAAGTAGTGAAAAACCCCTTCGAAAGAAAGTATTCAGGAACACATGGAACGTTTTCTACTTCAAAAGCAAGTATAAAGAAATAAGTCCCTCTCTGGATCATAATCCTTAAATCAAAATACTTAAATAAAATTATAAAAATGAAATGACAAAAATGAAAAAATGAAACATTAAATAATTCATAAGAATTAAACGAGAGTTTAGAGGATACATTATGATACTCATATAGGATCTAAGATCTCATATATGTAATACATGACGGGTCCTTAGTCAGGTACCCCAGATCGAACATAAAAGGGCAAAAAACGGAGAAATGCGAAAATACCTAATTTTCAGTTCTGAAACTTCAAATGAGTTTTTCGAAACGGAAACGATCCCGAATCCACTACCGTCTTCACAGGAATCCTTCACCGAGATGCAGGCTAGGTCTTTCTACAGTTTTCTCAAAACACAAGTTCTCCTAACGAGTCAGAGATTCCTTATGCTCGTGTTTGATATGAGTAACTACAGGAGACCATAACCTATATATATAGCTTCCATATATGACTTCCCCATCACAAGGCCGATATGGACCAGATCTACACTAAAAGGGATTTATTTTCCACCCAAACTTCGAACCACTGATTTAGATCATTTATTGGGCCACTTTGTTATCTTTATCCGGATCAAATTACGTAACTTAACCGATAATTTATTTAAAAAACCAAATTACAATTAATAACTGTCCACTGAATGGGAAATTGACAAAATCGCCCTTAAGGGCAAAAATGTCTAACAATCTCCCCATTAGACAATTATTAATTGCAGTTTTGACTCAACTTTAAAAACAGTTTAAAAGTTCGATTAAGCCACGCTACTGTATTAGTCGACTGAGTTTAAAAACAAAAATTTGATCCAAAGATAATGAAAGTCCAACATTCTGTCCTGCAAGGCTTTCGACACCGAAAAATATCAGAGACATGTGTCATGTGTGACACAGGTCCAATACAATCACGTATACCTAATACCTCACTAACATGAATGGGAAAATAGAGTGTGGCAGACTACGATGATACCTTTATGATCTAATATGATCATCTTCGTCTATAGGTCTCGATTTTTCCAACATGATGCTAAACCGCATTGCCAAACTGCATCAGAAAAATCTTGCTTTCTCTTATCGAATGCTAAACAACATTAGAGAAAACTTGTTTCCTCTCACCATATGCTAAAGAGCATTAGAGAAAACCTTTATGTTTTCCAACTGAATGCTAAACTGCATCAAAGAACCTTTATGAGATTAAAAACTTATATCCCCCTATGTCATGTCAAACTTTAAGGATATATCCGTACAAAACTGTATGTGTCTAATGACATAGGCTCAAGGTCAATCTTCATATATGCCCAATGGTTAGGATGCTTAAGATCAACACAAATCTTAAGACTTCTATATGTATTATGACAACGTATGATAACCTATATTACTGAGGATAATCGATGATGTTCTATGTTCTACTACAGTTGATAGCCTAATGTATGCTCGGCTATGTACTAGGCAGGACATTGCAGTTACAGTTTGATTGTTTGGTCAGTATCTGATTTACCCAGATGTAGACCATTGAAATTCAGTCAAGTGAGTGTTAAGAAAATTAAAGGAAACACGGATTATATGTTGACATATAGAAAAGTCAACAGATAAAACTTCTTAGGGAAGACAGATTCAAATTTAGTTATGTGTCCGGATGATCGAAAGTTCACTTAAGGTTACGGTTTAAGGTTGCAGATGGTATAGCATTGTGGAAGTGTGTCAATGAGACACGGGTAGCTTCCTCAACCACGCATGCATAGTGCATGCCATAGGCTGCTTCGCAGACAGTTTAGCTCAAAATTTTGATTTCTGAGTTGTTTGTGGTTGATTCAGTGGCTAAATCTATTCAGTTGCAATGTGATAATCAAGCTTTTGTGTTGTTTAATAACAACATTGAATATCACTGGGTCTTAGTATTTTGAGATCAAATTCTTGATCATGAAGTAGTTGACACAAAAAAGTGATGCTAAGGTTTGGAGCATTTAAGGACTGAGGAATGATAAGTCGATTCTTTAATTAAAGGACTTTACCCACTTGTGTTTGGAACACAAATATACACTCTAGGTATTTTGAAGTCCTTAGACACTGTTAGTTAGGGAATCGTTATGTTTGTTCCATGTGCATTTGTACATTTTGATGTATTATGACGGTATGATGGTTCATTTTTACAGGAGACCGAAGATGTTAGACATTTCTCTTCCTGATGTCTTCAGAATTCACCAGGCTCTGAATATAATCCCTTCAAAGTTGAATAATCTGGTGAAGACACATTATTGGTAGGATGAGGAATGGCACTTTAATGCTTTGATTTTCCATTGCGTTGCTGAGGAGGAGAACCTTAAGATTGTTACTCCTATAGTCCTTAAAGCAACTAAATGGAAGGAAAAGATGAAGCACACTAAGATTAAAGGTTGAAAGATGGAATCTTCTCCACATGCTGATGCTGGTCGATTCAGTGTTGGTGAATGTTCTAGGGACATAAAGAAACTAGCAGTATAAGGCCTAGAAGGGAAGACTGTGACTATTAGATAACTTCTTGGCTTGTCAATTTATGAATCTACTTTGCGATAGCCGCATTAAGTACTTAGTGACTATATAGTGGAGTATCTGATCAAGGTGCTTCCATAGAGCAAGGGGTTCATATCCAAGATAAAGCTAAATAAAGAGAAAGGAGGAACTTATGGTTGACAATAATGAAGATAAGAATAGTGAGGTTAACTCATACGTCTGACTTGTTGAGTCTGATATATAAGGATATCAGAAGACCTTATATAGTTGCATTGTGCAATTTCCAAAGTATTGGGCTTGGAGAAAGTTATGCTTCTGACAGATGGGGCGGTGTTGTTCAAGTTTATTGACCAGTCGAATCTGTCTGAGA
>JANIIA010000192.1:73074243-73091449 GCA_027478495.1 Erythroxylum alaternifolium | reverse complement strand
GTAGTCACCATAGTGGCCTTTCGAGTCAGTATTCTGGATTGTTCTGCATGCACATTAGGGGATGTCTCTGGTCTCATGTTTGGTTATTCTGCCCATAGGTGTTGGCCTTACATGAGATTTTGAGATGTGTATAAAGGCATTTGATAGAGGAAAGTCGTTTCTTGAATGATCTATTCGCCCACAGGTGATAATATCATGAGAGTTGATGGTTTGTACTTTGATCGCTTTTATGTGTAGAAGTCTAGTTGCATATATTATGCATTCAACCCATAAGTGTTTCATAATATGTATCACCGGATTTTCAGGAAAGATATTGTTTAATGGCTTTCAGTATAGTTGTTACCCTGCATTTGTGCTGATATAATCAAAGTTACTAAAGAGTCACCTTTTTGGTCAATAAAACCAGTGTCACCATTGAAACCCTAAACAATTTCAATACAAAGAAGTAAATAGAGGATGTATTAAATGCTATGGAAATAGCTCAGGTTGATATGACTATACAGACAAATAGGGTCATCTCCACCTACATCCATGAGCTCGAAAGCTCATAAAGTAGCCTATTAAGCGAAGGATCGGTCTGACAGATTATGTCTGATGACCATTAAGAGATCCGTACCTAACCATCTACTTAGTGAAGTTCCGGACACAGACATAACAAAGTAATTTCTTGAAAATGTCTCCTAGAGGTACGCAGTCATCTAGTGTTGAGACAAGTGCCTTGAATAAAGAATTGATCTCCATGAAGTATAAGAGCTCCGTTTTTAACCGCCCGATCACGCCACCGCTCTAATACCACGTGTAATACATGACGGGTCCTTAATCACTAACCTAAATCGAACGTAAAAGGGCAAAAAATGGAGAAATACAAAAATACCTGATTTTTAGCTCTGAAAGTTCAACCGAGCTTCCCGAAGCTGAAACGATCTCGAATTCACTGCCGTCTTTACGGGAATCCTTTACTGAGACGCGGGCTAGGTCTTTCTACAATTTTCTCAAAACATAAGTTCTCATAATGGGTTAGAGATTCCTTATGCTCGTGATTGATATGAGCAACTACAGGAGACCATAACCTATATATATAGCTTCCATATCGGGCTTTCCCATTATAAGGTCGATATGGACCAGGTCCACACTAAAAGAGATCTATTTTCTACCCAAACTTCGAACCATTGATTTAGATTATTTATTGGGCCACTTTATTATCTTTATCCGGATCAAATTACGTAACTTAACTGATAATTTATTTAAAAAATCAAATTACAATTAATAACTGTCCACTGAATGGGAAATTGACAAAATCACCCTTAAGGGCAAAAATGTCTAACAATATAATGTAAGTCGAGATATCTTAACTTACATTAATTCTCTTTCTTGGTTTATTTACAACATGTTAAGGGTCATGCATTACAATTAGTTAGAATATATTTCTCTTACTCACGAAATATATCATGAATATTAGTTTAAACATATTAAATTGTTAATCTAAGTTAACTAGAGTACTATAGCTCTATCTTTTTGGAACTCACATATAACAACTTAAGATAGACATAATGATCGTGTATCCACTCCAAACCAAATTTCCCTTTTTTTATAAAGGCGACGTTTATAGTTAAAGCTTATTGCTCTTAATTTTCACCTAAATAATAAGTTTTAAACTTATCTCATCTCCATTTATTACAAACTTTGGAGATGATTGTCTGCATGTGAAAATGAATTTCTTAGTTATCTGACCTAATTTTTTATTCACATTCAAATATTTCACATTTAATAAACGTAATTTAGAATCAGCCTATACCACAAGTAAAATTTTCCATTTTCATAAAATTTACATATAATAAATAATCTCAATACATACTATGCAGTTAGATATGATAATATGATGAAAGAATATTCATTTAGAAATATTTACCATTATATCATGCTTATATATATGTCAAGTTTGTTTCACCTCATGCTATTATCTCTTTGTGTAATTATATTAGGTACCTATATGCTTGGTTATACAATGGAACTTACGATCTTTCATTTAAAAGCTTATTGCTTAACTATCACATTTGATTAATACTAAGTCAATCTTACTTATAGTTAGTCCAAATGAACTAAGAAAAGTTTGAGTCAAAATGCTTCTTATCTTACAATTAAAAATGCTATGAATTTAACTTTCATTATAGATAAAGCAATGTATGAATTTCTTACTACTTTATATTACTGCACCATTACTAAGTAAGAAAACAAATATAGAGGTAATTTTCTCTTATTGAAATCTTATCCTTATCCTATATTTGTTTAATATTATTTAGTTATGTCATTATCTTGATATAAGAGATGATTAGGTTTTACCTCTCTTATAATAGATCGCAGATGTTAGATCAGGAATAGACCATATAGGAAGTGTATGTGTATAGAAATATGCATGTAATTATATTTATTATGTACCTAGTGTACTTTTATTTTATCGGTCTTTTTTTATGTTATTGGTATTTTTATTACATTAATTTCTTTATTTCAATTTTTATTTATCTCTACTTATGCCTACTCACATATTTACATCTTCATGTATTTATATATTTTCAGTTTCATGTGCATTTTTATCGGTTATAGTCCCCATGCATATACATATATTGTTATACTTCTACAGTGATGTACTTGCATTGGTTTGATCTGTTTGTTTTTTGTTGTTGGGTTTGTTCTTGTGTTTGTTTTTGTTGCTTGTGTGTGTTTGTTTGTGTTGGTTTGTTTGTTGTTATTTGTTTTTGCTCTTGCCTTAGTCGGGGGTCTATCAGGAAACAGTCTCTGTATCTCTATCGAAGATGCGGGCATGACTGCATACATCTTACCCTCCTCATACCCCGCTTAGGCGAGAATTTGGGTATGTTTGGTTTGGTTTGGTATTATCTTGATAACACAATGTGTAATCAATAGCAACTTTTTAAACACCTCAATATTCTTTTTACTACTTTCCAATTTATCTAACCTAGATTCAACTAATATTTTTTTGAAAATTAAAAGGAATTATGTTATTGCTTAATCTGGCCACAATTCAGTAGAAATCAATTTACAAGAGTACATTACAAAAAAGTACAAGAATTATAGCATCTAGGTATTTACAGCATCCAGGTATTCTTCATGTTATGAGTGAGTGCATTTTGTTTAGAGTTTGCTTACCATACCTGACAATATGATAAAAATATAAACTCCTATATATCATTGCATCTATGAAACTTCTAACTACACTTTTCTTTATTTGTTCCCTTTTGACGGTGTTGTTGGATAAAATTTTTGACTAGGACCTTTATCTTTAGTAATAAGATTATTACTTGGCTTGTAATCTTATATACAAAATAGTTTAAGAAAAATTTAATTCACTTATAAAAGTGATAATAATCTTTTTTAATGATCTTAATATTTTAATCCAAAAATGTACAAAACTTCACCCATATATTTGTTCTCAAATTCATTTGAAAAACAATTTTTTATTTGTTTAATAAAATTAATGGTATTATAAATAATCAAAATATAGATAAAATTGCAAAATTATCTTTAGATGTTTTAGTGTTTACAAATTGGTCTTTATTATTCATATGAAAATCATACAAAGTAATTACACTATAAAAATGAATGCACCACTATCTTGAGGAATGCTTCATATCATAAATTGATTTTTACAATTGATACATTTTATGCTCTTCGCATGTCTTAGTGAAACCTACAAGTTATTTCATATAGATTTCTTCTTCTAATTTTATATTAAGAAAATCACCCTTTTCATTCACTTGATATAATCAAGATCTATGCTCACTACTACAACCAAGATTATTTAGATTGAAATAAATCTTATAATTAGTGAGAATGTTTTTCCATATTGAATTCCCTCTTGTTGTCTATATTGTTTAGCGACAAGTTATATCTTTCAATGCAATCATTAGCCTTTCACTTCATTTTGAGAACCTATTTGTCCCTAATAGCTTTTCAATTATTAGGGATATTGACTAAGGACAATACTTTATTTGTGTTAATATAAGTCATTTTATCCTTCATTACTTTCATCCATTCTCATTTAGTAGGACTGGTAAAAGCCTTATTTATATTTCTTAGTTCACCATCTTATTGCGAATAATTAGATAAATTTCTCCTTATATTTTAAAATAATAATGGGAATTATAATATAATTACTTATGTGTAAATAGGTTCATGAGATACATATTTATCATTATCCTCATTATTCCACTTGGTTAGATACAATAAGTAAGCTCCCACTAAGTTGTAATCTAAATTAATCTTAAATGAATTTTAAGTTGTCTAAATTTTACCCACTCAAATGGAGTCCCCTTTCTTGATTTCATAAAATGAAATCACTTTGATCACGAGCCTTATAGAAAAATGAGTCTTTTCCTATTTCACCTTACTTTGAAAATTCATTTTCTAAGAATGTGACACTCCCTAATTCAAATTTAGTTACCCCTTCGTTACCTTGTTCATATGCGAACATTTTGAATATTAAGAATATCCAATTAAGATACTTTTTATTCCTTTTTGGGCTTAGTTTTTGATAGTTATGCAAGAGATCATGAATGTAGGCGGTACCACCTTACTGCCTTAGGCTTGCAATATTAGGCTTTCTGTCTATCTTTAACTTATATAGAGTATTTATAACTAATTTTGTGGCAAGCGATTAATCACATATGTAATTGGAAGTAAGACGTCACCCCTAATTAAGTGATAGATAAATTTGCTTGTGCCATAATAAACCTAATTGTTTTTAGAAGAATTATAGTTTATCTCTCCAAAATGTTATTATTTTATAGGATACATAGAATATTCAATTGTCTTTTTTACATCATATAACATCTTGAACTTATAAAATAAATATTCTTGTCCTTGATAAGTTCTTAATGCTTTTATTTTCTTGTTTAATTAGTTATCCACCAAATTTATATACTTTATTAAATTTTTTAATCCTTATAATTTGTGAGATATCAAATAAATGTGACCATACTGGGTATAATTATTTATAAAAATGATAAAATACATAGTCATATGTCTTGCCCAAATATTCATTAGACATTATATGTTGCAATGAGTTATATCTAATGGATTAAAAGCTTATATTCCCTTTACATAGATTTCTTATCATTTATCAACTAGATAATCCTTGCAAATAGGTATATCTACTTAACTTAAATTACCTAATTGTCTTCTTTAGCTGATCAACTTATTTAATTTAAACTAATAGGACTCTAACATATCACAAATTTACATAATCATTAAAATTACTAGAAGATATAACTAAGGAATACTAACATATAGTACAATAAATCATCCAATATAAATTTGTGACCATAATAAATAGTTTTAAGATATAATTTCATTCCACAATTGTAGAATTTTGCATTAAATCTAATTTTAGTTAAGAGAATAAGATTATGTCGACTATTCAAAGAAACTAACATTTTATATAGGATCATGGTTTAACCACCACAGATGTTTGACTTATATATGCTAATATATTGTACAATAACTCTTGAGTTGTCACGTTCTCCATATTTTATGTGAAATTCTGCAAAAGGATCCATGTCCTCTACTATATGATTGGTGGCTTCTGGGTTTGCAACTATAAAGTATATTCATACCACCTCCGATCACACAACTTTTGTCTTGGTTTATGTGGATGGTATCTTGGCTACAGGTTTTTTACTATCATTCATTATCGCTCTTATTATTAACCTCAACACCACCTTCACCATCAAATATTTAGGTCCCCTTCATCACTTCCTTGACATTGAGGCTCTCCCTACGTCTACTAGTCTTTTACTCACTCAATATACCGACATCAAAGATATCCTTCTTTGAATTGGTCTCTATAACTCTAGACCTACATCTTTACCCATTACCTTTATCATTCCTTTATAAAAAATCATGGTCATCCCCTTCTTGATGCTACTGAGTATTGTATTACTATTGGTACCCTACAATATCTTTGTATCACTCGTCCTGACATTTAGTTTGCTGTTAACAGAGTATCTCAGTTCTTACACTGTCCTACTGATGTCCACTAGACTGCGATCAAATAGATTCTTTGTTATCTTTGATCTACATCTTCTCATAACATTCACTTTACTAAATCATCTTCTCACACTTTGCATGCTTATTTTGATGTTGATTGGGTTGGCTATCCTAATGACCGTCATTCTACATCAGGCTATTTTATATTTCTTAGATTCAATCTCATCTCTTGGAGTGCTAAGAAACAATCAACAATTGCTTGATCCAGAACTGAAGCAAAATATCACAGTATTGATCTTACAGTTGCAAAACTTTGTTGGATCACTTCCTTTCTTGGGGAAATCGGCCTCTCACATCAAACCTACTCTTTGATGTGATAACCTTGGTGCTACTTTTCTTGCTTCTGATCCAGTCTCTTATGTTTGCATAAAGTACATTAAGATCGACATTTATTTTGTTCTAGATCTGGTAGCCAAATCCCTTTACATCTGTCATATCCCGTCTACTGAGTAGATTGCTAACGTTCTGACAAAAGTTCCCACATTGACCAGATTCCAACACCTTCGAGACAAACTTATGATTACACATCCTCCTGAGTTTGAGGGGGATAACATGTAATTCCAACCACTTTATTTTTTTGTTAACATTTGTTACTTAGGTAGTTCTTATCTGTACATGTAGATATTTCTTATCTATATCTTTTCTGTTAATATCATGCCTTATCACATGTATCTTTATTGGTATATATAAAGGTTGTAAACTCTCTTTAAATTAGACAAGCAAATACAACATCACATCAGCCATATTATTCTAGTTTATCGCAGGTCAACTCATTTTCAATATCTTTATATATTACATTTCATGAACTTGCAAATACTTATTCAAAATTTCCCTTGGTTACGATGAATGCTAGAAATACATGAGATTAATTGAAGAACACCGTAAAATGAAATATATAATGCAATAGCGGCTAGTGGAGCAGCCAGTCTGGAGAGTGGAGACTGGACGCATGGGCTAAGTGTTGAGCAAAGATGCAAAGGGAGGGAGACAAGTGTCTTTAAGCTTTAGCTAGCTGCACTATGGATTAATTAATCTATAGTGTTAAAGAAGAGAAGGGAATAAGTAACGTAGAAAGAGACAAGAAAACTATTGTTTTATAGAATAAAATGCTAGGTTAAGCTTCAAGCTGGATCAGACTATGTTGTGCCCAATCTTCCATGCTAACCCTAACTTTGAAGCACCATATAAGAAACTCGATTCTTTTTAAATTTTATAATTATTTGGTAAATTTTGAGGAATTTAAGGAAATTCTTACACATAATTGGAATACTCAAATTTTTTAGCAACTCAATCCAAATGGTTAATGAAATTCAAGATGATAAAAGAAAAGATGAAATTAGTCAATAAAAAGGACAAGGAATAACCATTGTAAACTACCGACAAGAATTATCAAACAACCCTTATTTGATAATCCTTCTCTCATCACTTAGGAAAAAAGCAAACTCTCAACTCATACCAATGTTGTATGTAACCACTTTGATCTTAGAATGCAAAAAAGTTAGATCTGAATGACTTAAGGAGGGAGATATTAACACCAGTTACTTCTACAAAATTATACTGAGTAGAAGAAATATTTATAGTAATAATTCTATTAAAGATACCTCTTATTCCATTATCTTTTTAAATTGATGAGTTAAACCCTTATTAGGCTTTCCAAAGTCTTCTCCATTAGTTGAGCTTGATCTTGGATCGCTCTTCCTCCATAAATCAACAATGATCTTAGTTCTCATCTCTAAATATTTAAGAGCTTTTGATTTCTCTAGTAACTTCATCAACTGGATAGATGTTTGTACCTTTTTGACCTTTATCAATGATAAACCTTTTCACTTTTAAGAAGCAAGAAGTTCCAAGTGGGACAATCTTTAAGCCCCTACCTCTTTTGCTTCCAGCGTGGAACTGTAAAGATAAATAAATTTGGTACCCGTTATTTTCAACTCGAGTTTTAGATAGCTCAATAAATCAGAGTCACCAAATTATAGCCTAGGTATTCGTTGCGTCGCGAGTTCGAGTCCTTAAATGTTAATAAGTTTCGATGGCATGCTGTGGGATCTTTTGGGACCTGTATCAGCGCGGGGATATATCTATCCTTAAAAAATAAGAGGATAAGTAAATTTAGTGTCTGTTACTTTCATCTCAAATTTTGGATAGTTAAATGAGAAAAAATAATAACAGTTCTTTGCATTCAAACAGAATCGTATCTGTGGAACGTGTAGGCCCTCCTTTTCACATAATTTGTTCAGACTTTTATTACTTAATTCTTATTCCGTGTTCTCTGAGTGCATAAATTCTAATTTTCCGATGAAAAGCATAGGGGTAATAGTTGTTTTCTACGATGCACCAGAAACAGCTACGACCGCATTAAGCCAATTAGGGTAGCTTGAACGCTACCAAACGACGCAGTTTTGAGAGCTTAACAGAAAAAGGAAAATAAAGCCAAGTGGTTCCTGGTTGCGTAAGTGTTAATTGCGTCGTGTCGTTCTGTGCGAGAGAGGGAGAGGGAGAGAGAGAGAGACATGGTTTGGTAGCTGCTGCGTTTTCCAACTGCCTGCCGCCGCCGCCGCAGCCTCGGCCTCAGCCCGAGCCCGAGCCTGCTAGTTGAACCAGGTTTGATGTAAATAATTACTCCTCTTCTATTTTTTTTTGGGAGGAATGGAATTTGGTCATGTTTTTATTGTATACTTCATGTGAATTGAATTAAGGAAAAGGGAAATCAAAAAGATAAATGCCCTTGATTTTTTATGCCTGGGTGTGGCAGTGTAGTAGAAGTAGTAGTGGTAGTTTAAGTTAGATACAAGTACAAAACTTTTCTAATGACATCTTTTTTTGTTGTTTTTTAGAAAAAAAGGAAGAGAGATCGAATGGCGTCGTCTTCGAGCAGCGGATTGACGTTTAAGCTGCACCCACTGGTGATAGTGAACATATCGGATCACTACACTAGGGTCAAGTCTCAATCTCAGATGATGATTAATACTACTAACAATCATAACAACGATACCTGCACAACACTACCTGATACTCCTAGAGTCTACGGATGCGTCATCGGAGTCCAAAGGGGCCGCACCGTTGAGATCTTCAACAGCTTCGAGCTTCTCTACGATCCCCTTTCTCACTCCCTCGACCGCGCTTTTCTCGAGAAGAAGCAAGAACTCTGTATGTTGTTCTTTTTCTTTTCTTTTCTCTCTTTCTTCTTTAATAAAAATTGTGATGAACTCAACTAGATTATAATAATGATAATCTTTTTGTTTGTGCGTGTTGCAGATAAGAAGGTTTTCCCCCATTTTTACATACTTGGCTGGTATTCAACTGGAAGTGATGCTGAGGAATCCGATATGCATATTCATAAAGCTGTATGCTTCTACCTTTGTTTTATTTTCTTCTCTATGTTATATTTGTTTCACTGATTACCACGAAGCAGTCAACTTCATTCTTCTGATTATTTATGTTTAACCCACTCTATCTTGCATCTTCACTATACTTGTGTTTTGCACTTTCTGATTTGCTAAAAATAATAATGATCTAATATTCTTCTTTTGTAACAGTTGATGGACATCAATGAAAGCCCCATTTATATGCTACTTAATCCTTGCATCAATCCTGCCCAGAAGGATCTACCTGTCACTATTTATGAAAGTGGTTAGTCTTTTTCTCACTTTCTCTTTATCTGATTCTTTACTTATATACATCAATTCTGTGAATTTGCTGCCCCCTCGAACCAGTTTTATAATTTTTCGCTAGTGCTACAAATTGTATTTGGCCACAGCCTGTTCAGAAAGGTGACCTTCAATGGAACCATGATTTTCCCCAGCCTTATCCATTATCTTTTAGGAATCCATGAAATTTTGGTTTGATGCACCACTGGTTTCTTACTGCGGCAGTTAAGTTCTGGCTCCTATGTTATCATGTTTGTTAAGTTCAAAACCTTCAATGATAAGAAGGCATGCCATAGTTTGTTGCAGGTTGTTGATCATTCAAAAACGTTCCATAGAAAGCATTTATTTGTTATTTTTCTGTGTTATGTTTAGAAATATCTCCAATTCTGTTTCCTTATTTTGTTAATAAGTATGGAAATTTTGTTTTACCTGTTTGCTCAGTGAAAATCATGTGTGGTGAAGTTTTAGGGGGCGAGGGATACAGATTGCTGAACCATATTTTCATATTCAGAACATGTTTTTATACCTGTAATTAAGATATTTCTACTTTGGTTTACAACTACAGAGCTCCATGTTATTGATGGGATTCCACAGCTTATTTTTGTTCGATCAAGCTACACTATTGAGGTTTGTCATTTCTTTTCTTGTTCATCTTACTATGTCCTGAAGTTAATATTCATTGTGCGATTTTCGGGTCTTAAAGACAGTGGAAGCTGAAAGGATATCTGTTGATCATGTTGCACATCTTAAGCCATCTGATGGAGGTTCAGCTGCAACTCAATGTGAGTGCCCTCTCCTCATCATTTGTATTCAGCTTAGTTTTCTAGCAATTTTCAGTATGCTCTTTTTCCTTTATCTGTGTATGAGAAATCAATTTAGTGCTGTAGAAATCATTTTGTTGTATCTTCACTATGATATATACTGGATTTTGTTCCCAGTGGCTGCACATCTTACCAGTATACATAGTGCTATCAAGATGTTGAATAGCAGGATCAGGGTGCTTCATCACTACCTTGTTGCAATGCAGAAAGGTTAGTGAAGTTCTTATTCAATTGAAAGTTTTCTCGTAGATTTTGAGCTGTAATGGACATAGAAATATCTGACCTTGAATCCCTGTAAACTATTCCTTTGTTTTTGGTTCTCACATCCGTCCGTTTTATAGTTCTATAGATTTTTATTGATCAATTGAAAATAACATAGTAGAGTAGAATGACCCTTATGTATCCTTTTAATCGAATCATCTTGATAAAGGTAACTAAAAGTGCACCTAAATTCTGTACACTATGATGATTACTATTCTGTATGCTACCATATCAAATGTGCCTTAAGTTGGTTTTGTACTTGGAAGGCCATTTATCTTATGCATCTTTTAGTGGACATAATTGTGTGGCCATGAAAGTAAAAGCATACAATACCTTGCACGAGTTTATTGGGACCGTCACTTGTAATATCAGAGCTATCTTGGGGGCACCACATATAGATTGGCTCTGCATAATGATCTGGGCCTTTAATGAGGATTGAGTGGTTGGACTGTGATGGTCTTATGTTAGACTATAAGAAGGAAATACTGCATATTAGTGTGGACTTCCAATCTCACTAGGTCTTTTTTTACAATAGAAAACCATTTGGCAACAAGGGCCAAAGTGGACAATGCCTGAGATAAGTTAGATTGGACCATATTGACAGCCTTGCAGGAAGCATGGCTGAACCTGGATGTACTTAAAAGACTTAATTATTGAAATGTGGGAAAATAAAAATATTAAGAGAAATATACGAGCAAAGGTGAGTGTGTTTACTTTGTTAAATAGTTGACATGAGCTTCTACTGTATTGCTAACTGGATTTATTGTTACATCAGGCGAAATCCCCCTAGAAAACTCATTACTAAGACAAGTATCAAGTTTGTTAAGAAGATTGCCAGCCATTGAATCGGAAAAGTTTCAAGATGACTTCTTAATGGTAAGTCCTCCCTAACTTTCCTTGTTTCTTCTGTTCTTTTTCCTTTCCCTTTTCAGTTAAGTTGACTTGTTTTTTATTTTGATGATATGCACACATTTTGACCGTAAAATAGCAGAACCATCTAATATGCTATCTTCAAATTGGAGACAACCTAGAGATTACTTAATAATGTTGTCTGTTGCTAAACACATTTCTGTTTTTAATGGTTATGTTGACCTAAAGATATTTAAAAGTAATGCCAGTGTGATACGGGCAAGATAAAAGGAATTAGCATCTTTTGCACCTGTAGCCTCAACTCCATGTAAAAATGGGTATTACTTATCTGATCCACCCAGAAGTCCTGAAATGAGAATTTTGTGCGAGTGGAAAGGCATCCAAATTGGTGAAACTTTGATTGATAATATGATAGTCACCAACTAAGATGGATGAACTGATCATGCAACTGAACAATTTTGGTTTATATCATGAAGTACCATCTTGAATTTTGCAATATTATGATGCAAGTCCTTGTATGATATGAATATTCTTAGTGATAGCTACTGATTGACAATGGTTAAATTGTCAGTATTGTCAGCTTTTGCAAGGATCTGCAATAATTTCTTCTTTGAATATCTCGTTGCCTTACTAGAATAGTTGCACAGTTTGTATTTTATTTTACATTATTTCATTGACAATCCAGGTAGTGTAAGTGTCCTCTCTTCCCAGTAGTTGCATTTAACTCATGGAAAATTCTTCTATTTCTTTAACAGGAATACAATGACACCTTGTTGATCACCTATTTGGCAATGTTCACCAACTGTTCAAGGTAGAGTAAACGGGCACTTTAGTGCAGTTTGTACCTTTTCCCGCTTGGTCTGTGGCCAAAATGTGTTTCTGTCTTACTAAACAAAGCATAATGGCTTTTCAAAAATATATAACTAAAAGCGTAGCGAAAGGTGAAACACTATCAAGCCATGATCTACATTAACCCAGTCCTGCAGAACTTACTGTGCTATTGAAAATTTGGTTACTGTATAGCAAAGTTCTCAGGACTTCTGATAACTTGTATACTTCCAAACAATGTCTATAATATCTTCTAATGATAAACTTTTGATTGGAGTTGGACCTGTTTGTCAAGAATTAGGGTTTGTTGGTCAAAACTGCCAGTTCCGGTGTGAAACGGTTTCATTTCTGGAATAGGTCAACGACTACTAGTTTTCATGGTTCCTATAATCAGTAATTTCTTGATGTTTATTTGATGCATATTTCTTTGCTTTCTGTCGCTACTGTTGCAGCACAATGAATGAAGTAGTGGACAAGTTCAGCACTGCCTACGACCGGCACAGTCGAAGAGGTGGACGGACAGCTTTTATCTGAAAGCAGCTTGGTGAAACATTGCAGCTTTTGCTCACTTGGTGACCCATTGAACAGTTCAGAACTGCTGTTTCTTTTCAATGTGCATAGCCACAAGATAGCATAGGAGTTAAATTTTCCATAAAATGAAAACCCCGAATACAGAACTTACATTATATTTTGGTTGCTTCTTTCTATTTGTCTTCACAAATTATGCCGTGTCTACTAACATGGAGTCGTTCTTGTGTTAGATGCGTCATGATCATCAATTATTACCAGCATAGCATGCAAGCTGTTACAAGTTCTAAACGAAAGGCTATTACATTTAAAACTCGTAGTTTTCTTTTTATGTAATTACAATTTGTTCCAGGATTTGGATTTTGGTCAAGGAAACTAAATTTCTTCTTGCACTTCTCACTTAGAATTATTACATTATTTATAATGGGTTGCGGTGCAGAAATTAGACAGAATAGAATGGGTCTGCAAATTACTCTTCAGAGTTAGCAATTAAAGAATTACTTTTAGGTTGCGGGAGCCTTGAAATTAGAATTTAAGATTGAAATTTGGACTGTAAATTTTAATCCTAGTGTTCGTTGCATAGTAATAAAGCTAGAAATTTCAATTCTTGATCTAATTTTAAAATGCCCAGAAATTGTTAACATAACCTGAGAAATAACCGATGCACTTTGCAGATTGTAGTTCAGAACAACGAACATAATCTTTCCACTTTCTCTGTAACAGGCATGGTCATACTCGTAAAAAGCGAACGTCAAATGAATCCTAACAGAAAAGGACACAAATGTTTAACTTCTTGTAGTCAATATTGAATTCCAAATAAAAGTAGGGACAAACTCAAACTAGACTTGACAGTTGCAACTATTCAACTTGTATAACAAAAACTTTATTCTTGAAGAAACTAAAGAATGCAGTCTGTGTGCATGGAGATTGCAACGTTAACGCCTAAACTAATTACCATTCTTCTTCTTCACATCAAATAAAGAGTTGGTAAATATGCCCTTGCTTCTTCTTCCTCTTTTAGAGGATTTCCATGTCATTTTTCATAGTTTGATCAGTTGTTTAAACTGGAACAATGATGTTGGAGGAAACTGATGTTAAACTTCAATCCTCAGAATAATAATTTTTTCAAAAAAATTCCTCATAATAATAATTAAACAGTACTAAGAGTTAATACTGTCGAGGGGTTGAAACAAAAGGTTATAACAAATGCAGGACTAAAACCAAAATTGTTGGTAAAGTTATAGAAATCAATATAAGGACTTTTGGACTAACAAACTGAAATGTAATTTATTTGTTAAAGAATGACGAGCTCAGATCCTCTTTTTAATTTTACCCAAAGACTGTCCCATCCTGTCAATGATTAAAACTACGTGGTAAAATTAGACAGAAGATCCGAGGTGAAGGATGACAATGCTCAAAAGTGTTATCATTGTAGCTCACCTCGGTTCCTTAAAGTTAAACCACACAATCAAGTAACAATTCTTATTGATATCTCAAAATTATGAGGTAAGAGTAAAACTGATTTGTCATATTTCAAATAGAAAGTTCAGATTTAGAGATGAGAATGCCATCATTATCAGCATATAACCACTCCCCTTCTTGGATTAAGGTGCCCGCAATATGCACAGCAACATGCTTTTCACCAATTCCCTTCTTGTTGGATTTCATGGGATGTGTTGCTAAGGCTCTAACCCCAATGTCACAACCATCGATCTCATCAACATCTCTGATGCAACCATTAACTAAAATACCAGCCCAACCCATATTCTGAGCCAACTGTGCTAAGTTTCCTCCGACCAGAGCACATCTCATGCTTCCTCCTCCATCAATCACCAAAACTCTTCCTTCACCTCTGGTTTCAAGAACCTCCCTAACCAACACATTGTCTTCAAACACCTTAAGTGTAAGAATGGGTCCTGAAAAAGCACGGCTTTGACCAAACGTCTTAAAAACTGGTTGCAAAATCCTCAGTTCTCCACTCGCTATTAGTGATGTGTTAGAATCACAAGCTTCAGCTGTTGCTATGCCAGCCATAGGGCAGATGGAGAATGTCGATTAATATGATACAGTGGACCACTTTTTCTGTAATAAATGCTTGTCAACAGAAGATACTCATCGTCATCGTCATCAGTGTAATGCATAAAAGCGTGTTATAGATTCATAATCAAATTACTTCATCTTAAAATGACATGTTATTCTTCAAATGATGTACTTGGTTTGCTTCATAATATATATCTAACTTCAACAAATTCTTCTATCCAACATAAACAGAGTGACCTCTAAGCACATACCATATTCATAACGAGCATGAAATTAGATAAAAAGTCGACCAACAGACATGTTTGTATTAAGTAGTCAATTACATAGATTGTGCGCAGGGTAACAGATTAAAAGAGCACATATAGATAGCCTCTTACTCTCCTAAATTAATTCGTGGTGAAATGAAAAGGGTTTGTTGCAGATTTTCCATTAAATCTTTAGCAGTTTCCAACAACCATTAATTTACAACAATACATACACAGGAAGATAAAAGGATACATAATTAGTAACGATATAATAAAAGGAAATACCAGTAGGAGTGGGCAAGTGGAGCAATGAAGAGAAGGCGATATTTGATGACGGTTAAGAGACAATAATAAATGAAATGTCCTTTCTCTTCTCTCCTCTCAACTTCAGAGCTTGCTACAGAGTTCTGTTTTAGAAACGGAAGACATATATATATACATACATACATAGAAATGAAGATAATACGGCAAGTTGTGGGTAGTTACCTGATTCATATTCAAGGTTGGCGGCGTCCTGCCACCTCACCGACTCCTTTGATTCGTGTGCCAAAGCCGAATTTTCATTTTATGCCGATGCTTATGAAATTCTTAGTTAAAAACAAGTTTTTATGTGAGAATTTTTTCATTTACTTGATTTTTTGGAATATTATTTTTAACCTTTTTAAACACAGTCTTATTTTTGTTTCATTAAAATTAAAAATATTTTTGTATACTTTTTTCAAAGGAAATTGAAATTTAGTTTTATTATAACATTCTTATTTATGTGATTATTTATAGTTTCTTAAGTTAATTATATTATCTAGTTTATTATTTATTTCTTAAATTAATAAGTTTAATGTTGTGTTTTATTGTTTGCTTTGAAGGGATTGATGATGAATAATGATTTTGGCAAGAAAAGAAGGGAGAACCAAATGTTAAATTAATCAATGCAAACTAACATAATCTTATATTAATTAAGATATTAATTATATGCATGTGACATTGGGGCAACTTATAAAATAGATATTATATTGTTAATTATATCACAAATTCTTAGGTTCATTCACGAATCCTATCCAAGTATATCTATTAGGCTTCTAGCTCATCATCAAATATATTTTATCCTAATTGATGTATTTTCACTTATCATCAAATCATATGTTGTATGGTGGCGTGTTAATGATTTTTTTAAAAGAAAAATTGTATTAATAAAATATAAAAAAGATGTTAAATGACACTAAATATTGTAGGGTATACCTTTTTGTCTTCAACACAATAGAAAATAACTACTAAGTAATAGTAAAATTGGAAACATTGATATAGTATTCAAAGCGGTGAGGGTAAACTGTCAGATGGTGCGAGATTATGTAAAATTATGAGCTCCCAAATCCCAATGATGATTTTTGCTATTAGTGTTCCCACGGTTTTGCTCTTGACTTCCAGTCGTCTCGAATTCCTTTCCTTCTAATTGACTAAACTGTCAGCCCCATAGTTATTATAAAGATCCCTCTTTTATTTTTTGTGATGGAGGAGTGATTTGTCAGCCAGCGAATGAGGTTAGATAATGAGTCCTTGGATGTATTCCAACAACATAAGGTCTTAACATGTTCCCAAATGATGGTTGCTGAGAGTATAAAAAAGAAAAATAGTCTCTGGATTCATCATGCATTGAGCAGAGTGGGCAAGATCAATTGATGTCTACCAGACTATGGAATTCCAAGTGACCTCAGGAGTCTTCAATCGGAGGAGGTCGATCATTCATTTACTCGACATTTGGTGAGTGGGATGGTTCTTCCAAAAAAATGTATCTAAACTGTTGGAGTTGGGGCATAGAGGGGCTGAAGATGTAACACCCCAACTCCCGCCGGACCCGAACCCGATATCGACAGTGATACCCGGATCCGTGCCCCGCGAAGATGGC
>JANIIA010000192.1:73031541-73050109 GCA_027478495.1 Erythroxylum alaternifolium | reverse complement strand
TATATATATATGACAGTATGATTAAAATTAATTTATTAGTCATTAAAGTGGCCAAATTAGTTTTTGATGTGTGATCATATAATTTATGTATTTTATGAAATGCTATTATGAAAATTTTGTTAGTTGATAGAAATTAAGGACTTTACCTAAAGATAAATCAATGTTCTATAACTAATAAATATAAAGGAGAAAATTGATATACTCTTGTCACATATGTATAGTTATCCAAAGATGCTAGATGTATTCAATAAAGTTCATTTAATTTTCTTATGAAGTTTAAATAACATTCTAATGACGGTGATGTTATGTATTGTTGTGTTTACCCAAAGGAAACCAGCAATATATTTAATGTATGTACTTCCTGTCTGAATTTGTTATTTAGTGAGCGTTTATATATTTGTAGTTATTAGCATTCACTTTCAAGCTTCTTTTGTTACCTTGTTCACTGATGTGAATTTCTCTGAATGGAGCGAACAAATCACTTTCCATTTAGGTGCTTTGGATCTTGACTTGGCGCTATTAGAGGATAAGCCTTCTGACCTTGATGATATTAGTACAGAGGCTAAAAAGGCACACTACAAGGTATGAGCAAGGTCTAACAGGCTATGCTTGAACTTTTTGCGAGTGACGATTGTCAACACATTAAGTCTGCTCTTCCTAACACTAAAAATCAGAATGCTAAATATTTTCTTAAACTTGTGGAAGATAAGTTCCATTCTGCCGATAAGGCACTTGCAGAGACACTTATGGCTAAACTCATGACCATGAAGTTTGATAGGTCAAAGAGTATGCAGCAACATGTCCTTGATATGATTAATATCACAGCAAGACTTAAGACACTGGGTATGACTGTGGAAGACTCCTTCTTAGTGCAATTTATTGTGAACTCATTTCCTATTGAATATGGACCATTCCACATCAATTATAACACATTAAATGATAAGTGAAATATTGATGAATTGTCCAGTAAGCTTATTCGGTAGGAAGCGAGATTAAAGAAACTCAAACTAAAGACCAAGAATTTTAAGAAGAAAGGACTTGCTAAAGTTCCACTGGTTGTTGATGGTGAAAGGAAGGGACAAAAGTTAGATAAATGCCACTTTTGCAAGAAAGAAGGACATTATTAAAAAGACTACCTAAAACGTAAGGCTTGGTTCGAAAAGAAAGGTATACATTAAGTTTCTGTATTCTTTAAATCAAACTTATCTGAAGTTCCTTCTAATACTTGCTGGTTTGATTATGGTGTCACCACTCATGATTCAAATATTATGCATAGATTTTTTACAATCCAAACCATAAGCTCAAATAGCAACTTTTTGTTTGTGGGGAACTGAATGAAGGCCCCAATTCAAGGTGTAGGGATTTACAGGCTGACATTAGATATTGGACATCACTTAGATCTAGTGAACACTCTCTATGCACCTTCAATTTCTAGAAAGTTAATTTTTGTTTCTAGACTTGATGCTAGTGGATACACCTTTAAGGGTGGACATGGTTGTTTGAATTCGTATAAGAATAACTCCTTTATTGGTTATGGAATGCTTGTTGATGGTTTATATAAATTGAAAATTAGATGATGTTTTTTCCGAATCCTTATTTATTGTTAATCATAATGTTAGAATGAAACGTAGTTTGGAAAATGAACATTCTGCTTACTTATGGCATAAACGTTTGGGTCATATATAAAAAGAAAGGTTAGAAAGATTAGTAAAGAATTAGATTCTATCGAATCTAGAGTTTACTAATCTTGGCTTATTTATGGAATGCATTAAGGGTAAGCAAACCAAACATAGCAAGTAAGTAGCCACGAGAAGCAGTCAGCTTCTTGAAATAATACACACCAACATTTGTGGATCTTTTGACACTTCGTCCTTTAATGGAGAAAAAATACTTCATCACCTTTATAGATGATTTTTCACGATACGGATATATCTATTTGCTGCATGAAAAATCTTAAGTTGTAAATACCCTTGAGTTGTTTGTAAAGGAGGCTAAGAGGTAATTAGATAGAAAAGTAAAAATTATAAGATCTGATAAATGTGGTGAGTATTATGGAAAGTATGATGAATCTGTACAGTGTCCTAGTTCGTTTGCTAAGTTCCTCGAAAATCATGACATATGTGCACAGCACACTATGTCAGGCACACCGCAACAAAATGGTGTGACAGAAAGGTGAAATAGAACATTAATGGATATGGTTAAGAGTATGATGAGTAATTCCTCGTTACCCAAAAGTTTGCGGATATGTGCACTTAAAATTGCTATGTATTTGCTAACCAGGGTTCCTAGTAAGGCAGTCCCTAAAACTCCTTTCAAGTTATAGACTAGAAGGAAGCTTAGTTTAAGACACCTGCATGTTTAGGGTCATCCAACAGAAGCACATATCTATAATCCACATGAAAGAAAATTGGATTCTTGAACAGTTAGTAGTTACTTTATTGGTTACCCAGAGAAGTCCAAAGGTACATGTTTACTGTTTGAACCATAGTTCTAGAATTGTTGAAACAGCCAATGCCAAATTTGTAGAAAATGGTGAGGTTAATGGGAGTGCTGAAAATCAAGTTGTAGATATTAATAAAATAAGGGTGATGTTTCATTACCTATAAATGTCCTTAAACCTGCAACTATAACAAATGTTGTTCCTACTTTGGAAGGTCAAAATAATCAAGAACAACATTTGGATAATGAAGAAGCACCTTATGAAGAACCTAACTTACCATGACTTTTGTAAATTAACCAGTTGGTATCGCTTTAAATAAACTTGGAAGGGTTAGAAGGTCAGATATTTTTGATGATTATGTAGTTTATTTTTAAGAGTTGGATTATGATTGTGGAATTGATAATGATCCTGTTTCGTTTTCACTAGCCATAGGTAGTGATAAGTCTAAAAGATGGATTGACGCTATGAAAGAAGAGTTGAAATCAATAACTTAAAACAATGTCTAGGATCTTGTAGACTTGCCAGAAGGTTCTAAACAAGTTGGCTGTAAATGGGTCTTTAAGACCAAACATGACTCGAATAGCAATATTGAAAGATATAAAGCTAGACTTGTTGTCAAAGATTACACTCAGAAAGATGGCATTGATTATAAGGATACTTTTTCACCTGTCTCAAAGAAAGATTCATTGAGAATAATTTTAGCATTAATGGCTCAATTTGGTTTAGAGTTACATCAAATGGATGTGAAAACAACCTTTCTGAATGGAGATCTTAAGGACGAAGTTTACATGGATCAACCTGAAGGTTTTCCACTGAAGGTAAAGAAGGTATGGTCTATAAATTGAAGAAGTCAATATATGGACTTAATTAAACAAGTTTCTAGGAAATGGTATATTAAGTTTAATAATACCATTACTTTTTTCGGTTTTGAGGAAATCACTGTTGATCGATGTATTTACTGGAAGATCAGTGAGAGTAAGTTTATATTTCTAGTTCTGTATGTTGATGACATTTAGCTTGCTGCTAATGACTTGGGTTTGTTATATAAGACTAAATAATTTCTTTCTAGGAATTTTGAAATGAAAGATATGGGAGAGACATCCTATGTGAATAGAACTTCAATATCCCGTAAGAGATCAAAAGATTTATTAGGATTGTCTCAGAAAGCCTATATTGTGAAAATTGTTGAGAAATTTAACATGAGTAAGTGCTTTACAGGTATAGTCCTTATTCAAAAGGGAGATAAGTTAAATCTTATGTAATGTCCAAAGAATGATGTGGAACGTAAGGAAATGGAAACAACTCCATATGCTTATATTGTGGGCCGTTTATTGTATCTAAAACCTGTACGAGACCCAACATCAGTTTTGCAGTAGGGATGCTGGGTAGATATCAAAGTAATCCTGTTATTGATCATTGAAAGACTGCACAGAAAGTGTTGAAATATCTTTAAGCAACAAAGGATTACATGCTTACTTATAAGAAGTCTGATCATTTAGAAGTGATTGGATATTTAGATTCAGATTTTGTGAGGTGTGTTGATAGTAGAAAGTCAACGTTTAGCTATTTGTTCCTATTAGCTGAAGGAGCAATCTCATAGAAAAGTGTCAAACAATCTATGATTTCTTCATCCACTATGAAAGCAAAATTTGTATCTTGTTATGAGGCTACAATTCATGCATTATGGTTGTGGAACTTTATTTCAGGGCTTGCGGTTGTCGACACAATAAGCAAGCTACTGAAAATTTATTGTGATAATTCTGCAGCATTTTTTTCTCTAAAAACAAAAAATAATCCAGAGGCACAAAACACATGGAATTAAAGTATTTTGTTGTTAAAGAGGAGATTTGGAAACAAAGAGTGTATATAGAACATATTAGGACAGATCTCATGGTAGCATATCTTCTAACTAAGGGTTCACAACCCAAGGCATTAAAAGAACATGTGCTTAGGATGGGTCTTAGTTGTATTGATGATTGATAACAATATTTGATGATGATATTTTATCACTCTTGAGCTCAATAATAATATGTTTCTGAATTTTATACTTCTTATTCATTATGTTTATAGATACATGATTATTTGAATAAGAAATTTGTATGGATTATCATAACAAGTATGTGGATTGTATTTTGTTTATATACAACTTACCTAAACATTATAAGTTTTTATTGTAGTGGTATATGGAACGGAGTATACGATTATACTATGTATGATCACCTTAACCCACATTATGTGTTTTATTGTGTTAAGGTACTTATGATGTTAATGGTTTATAAGATTTAATTTTTGTTAGCCTTACATTATACTATTCAATATAATGATGAAACATTAGGCTAAGTGGAAAAATGTAAGAAATATGGGCTTATGTTATGACCCATATTTTTTGTAGGCCTGTATTAAACTTGGTTTAGGGTTTTCTTAATTTAATAGTATGTTAAATCTTGACTATTAATTTAGTACTTGATGGACATACAAGATTTAATGTAAACAAAGAAGTGTATATAAACTAGTCTTCTTTCTACCCTAATTAAGTACAGACAAAATAAATACAAAACGTAGATATTTGTGTATTAGGCTATCCATCAAGCTATCGTACAGAAAGAGGGTTAAGAGAGAGAAACTAGTTCGTAATCGATAAAAGCTTTCTCTCTGTATCATAATGAATTCTACTCAAGGTAATTGATTTATTCGCTTTATCTATGTGGTTATTATTATATTCAAAATTTGAATAAGCATGAATGATTTACATATAATTCATGATTTATGTCTTTGATGTTTGAGTATTAAGAATGAAAAACTTACACAATATTGTCTGCATATTTAAGATAGGCAACTCTAATTCATAGAGGAGTGGGTAACTAGAGAGTTTAATATTCTTTATTGACACTACTATGAGAAATGGAATTTCAATTATCAATATAATGGAAGTGAAAAGAAATGCTCTCTCTTTCAGGATATTTTTGTGGTGTTGTTTATATGGAATGCATGATAGTTTATTACAGGTGTTTCACTGCAACCTTAGTTTAGTAACTGGTGGGAAGTAGACCGCTATCTAAGCGTAAGTGGATACCTCAGAAAGAACACTCACCCATTCTTTGTTAATTTACCCAAGAATAGAAATATCACCTCAATGATAAGTACATATTATGAAATGTTCAAATGAATATCTCCCCCTCTCCCATTCGTGCAAAAGGAACATTGAAGTATAAAATTGCGAACTATTAAGGTCAATGTATAATAAGCGAAAAGGTTGATCTAATGTTGTGATTCAAATCCGGAGTTTGAATTATTTGTCCATTGATACGTCTTTTATAAGCAATGATTAATTACTAAGCCGAAGTTTGGTCGATCAAGTAACAAGATTTTCTTTCTTTTTGTACATTTGTTGGTACATCAAGAAAATTTTATAGCTACTCACTTATTCCAATGGGATCATATCACATCATGAGTACGTAGTGATGTTAATTATTAAGGAAGCAACTTTTGACTTTTTGAAGATATTGGGGTCCTTCGACTCCCATGATCTATAAGAAATTAAAAAGCAGCATAGATATCGGTTAATCATGGAAATCAATTGCATGATTTAAGTCATTTGCATAGCTTTGTTTGGTTCCAGATGTCAAAACTAGCCGAAAAGCCTCTTAGCAGTGATTCAAGTGGGCAGGAGGCTCGTAAGTCTCAAGTACCAAACCCTGAAAGTCGTATGAACTCCTTAATTATGAATTAAGTATTTAAACTTCTTAAATCTTAATAATTTGAGCCTCCTAATAGGTTAGAATCGATTTCGTTACTTGGTCCTGTAAATGACTTATTAATAATATCTGATTTTGTTACTTGGTCTAATTAATAAGTGACTTATTTAATATATGTACACTTATCCTCTCTATATATTAATGAAAATAAGTTTAAATATAGATTGAATTCATATTCAGTAAAATATACAATAATTCAAATAATTAAAGTTAAATTGATCAGGTTTTAGAATTTAAAGATAATTAATTATGCATTATTAAATTGACAATTAATAAATTAGTTCAAATTAAATTTTAAACCAAATATACAAAATATATTTCTTTAATAATAAATATTTTTAAGCTTTGTATATTAAAATCTTGTATTATATTATTTTAAGTATATTTGAAATTTAACACAGTGATTATGATAATGTATAATTGCTAAAGTAAAACTTAAAATATTTCAAATTTATAAATGGCATATATATTATAATTAGTTCTTACACAATTTAATTACAATAATTATAAATTAAAAGTTGGTGATAATCCAACCCATCAAATCTTTACTTTCTTGTTAGTTTAGTTCAAATGATTTTAAATGAAGGTAGTGTCTTGTACATGAATACAAGTTTGTTTGGATTACCAAAATCCATCGACCTATCAATTTTGCTAATTTAATTAACAAATATCATTAAGCTCTTTATTTACTTATCATGTTCCTTTAAAACGGAAACGTATTTATGTCCCCTGTGTCCAGCACAGTCCGATTGTTTTAGGGAAAAAGGTGCGATGTAAGCCAACCAATTTCCACCTAACCATTTACCTTAAGTACACGTTTCAAACAAAAGTTGCCCGACGCATTTCTGTTGTTTGATTAGTACTTGAAAGTGTAAGAATTGATGAACCTAAACGACTTTCATTGAATTCCTTTTATTTAAGTAGTTTTTGGTTAACTATTACATAATTGGGAATCTAAAAGGTAACAATTCGTATTTACTTATGAAAAACAAGTGTTTTGTGTGTGCGAGATAAGAAGATATATAATAAAACGACAAAGGCATGCATGAAGTGGGGGACATGAAATCTATCCATCCATCTGCTTTCATTGCGAGGATTCCGCTGTTTTGTAGTTTCTTTACTCCAATCATTTGATGGATTTAAATCAGATAATTCACATTCATATGTAGTGTTTTTCAATATATAGCCTACCTGCTCCTGCTTAAGCTTAGCTGCCTACATTTTCCATATAAATAGTCGCGATATGGACGTACTATCATACACCTACAGTACACAACGCGGTATTCAAAGGAAAAGGACTCCTCTCTACACCGTTCATTAATTATTGTGTGTAAGCAAGGTCTCAGTGTCTCACTCTCAGCTCCTAAGAATTATGGATGCTTTTGAAATATCTTTACCTTATTAAAACACAGGTTTTACATATATAATATGCGCTCGTGCGCAAGTGTGCATTCATATGCTGACAAAATCTTACCCTAGTACTAGTACTAGTACTACTCGGTCACCTCACCTATGTTTATTCATCACTTGGTTTGTTTTTGTTTCCTTTTTTCCAATTCTATGGATAAAATAAAACCCCTAATCAAGCAAAAAGCAACAGTAGATCCACAGCTCAAGGTCCCGCGCCCCGTGCCTGTCATGTGTACAAGTCCATCGTCTTTCGAGATTTTTCGTTTCGTGGTTGTTGATGCTACATATGAGCCGACATATTCATGACTTGTAAGATTTCTCTATTTCTTTTAATATTTGATGTGTTTCGATGTTTAACTTTGATCTGCTTCAAACCTTTTCAAATTCAAACCACTTACCGGTTCTAATTTTATGATTATGCAAATTTAGTTTCAAACATTAATTTCAAATATTTATTTAAGAGAAAATTATAAAGTCAATTTGTGCTTAGATTTATAATCAATTGTACAAGTTATATTTTATAATAATAAATTTATAAAATATATGTTAAAACTAAATATATTTTATTCCTTAACAAGTTTTGAATAGGCTGCTTCTAATTCATTTTAAATTTAAGATTGAAATCTATCATTTGATCTTGAACAAATTCTTCACTGTCCTAATTCTTAACCCTATAATAATATATTAAAATTCAAGTTCATTTCTACCCACACAAAAAAAGGGCAAACTTTGAAATAACTGACAAGATTAATCCTTTGTAATCAAAAAATTACAAATTCAAAAGAAAAATTATATACAATTAATGTCCCTCTCTCAACCCTCACAAAGCGAGGAGAGAGTTACAGTCAGTTAATTGCCAAGACATCCTTGTATGCCATTGCTTTGATTCCCTGCACCTTTCTGTGTATCCTCTCTTGTGAGTTGTTACTTGTTAATTGCATATTTTTCAAAATAATGTGTTGAACTCTTTCAGTCTTTTGATTATTCCCTTCTAACATCAAATGACGTAAGGTTTGATGCGCATGCATTCTATTATATGCTTGTTGTGTATATAATATATCTTAAAATATTTTCTCTTTAATACCAGTAGTTATTTATTTACATCGTTGACCTAATTAAACAACCACATCACGTTACTCCACCCCTTAAAATTTTGGGTTTATCCTATCTAACAAGCAACAAACACCAGATACATGCCCAAATAGTTAATAAGCAAAAACCAAATAAAGAAAACGAAAATGCAGTAAATTAATGTTTTGGTATTGCGTGCAGTTGTATTGTATGCCTTAATTGGCTCTTAAGCAATAATGCTATTTGTTAGTTATATGAATCACCACCTACTAATTAATGGCAATTCATATTAAATTAAAAGATAAGCAAATGAGTTTAATGGATGACAGTTGGAAATGTCTGCAACTGTTACACGCACGTGTCTGTCTTTTGCTTTTTGCGCTGCGCGAAATTTCGGGTTATTTGTACCAACTTGGGTTGGAGCGGGGTGCCTGCCGTGTTGGGCAAAAGACTAACACAAGTCTCGTAGATGTTGTCTTTCTTTCTTTCTTAGACTATATATTCTTTTTTCCTTTTATTTTTTTGGAACAAGCCTCTAAAGTCTAAACGCCAATTTGGATATCAAGGTCCAATTGCAGTATTCATTTTCTTAATATCAATTGAAGGGAAGAGGATGATGCGCTGGCGCTGGCGCTGCCGGCTTTAAGACTTGAGAGTCGTCCAACTAAAGTAGGGACAAATTTGAAATTTCAAGGAAAGTCAAAACTAAAAATGAAAATGGGAACTCTCTTTTCTTCTCATCATCTCCTACTCCTAGAAAAAGGCCAGAATCAAATCCCATGTTTGACCGGACCACTCTCTCTCCCCCACGCAACTTCGAACAAAAATCAATGGGAAAGTGGGGTGGGGTACCACGACTTCCACATTTTACTCCAAACTTGTCCTCTAAGTCTTGGTGCTTAATTACTATTACAATATTATTCTATTATATTCTCTCTCCCTTGTTTTCTTTTTGTTTCTCTAATGTATGACTATCAGCTTTACCACTTCTTCTTCTTCTTCCTCCTTAAACCTCATTCACATTCAGTATCCTTCACAACGTCTTCTTTATTTCTTCTTCCTGGTTCTGCGTAAGACTCCTTCCATTCATATTAATTTTGATGGAGCATGTAGATTGAGTTGTCTCATAGAATCTCCAATTACTGACACAATATAAGTTGGAGTGAGTGACAGCCGACATTTCTGTACATCGTACCCAGGGTCTTGTCTTGGACAACGGACTTTCTGATGTTGATTTAGGTGGAGTTCAATTCTTAAGCTTAGATGATCTCCACTGCCTTCTTGTCTGTCCTACACCCACCACAGCTCCGCCCTCCTTTATATCACCTACCTAATTTTCTTCATCTTCCTCACCACCACCACCACCACCAAGGTAGGACAGCTCAATCAATACACACACACACACACACGTGAGCATATTTTGTCTTTTGCAAATATATATTACCTCCATATCCCTCTATCTTCCCCCTAATTCATTTTTCTCTTTATCCCTTTCATTCATGTAATCTTCTTCCCATTACTCACTCAGATTACACCTCCCCCTGAATTCTTCCAATCTTCTTGTCATAATCATATTTTCTTGTTATTGTTTTCAGGTTTTTAATGAAGCAAGGACTCTTTCTTACAAATAAAGAGTCGGTCAACACCAGATCCCTATGTTGTATATACATGAAACTGAAAGAAGCCGCTGCTGCCCAAGGAAACAGTAACAGATTAAGAACAAAAGGTGTAGGATTGAATCCTTGATTTGTTTTGTTATAAAGATTCTCTTTCGTGAATGCTGAGTCAGCTGTGAGCTCAGCTTGTGGAGGGCCTGGTAGATGTAGGAAATATATGAACGAGATAGAAACGATGAAGGTATGTAAAATGGAGGGATGAGTACTAGTTTGGAGCATATGGGAATCATGGCAAAATGTCGAATCTTTGGCAGCTTCTGCTTGCTTCTCTTTAGCCTCATTGCGCTTACACCATCATCATCACAAGAGACAGAATTGCTAGAGCAGCAGGAAAGTACAAGAAATGACGAAGTTGTGGGGTTGTTAGGCTTCAAGCATTCCTCGGTTCAATCCGATCCAAACAACGTCTTAGCAAACTGGACTCCTATCCCCATTAATGCTACTCCATGCTCATGGACAGGCATCTTTTGTTCTCTGGACGGCCATGTCACCACCTTGAACCTTACCAATACTGGCCTCGTTGGCTCCTTGAACCTCACATACCTTATAGCGGCCTTACCATTCCTAAGGCATCTCAGTTTACGGGGCAATTCATTCTCAGCTACTGATCTAATAAATTCTAATACATCCTCCAGTTGTGCTCTCGAGACTCTTGACCTCTCCTCTAACAACATCTCCAGCCCTGATCTTCCATCATCAACATCGTTCTTTTCCTCGTGTAATCAGCTTGCCTATGTCAACCTCTCTCACAATTTTATTTCTGGTCTTACTCTCCACATTTCTCCTTATCTGCTTCAGCTTGACCTCTCAACCAATGCTCTCTCAGATTCCACCCTTATAAGCTACTCCCTATCGACCTGTCAAAACTTGATTCTTCTCAATTTTTCTGATAACAAACTCTCTGGAAAACTTGGTATTACTCCCTTGTCTTGCAAGAGCCTCTCCATTTTAGACCTTTCTCATAATCAACTGTCTGGGGACCTACCTCCGAGCCTGTTGGCAGACTCTCCAAGTCTCAACTATCTGGATTTATCCTATAACAACTTCTCTGGCACCTTTCGCACTTTAGATTTTGGGGCCTGCAGCAAACTCTTTTGGTTCAGTTTGTCTGGAAACAGGCTATCCGGCACCCAGTTTCCAATTAGTCTAGCCCAGTGCAAGTTTCTGCAGACTCTTAACCTCTCCCATAATGAGCTGCAATTAAAGATTCCAGGTGCGTTGTTGGGAGGCTTAAGAAACTTGAGGCGACTGTCCTTGGCCCACAATCACTTGTTTGGTGATATTCCTCCTGAGTTGGGACTGGCCTGTCAAACTCTGCAGGAGTTGGATCTATCAGGAAATCAACTCACTGGTGGCTTGCCTTCGGCTTTTCATTCCTGTTCTTCTCTGCAAATTCTGAACCTCGGCAACAATCTGCTGTCAGGAGATTTCCTCACTAGTGTTGTCAGTAAGATCCAAAACCTGAAATATCTTTATGTACCATTCAACAACATAACAGGCCCTGTTCCTGATCAATCTCTGACAAATTGTACTCGGCTTCAAGTTCTTGACCTAAGTTCTAATGGCTTCACTGGAAATGTACCTTCTAAATTCTGCTCTATGTCAAACTCATCCTCGGCTCTCCAAAAGTTACTTCTTGCTAACAATTACTTGTCAGGAGAAGTACCATCCGAGCTTGGAAGCTGCAAGAACTTGCAGAAAATTGACCTCAGTTTCAACAACCTCAGAGGCCCCATTCCCTTGCAAATATGGAACTTGCCCAATCTGTCTGACTTGGTTATGTGGGCAAACAACCTGACAGGTGAAATTCCACAAGACATTTGTGTCAGTGGAGGAAACCTGGAAACTTTGATTCTTAACAACAATCTTATCAGGGGAAGCATCCCCCAGTCCATTGGTGGTTGCACCAATATGATTTGGGTGTCACTTTCTAACAACTTGCTCACTGGAGAAATCCCCGCGGGTATTGGGAATCTGGTTAACCTTGCAATCCTCCAACTCGGTAACAATTCAATCACTGGACAGATACCACCAGAACTTGGCAAGTGTCGGAGCCTCATTTGGCTTGATTTGAACAGCAACAACCTGAACGGGCCCCTCCCACCCGAACTTGCAAACCAAGCAGGCCTAACTCTTGCTGGGATTGCATCTGGGAAGCAATTTGCATTTGTGAGAAATGAGGGCGGAACCTCTTGTAGAGGAGCTGGAGGATTGGTAGAATTTGAGGGGATTCGACCCGAAAGGCTGGAAAATTTTCCAATGGTTCACTCTTGCCCAACCACCAGAATCTACTCTGGCTGGACAGTCTATACTTTCACAAGCAATGGGAGCATGATATACCTCGATCTCGCCTACAATTCTTTGTCAGGATCTATCCCTGACAATTTTGGGTCAATGAACTATTTGCAGGTCTTGAATTTGGGACACAACATGCTTACGGGAAGCATTCCTGACAGTTTTGGAGGTTTAAAAGCCATAGGAGTTTTGGACCTTTCCCACAATAATCTTTCAGGATTTATACCAGGTTCTCTGGGGACTCTTTCGTTTCTTAGTGACCTTGATGTGTCTAACAACAACCTCAGTGGCCCTATTCCCTCTGGGGCTCAGCTGACTACTTTTCCAGCATCCAGATATGACAACAATTCTGGCCTTTGTGGCCTACCATTGCCTCCATGTGGTTCTGGGGGACACCAGGCAAGTTTTCATGGTCGACAAGCAAAGCTGTCAGTAGCAACAGGAATGGTGATTGGTATATCATTTTTTGTACTGTGCATCTTTGGTCTCACTTTGGCTCTCTATCGTCTGAAGAGATATCAACAAAAAGAGGAACAGAGAGAAAAATACATTGAAAGCCTTCCAACTTCAGGTAGTAGTAGTTGGAAGCTTTCAGGTGTTCCAGAGCCTCTAAGCATCAACATTGCCACATTTGAGAAACCTCTGCGTAAACTGACCTTTGCCCACCTACTTGAAGCCACCAATGGTTTCAGTGCTGAGAGCTTGATAGGGTCTGGAGGGTTTGGTGAAGTGTACAAAGCACAGTTAAGGGATGGTTGTGTTGTTGCAATAAAGAAACTTATTCATGTCACTGGTCAGGGAGACAGAGAATTTATGGCAGAAATGGAAACTATTGGGAAGATTAAGCACCGGAACCTGGTTCCTTTGCTAGGCTACTGCAAAATTGGAGAGGAGAGACTTCTTGTGTACGAGTACATGAAATGGGGAAGTCTAGAGGAAGTTCTACATGACAGGTCATCTAAAGGAGGAAGAGGAGGATGTTCAGGGCTTCTTGGCTGGTCGGCGAGAAAGAAGATTGCGATAGGTTCAGCAAGAGGTCTTGCTTTCCTACATCACAGCTGCATACCTCACATTATTCATCGAGACATGAAATCTAGCAATGTTCTTCTAGATGAAAATTTGGAGGCCAGAGTTTCAGATTTTGGCATGGCAAGATTGGTGAATGCACTTGACACACACCTCAGTGTGAGCACACTTGCGGGAACCCCAGGTTATGTGCCCCCTGAGTATTATCAGAGCTTTAGATGCACAACCAAGGGTGATGTCTATAGCTATGGCGTCATATTGCTAGAGCTACTCTCAGGAAAGAAGCCAATAGATCCATCCGAGTTTGGAGACGACAATAACCTTGTGGGATGGGCAAAGCAGCTTGTGAGAGAGAAGAGAAGCAGTGACATATTAGACCCGGAGTTGACCACGCATAATAAATCCGTTGAGGGTGAATTACTGCAGTACCTGAGAATAGCTTTCGAGTGCCTTGACGATAGGCCTTTCAGGAGACCAACAATGATACAGGTTATGACCAAGTTTAAAGAGCTTCAAGCGGATTCCGAGAACGACATATTAGATGGTTTGTCTCTTAAAGATACAGTAATTGATGAATTCAGAGAAAAAGATTCCTAGTTCTAATTTTGATTCAACGTTTTATAGGATAGGATTCGTTTCTTGGTATCATCCCTGTACCTAAGATGCCGCCATGGCTATCTCATATATATATATATATATGGACAATAAGAATGTAAATAATAGAAGGTTAATTGAGGAAAAGAAGACAGCAGAGAAAGGAAACAAACAACTTGAAGCTCACTCCACTCAACAATGAATCATTCATCACTCTGTCTTCGTTCTACTCTGCTGTTGAAGGCTTGAAAAGGACCCAAAAAAAAAAAAACTCACTAATTAACATCTTTACTCGTATCTCGTTGCTTCAATGCTGGATTGGTGAAGTATTACAATGTAGACATAAAATGAAATTGATAAATCTAAATGTAAAGAAATGTAAAGTTAACTTATAAAAACAAAAGACATGTTATTCATGACATTTATAATCACTTTAAATTATTAATTTAGATGTAGGATAATTAGAATGATTTAAAATTTTGAAATTTCCAATTATTAATGCATGTATCTAATTATATATATTATGAGTTAAAGTTTTTCAATTACATATATCACTATATATCTACATATTAAAGTTAGCTCTTCTCTTTAATTTGTATTAGTTCACTTGTTATTATATGTTTTCATGTCCGAGTTAGTACCTTTTATTAATTACCTGTTAAGTTGACAATTTTGTTTAACCTAGTTTTTTAGGCTATAGAAATGAGGCTTATAGAGATTTTTCATAATTGGCGTTTCACTTTTATAGTGACTGAGTGTTTTTTTACCTTTTCTTGTTATTTTATTGATAATTTTAAAATATCAAATAAATTATTTGAAAATTGTATTTATAGAATCAGACAAGTGATCTTCTTAATTCAATATTAGAGTTAATAAGATACATTTTTCATTTATTATATCTTCATCAATTCATTTTCATATGTGCACATTTCAAGAAAGTTTAACTAATAGGTGATAAACTAACAAATAACCAATAGTAATCATTTTAATAACTTTTTTATCACAATAACCTTTACAGTAAAACCTCGATAAATTAATAATCTCGATTAAATAATAATTTTTGTTTCAATTGAGCTATTTTGTTGGCTTCAAAACTTGTAATATAATTCTAAAAGTTGCGTTTCTAGAAGTGAAATTAACCTAAATATTTAGTGCAATACTACATTGGGTTCACCATTTTCAAATTAGAACTATTAGTGAGTGATTCACACCTAACTCATTTTAGATTGCTTTCTTGATGTGGTATGAATCTTCCTGAGGGTCATAACCTGATCAAGCTTTGGCGGCATGAAGCCTAATTTAGCTTAGGTTAGGCTCGACTATCTTCTTTATATTTTAAATTTAAATTTTAAAAATGATAAAGAAGATAGTCATTTTTACTTGATATATTATGGCTTCAAGCTGGTTCGAGACAATCAATCTGAGCCCGAGCTCAATCCAAAGCCCAATTTTTTTTTAAAAAAAAGTCTAAGCCTAGTCCTACGACTGATCAATTTAAGTCCAACATATTAACTTCAAGTTGGGTCAGACCGAGCTCAGGCACAATTGCCATCCTTAATCAACATCAGCTCCTATTCTTCTCATCTTGTTGAGTTGATGATAAGGTTCTCACACTTATTGAAGCCTTTTATGAATAAATTAGTTACATGGTCTTCTATCTTAATATGCTTGAACTCAACTTCATTCTTGCAAAACTCTTTCTTTGATAAAATGATAACAAATTACCATATGTCTAGTTTTCACATGAAAAATTCGATTCTCTATAAAGTGCATCGATGACTTGTTTTCGTATTATAATGAAACTGCTTCATCTATTAATTGGAATATATCTTTTAGCAATAATTTTTTAAGTTGCCATTGTTATTGCCTAATATTTTGCTTCAGTTGTAGATAAATATTTTAGTGCGCTTAAAAGTTAGTATTGATTATAGTGTAAAACATAACTTTTAGTTAAACGTAAAATATTTTGATCATTTGCATAGTCAACATTTTAATAACCAACTTGCAATCTCCATCTTTCTTATACATAAGAGTATATTAAAGCATACTCTTCACATATCTCAAAACTCGTTGCGCTGCTTTTAGATAAGACTTATTTGGATTTTGTACGTACTAACCCGTTACACCAATTATATAAGAAATATCAAGTTTTGTTAGAGTTAGGTAGATTAAAGTACCCGCTGATTATTGATACATCATTGGATCTTCCAAGTCTCTCCCACACATATTTTGATATTTGCCTCTATTATAGTCAATAATTGGCTTGCAATCAAGCATTCCAAACTTCTTCAACATATATCTTGAATACTTTTACTAATGCAGAAAGATTCTTTCTTGAGTACTATCAACATATAGACTAAAAAAGTGCTTGAGTTGTCCAAGTTCTTTTATCTGAAAGCAAGTTAACAAGTTCTCCTTTTCTAGAGAATTTCTTCTTCATAATTTCATGTCATGATTAAATCATCCATTTACACTAGCACAATAGCTAGCTTCTCTCCATTAGCCTTAACAAACAAATTAGAATTCATAGGTGTTGTCGAATAACCATTATGAGTAAGAAATTCATAATCTTACTATATCAAACCTATATTCAAGATGATTTTGACTTTGAAATCCCATCGATTGATTCATGTAAAATTCTCAAACTATTATATGCAAAACACATCCTTAGCATCCATCTATCACAAGTTATAGTCTTAGCTAGCTATAACTGCAATTAATATTCAACTGATGTAAGCTTTGCAATTGGACTAAAATTTTCATCATAGTCTAGTCCATATTGTTGAAATAAATCTCGAGCTACCATATGAGTCTTTGACTTTTCAATTGATCCATTTGTGTAACATTTTATCTTGTAAACCCATTTGCAAGAAATAAGATTCACATCTCTTGGACTTAGCACGAGCTCTTAAGTTTAATTTTGTTTTAATGCATCAATTTCCTTTTTCGTAACTTTATAATACTTCCTCAAAGGTCTTTAGTACTTTTGCAACTACTTCTTCTACTATTATTACATTAATATATTTAGAAATTGACTTTCTGATTCTAATTGATTTTTTAAGGGAGCCGAAGTTTCTACTAGTTTCACCTTTTTCTCTTGGTCATTGACGTACACCAACTTGAAAAAGACTTTAAACTAAGCCTTTTTAAACATTATTGACAACAATTGCATCTTCAGTTTTATCTGAATTCAACTAAATTTAAGAAGAATGCAACACATCTTTAAAAACATCAAAGTCTGACAATAACTCTTTGTCTCAACACCACCATGAAGAAGCTTTAATAAACACCACAACTATGGGATGTATAGCAATTTCAAGTTGTAGGATCATAATAGCTCCACTTGTTTTTTTAATTGCCATATCCTATAAAAAAATACACCTAATAGCCTTTTCATCCATCTTGCTATGTAATTGATCAATTATTTGGAAACTTAAAAATAACTAACCGTAGGTTTCATGCTATATAATTTTGCAAAGGGTGAAAAGAAAATATAACCTTTATTAAGGAAGTCGATTGTTCATACAAGCTGTAATCTTTATTGCTTTTTACTAAAAACCTTCTAGGTATATTCTTCTTGTGAAGCATATTTTGACAAATTTTCATAAGATGTATATTCTTTCTTTCAATTACACCATTATATTATGGTGTTTAAAAACATATAAATTTGTGATGTATTTGATAATGTTAAAAGTACCAAGAAAACTTGACTGAGCTATATTGTCCTTCATTATTGGTACGTTAGTAGTGAATTCTTTTATAAAATTCCGCTTTAATTATCTCTTTGAACTCTTCAAACTTAAAAGCTTGTCAAATTTTAGCTTCAAAAAGTAACCATAAATACCTAGAAAGGTGATAATAAAAGTCGTCATTTACTTCATCCTATAAATTGATGACTACTGAACTGGTCTAAACACATTAAAATGTAGTAGCTATAATGGTTTCCTTGCTTGAGACTTAGACTCTTCATACAGTGAATAATGGACCTTTTCATACTGATAATATGGAAATATTATGTTAGTTATGACTTCAAATTGGAAAAATCCCTTTAATATCGACCTTTTCATTATCACATCTAGTTCAGAATAGTTGATGTGACTCAATTGCTTATGTCATAAATATGTTGTTACATTCTTTGTCTATATATTCAATCTTCACTAGCATTATATAAACTAATTATATTCTTTTTCCCTCTATTGTCGACTTCTTTAAAATTTTAAGATTGTCATATATCATTAAATATTGAATGTTAAATAAAATAAAATGACCTAAAGATGTTAGTTGTGACATTAAAAGCATGT
>JANIIA010000192.1:73001584-73012419 GCA_027478495.1 Erythroxylum alaternifolium | reverse complement strand
CAAGGTAAAAGATCTCCTAAAAAGTTGGAAGTATATAACTAAATCTCATAGAGCCTATTCTAAGAGCTTTTTCACCTGTTTTGAATCATCTAACAATTTTCCCTCTTATAGATATTTTTTGAATGGATATGTCTAATATGTATCATTTTCCTTAGTAATACCTACTTGATTTATTTGATTTGGCATTAGTTTTGTCTATTTCTAGCAAAAAATTTTCCTTTTGACACAATACCGCTATTACTCCTAATTTGAGTAAATAGTTAGCTTGAAATTTTCTTATCAAGGTGACTCAATATTTGTGTGTATGTGTGTGTGTGTATGTATGTATGTACGTATGTATGTATGTATGTATGTATCTATGTATGTATATATATTTTTATCTACACACAAATTTCTCTTTATACTTTTCCTGCTTAACTTCTTTTACCATGAGATTAGTCTAAACTTTTTGTTATGGACTTGATATACAATCCAGAGGATAATTACAACATAAATAGCAACACTTATACTTCTCCTCATTATTAAATATTTTAAATTGGTGTGAAACTATATATTGTATTGTTATTCCAAATATATTCCTACATACTAACCCCATCTCATATGCCCTTATTTATGTACATTTTGCATGTTAGTTTTTTGTTCTCAATGGTTTCATCTTTTTCTTAAAATGGTGTTAATATTTTAAGTGCAAAATTTTCCATAACTTGGAATTTTATTTAATTTTTTGGTATTTACCTAACATCAAACTCTTCAAGATTAATTGACCATTTTACAAGTCTTTCTTATACATTTGTTTTATGGAGTACTTACCTTATTGGTGTGAATAAGCTACTTTCTCATATTTTAGATACATCAACTTTAGGATTTATAGTTTCTTTCTTACATAACATATAAATTTTTAATTGTTTCCTTTCTCCCTAATCAAAACGGAGCTGAGGGAAGTATTCAAAATGGCTATGTAGATGTATAATAATTTTCCTAATCTTAGGGTTCATAACAATAATGGACTTATTAGATAACTAACACTCTTCAGTCCACTAAATGTCATTTGGTTTTTTAATGTTTCCATGAACAATATAACCTTATATTTGTTGTAAATTAACTTTGATTCTCCTATGGGTGTTCACGAATTTGAGGAATTCACCTACCCATGCCCTTACCCCTAATGTTATAACAGTTGCTTAATTAGTACAAAGGGAATTCCTTCTAATTAAAATGTTATACCTAGAAAGTCATCCTACAACTTAAAAATATCACTTTTATCTATCTCAATCATATTCCTAATGTTATAGGCACATATATCTTTCTTTTTGTGTTGATTGGTCCCTTTAAAACTGAGGCGAAGTGATAGTTAGATGTTTTAATACATTAATTAAGACACTCATCTATTTGAAGGTATCATAAAAGCAAAATATCTATATCACTATATGTATTACCTAATATTCTTTTAAACAATTAGTTGTTTATCAAAATAATTACTAACATGGTGTCTTTATGAGCACGAATCATAAACTTACTACTAATTTTGTAAAAGTTGATTTCAGAAATCTTTACTTGGTTTAAGGTGCACATAAAAATTTACCCCAGTTGTTCCTTAATCTTTTCTTTCTCAACTTTACTTGATCTACCTGTAACTTCATCTTATTAGCTTCTTTAATTTAAGAGGATCTCCTCATCCTATTCTCATTGTTATTATTTATCGTGCTACTCACATTTCACTTAAAAATTTTAAAATCTAAATATTTTTTGCTTTATCTATACCTTCATGAAACTTTTGACTCATATTGTGTTAAAAAGTATTAAACATTTACAGAAGTTACTATTGTCAACCCTGCAAAGTAAAAGTGCTTTAAACAATTCCATAGTATTTCCTCTTGCATTTAATTTGGATACATTAAATAGGTAGAGTCTCTTGACCTACATATATTACAAACAAAATATGATAAGAACCTAATATTTAATTATTAAAAAGTGATAATTTATGTTAAAGGTGAAATTTGGGACTATAAGTGAGCTACGCTCATTAAATTAGAGAAGAATCTGCATTTGATGGCATTAGACACATCATATAGATCTATGAGTTTCCTATATATGTGAACATGATCAGCTAAATCATCTTAAATTTTTAGGGTTAGCATTTTAAGCTTTCTTTGAAATCATGGAACCAACATTGTTATGTACCAATTAGGACTAATGGGAATTTTTAGAATATGCATCATATGTTCCTTTCATAAAATTGGGACCAATGAGAATTTTGACCATATGTCAAATACTTGTATGGTGGCCTATAATGATTAGAAGCTTGTGTGATAATAAGTGTGAGCATATTATATAATCTGTTGTTATAGATGGGGTATATATTATGATTGTTGCATGCCTTTTTATGTCTTTATATGTGAATTATTGTTATTTTTGCCATTAATTTTATGTTGTTCATATGTAGAATATGAAAAATACATGAATACATGAATTGTCTTTCTTGCAGGCTGTGTTCTGTGTTAAAGAACGTTTAGAATTGTCCAACATCATTCCTCTTCTTTTTAGTTTGCCATTGTCCGTCTATCAAGGTAAGTCGTTCAACTAAGTAATGTCTACAATGTGATCGATTTTGTGTTGTTCTTTGCAATTTTACCTTTAACAATGAATGATGAGTTTTTAGGTTGCGATTTAATATTCTAAGTATTTATGTTTGGGAATTGTTTAAATTGAAACATTTGGAAATAAACTTCCATGTGATTAATTCAAACTTATTATAAACATAAGAAATTCACGTAATTGACATGACAATCTAGATGCAATAAACCCCTAGGATGGTATATAGGCTAAAAACCCATTATGCAACTCCCATTAGGCTTATCGGTGAAAACTTCCATGAGCCTAGGAGCGACAACGAGAACTTGCTTTCTCGATTCATCTAGTTTAACAATGCCATGTATCATAGTTCTTGTTTAAATTCAAACATTTGGAAATGAACTTCAATGAGATTAATTCAAACTTAGTATAAATATAAGAAATTTACATAATTGACATTACAATTCTTTGTATAATAAAACCCTAGGATGGTATATAGGCTAAAAATCTGTAATGTAACTCCCATGAGGCTTATCGGTGAAAAATTCGATGAGCCTAAGAGTGACAGCGAGAACTTGCTTGCTCGATTCATCTAGTCTAACAATGCCATGTACCATAGTTCTTGTTTAAATTGAAACATTTGGAAATGAACGTCAATGTGATTAATTCAAACTTAGTATCTTGAACTTCAATGTGATTGCTCGATCTAATGTTGGAATTAATATATGTGGGTGTTTTTTTTTACTTTTTAATGACACTTCTTACAGGCTATTGGTTGGCAAATTGTTTTATTTGACTGATACTCGCATATGTTGTCCACCAATTAAGTCTTATCTTTCCTAAATGGTTTATTTTATGAAGTTATAAGGTTCTTATAACTTAGAATGTGGTCATTGTCCAATGAATAAAGTGGAATTGGTTGTGATTGAGTTATCTAATTTTGAAATCATATTGTAAGATAGGTTGGTTTCAATTTGGAGGGGAAATGGTCAGAGACCTATAAAAACTTAGGGGAAATGAAGGATATAATGATGTGTACAGTAAAGATTAAAAGTTTTGTAAGATTAATATGGATATATACTACTGTAATGATTATTATATCTTATTATAGTCACTTGTTTAAATAACAGTTTTGTAGAAATTAGTAATATTGATAGATTTTGGATGTATAGACGATTAACACCCGATGGTTTCATTAATCCTAAGTTTATTGAGGGAGTTGAAGCTTTTATTCACTATGCATGTTCTCAACCTGCATATATAGATAGTCCAAAGATCAAATGTCTATATAGAAAGTGCAAACATATTGATTTTCTTCTTGTTGATGAAGTGAATCTCCATTTGTTAAGAGAAGGGTTTGCTCCAAATTATTTTAAGTAGACATGACATAGGGAGCCATTAATTTGTATCACCTTAAGGGGTAATGAAGTAAACTCATCAATAAACGTGTATTGGTTTGAAAAGGCGACTGGAATTATAACAAATAATGTGGTTGTAACTGAAAATCTTTACACCCCAATAGTTTATGATGCATTACGTTATACCTTTTCAGGCAAATATGGAAAATGTTGAAGAAGAACCAAATCCATATCCAAAAAAGTTTTTTGACTTAGTAAAATCAGCTAACCAAGAATTATAATCAAATTGTGAGACTATGACTCAATTATCTTCAATTTCTCTAATTTTGAACATAAAGTCTGAAGGGCATATTTCTGATCAAAGTTTGGATAAAATTCTTGCTTAGTATAATGAATCATTGCCTCCTGATCATGCAATGGTTGATAATTTCTACAATATGAAGAAACTTATTAGGGTCTTGGTTTGCCAGTTGAAAAAATTGATTGTTGCAAGTTGGGATATGTGTTGTTTTGGGGAGATGATGTGGAATTACAAGAGTGCAAATTTTGTGGTCAATCTAGATTCAAACTTAGAAAACATTCTATGGAACATAAATTAATACCCTGGACGTAGATGTATTATTTCTCGCTAACTCTGAGACTTCAAAGACTGTATGTCTATGATGTTACTGCATCCCACATGAGATGACAATATGAACATGAATAGGAAGATGAAATAATGAGTCATCCATCGGATGCACTCGCATGGAAACATTTCAATAACACCTACTCTGAGTTTGTAGCTAAAAGTTGAAATATTAGGTTGGGATTATCGACAGATGGATTTTAGCCTTTTAGTCAATACGGTAAACAATATTCATCATAGCCAATTATAATTACTCCTTATAATTTGCCTCAATTGATGTGTATGAATGAGGCATACATGTTCTTAACGGTGATTGTGTCTGGCCCAACGAATCCAAAGCATAAAATTGATGTATTCTTATGACAATTGGTATTTGAATTGCATAATCTTTAGGAATTTGCTATGAAGACATATGATGTGTCTCTGAAACAAAATTTTTTGTTGAAAGTAGCTTTGATGTGGACTATTAGTGATTTTCCTATGTATGCTATGTTATCTAGATGGAGCACAGCAGGGAAATTAGGTTATTCTTACTATGACAATGATTCTGATGCGTTTTATCTTCCTAATAGAGCCAAAACATCTTGGTTTGACAACCACAGGAAATTTCTTCCTCTAGATCATCTATTTAAATGAAATAAACAAATTTTCATTAAGAATAAGATGGCACATACACCTCCTCCCCCTTACAAAGTTGGTGAAGTGATATTGCAGGAGATTGATGAATTAGGGTTGCTGAAAGTTACAGAACTTGAAGTTGAAGAAGTTAACAGAAGCATTAGTAAAAACTTTGGTTGAGAAAATAAAGTATCTTTTGGGATTTGCTATATTGGAAAACTAATTTGATACGTTATAATCTAGATGTGATGCATATTGAAAAAAATATTTTTGACAATTTGTTAAACAACATATTGAACATTGAAGGGAGAACAAAGGATAATGCAAAATCATGAGATGATTAGAAACTTTTTTGTAGAAGGAATGAGTTAGATAAAAATCTTTGCACTAGTAAATATTGCAAAGCATGTTATACTTTGGACAAAGGATAAAAGGAAATTTTTTGTGAATGGTTGAAATGTTTAAAATTTCCCAATGGTTATATTTCGAACTTAACAAGATGTGTATTTATGTAAAGACTAATTCTAATTGCATTTCGAGAGTTGCTATCGAATAAGGTTTGGGAAGCTATAACAAAGTTAAGTTTGTTTTTCAAGAGTTTAATATCATATGAAATAAAGTTGGCTGAAATGGAAAAACTAAAAAGGAAAATTTTAGTTATCTTGTGCAAATTAGAAGGGATTTTCCCTCCATGCTTCTTTGACTGTATGGAGCGTCTACTCATACCTTTAGTACACAAGGCTAAACTTGCTAGTCTAGTTTAATATCAATGAATGTATCTGTTTGAGAGTTAATTATAATTAATATTTAAATAAAACTTATAGCATGTTTAATAACATAATTGTAATAACCCTATTTGTAATGTAGGTTTTTGTATCACTTGAAAAAAAAAATGAAAAACAAGGCAGGGTTGAAGGTTCAATATGTAATACTTATTTAGTAGAGGAAGTATGTATATTTTGTTTACATTATTTTGAGCTGCATATGCACACAAGACAAAGAAAAGTTCCTCGTAATGACGATGGGGGAGAAACGGGTGATGTTGATGGTAACTTATCTATTTTCACATATCCAGGATGAATATATGGACATTCAACAAGAAGAATGTTAATAGAAAAAGAAATAGAGGTTACTTATGGTTACATTTTATTGAATTATGAAGAGGTTCAATCTTTTGTATAGTAAGTTTAAGTTGATTTTGAAATTGATTATTTGAGTTTTCGAAGTTAGTGTTGTTTATAACTAATATTGATAATAATACCTTTAGATTATACGAGGAATGGTTACGCAAGCTAATGCCTGAAACAACATAGGATGATATCAATAAAGAAGTTGAAAGATACTTTCCTTGATGATTCGAGAAATATGTAAGTTTTCACTTGCAATAATTGAAATGGTTGAATTATTAGACCAATAGAAAATCCAATACAAAATAAGTTCATATGTGATCTTGATAAAGGACCTTTGCGAACTGTTAAATCGTATTCGGTGTATTTTGTTAATGGATAAAAATTTCATACAGAATATTTTGGTTATAGCATGACAATAGTAAATAGTAGGGTTGGCATACAGGGAGAATTGATGGATTACTATGGTAAAATTATTGATCTAGTTAAAATTGAGTACCCTGCATTGCTAATAAAATGAAGTGTGATATTTAAGTGCGACTGGTTTGATTCAACTCGTAATGTCGGAACAAAAGTACAAAGCCGATACAATCTAGTTGAAATCAACTTGTGAAGAAGATTTAGACAATTTGAGTCTTTTGTGTTGGTGATGCAAGCGATCCAGGTGTATTATGTCCCTTTTCTCAGCTTACGATGAGATAAGTCAAATTGGTTGGCCGTTTACAAATTAAAACTTAAAGGTGTTTTTCAATTATATGGAAAAGCAGAAAATAAAAGAATCAAAAGTGAAGCGTTTTAGGAAGATATTTATGAAATAAATGCATGTGTAATATATGATGAGAATGAACCTTTTAACGATCCAAATAATGAATATGTTGAAATTTCATTTGGAGAGGCTGAGGAGGGTGAAAGATCTGAAGAGGAGCCTGAATTTGATTTTAATTCTTCAGATATTGGAGATGATGATTTTGATTTACAATTAAGTGATGATAGCGATTAATTTATGTTTTTAATAGAATATTATATGAAAAATATATTATTTCATCAACAATATATTTCTATATATTTAATTTATATTTTTCTATTATTAGAATATTCAATAAAATACATATTAGGTTTAAAATATGCCACAAAAAAGAAACAAGATATGACGCAACTAAGGTTCAGGTTAACATGATTTCCAGGTAAAGCATTACATTTTATAGATGCTATAGAATCAGGTGTTGTACGTCCAACTACTGCACTCTAGATGAGGTGTTACCTTCCTGACCTATAGTCCCTGTACTATCACCTTTTGTATCTGCTGCTACACCATCCACCGGCCCTACACCATCCACCATCCATATACTGACAGAGATATCAGGGGTAAACGTTGCAGATGAAGGAGGAGACCTCCAGTCTAGAGTTAAGGGAGTTGATGGAAGAACTTACATGACAATTGGCAACAATCTGTTAGTGACATTCTACAAATTTCGTAATACATGATAACATCATAGGTTCATATTGAAGTTATAGGTTAGACAATTTGAAATGATCAAAAATAGTGTATATATTAGGTTGGTTTCATCTGGAATGTGCTTTAGAACTATCTCATCCAAGTTCAAGGAGAAGATATATCTTGAGGGTTATATATAGAAGAATATCTCTCAAGTGACAAAGGACTTTTATTATCATGAGTTTGAGGTATAAAAAATATATTCTTTTGTATTTTTTATTTGATATAATTTTATACATTAATTAGATAAATATTGTAGTGTATATGTACTTATAGTATGTTTTTCTTATTTTTCAGTAAAATTTTTTTTGGGATTCAAAATTTGATGTTGTAATTTATAATCTATGAGAGAGGCGAGCTCGTACAAATTAGAGAGACTTTGTTGGTTTTATACACAAGAATGTTGTACGATTTCCTTATATCTCTGAAGAAATTTGAAGCCATTGACAACAGTATTGGACATCACCCAAGGCAATGTCCATTTCAAAGCACAATTCTGCAAATGACGTGGAGGATCGAAGCGGGAGAGTCTACCCCGTCTATGTTGGAGGATCTATAACCCACTAGGAGTACGCAGAGAAACTTGTAAGTATCTAAACTTTACGCTTATATTCTGATTTTTGTACTTTAATGTATGAAATTTGATTTTAATGTAATATATGTGTATTATGGATAATGATAATGTTATAAATGCCTGGTGTCTTTAATGGTTGTATTGTTGAGTAAATTTTTTTGTTCAACAAGGGGTAAAATCATAAAAATAGAGGAAACTCTGCTGAAATTTTTATAAATTGTAGTTCACTTATAACACTTTATTTTGATGTAGGAAAAGTCTATGGACAAGAAGCCAACACTACGTCAGCTCTTTTTACACACCCACACTAAGAATCATGATGGTGTGACCTTCGTAAACACCCGACGTAGAGAACTTAATGTAAGTCAAATTTATACTTTAATATTAATTATAAAAATTATCACGTATTAACATAAACAATTATAATGATAAGATTAAATATAAGAAAACATTCAATGACAGTCTTAGCACTCTGAAACTATTGATGAGAGTCAGACATATTTTAATGAAGTAGATGGTAGGGACCGCGGTGGAAGGATCTTCATCTTAGGTTCATATGCAAACACATGTTATTCGCAATTCTCCTCATCCAGTACAACTGCATCCACTAGGTGGTCCGCACCTAATGATCAGAGAGTCATTCAGCTTGAGAGCACAATAGAGAGGATGATAGACTACATAGCCCACTCCGTAATGACGTGGATGAGTTGAAGAGGAGGACTAGCACCTCATCGCAACAGTCGAAGCATCCACCTTCACCAATAGTATAGCTTAGGATAAGTGAATGTAGATAAACTATTACTCTATCGTAAATTTGAATGAATTCTTAATTTACAATTATAAGTGTTGTACATTTTAATTTCTTTATTATTAATCAAGATAATTTTGACTTTATATTATCATTTAACTTATCATTTAAGTTAACGTAGAAAAAAATCCAAACATTTTCAACATAAAACTCGGGAAGGAAATAAGAATAGTGATTGAAATTATCATAGGTAAATTTAGCGATAGATATTGTTAGTCCATAAGTAAAATTTACAGATACTGACGACCACAAATTTCGTCAATACTTTACCACAGAAAACAACTTCCACTCGCAAATTCGTTTCCGACGAAATTGCGACGTCTTATGTTCTATCGCTGAAGTTACTGACGAACATAATCAATCTGTCAGTAAAGTTTACCTACGGCCACTACACCGATGACTCATTCTGTCGGTAATTTCGGTCTCCAAATTCATTTGTCAATGGAAAATCTTTCTTTTTTGTCGGTAAGTTTTGTCGCTAAAACCAATTTCTATTGTAGTGGTGTGGCAAGCCACATTATATGTATTTTTGGACATGTAAGAGATGTATAAGTCATAATTTTTTTTAATTTTTTAATTAATTATAAGTAAAACAAAAAATTATGAAACAATAAACCCTAACCCATTTGAATTTAGGACTTAGTTGCTTGCTCCTCTTCGCATAACAAACTACTGCCATCTTTATCTTTAACTTTCCAATTGTTTCGAACTAGAATTTTTTTTTTGTTTACTAACATCAGTTGCTTGCTCGATCCTCTTCGCATAACTGTCTGCTCGCTTACCAACTTGTCCACCATTCACTCACCATCTTGCCCACCGTCTACAAGTTGATTTTATCATTCCAGTAGTTCTTGATTTCACTGTCTGTTCGCCCTAGAAGCCTCAATGCTATTAAGGACCAACTAAATCAATCAAGTAGATTTACATCTCTTTAAACCTAATCAAATAACAACTTACATTGAGATTTTCTTGTAATTAAAAAACCTTAAAAGGAGTTTTGGTTTGTTCTGTAATGAACTAGAAAACCTACTCTTTTGGGTAGATTTTGCCAGTTCCCTTCGCCATGGATCTTACTATAATCAATCATTATCTTATCTTCAATGGTTGTCTATGCCCCTATGTTCAAGCCTTCTTTTTCACAATAAAGACTTCTACCTATGTTACTGCATAATTATTTCAGTGAGTCTATAGTTTTAAAAAGTGCAATATACTGAACAAGGAGCAAAAACAGATAGTTAAGAACAATCAGAAGTCTCAAATTCTCTTTTGGTTGTTCCATATTATATAGTGAAGTTGGCAGCTAAGAATCTCATAAAAAGGTCCTCATGCAATTTTATCTCCTAGCATGTTTCAAATCACCAACTATTTTACATTCAATTCACCATATTATGGCTGGGTTTAGGGGAGTGGTGACGGTTGATAACTTGCTGAAATCAACCTGCTGAAATGATAAGAACTTATTCTCAATAAGTACTTATGTATTTGAGATTGTAGTTTTGGTAACTGCCAAAACGTGAAAATAGGTGTTTGGCAAATGCGGTTGCGGTTGCTGAAAAGGGATAAAAGACTAAAAAGTCCATTGATTTAATAAACTATTAATTGTTGTATAAATAATTTAAAAATATATTATTAGTCATATAAATTTAAAATTATAAATAA
>JANIIA010000192.1:72976910-72997615 GCA_027478495.1 Erythroxylum alaternifolium | reverse complement strand
AATATTTATTTGAAATATATTTTAATTATTAAATCAAAATTTATTTGAATATTTATATATTTTAAATTTAATTATATTTAATAATAATAATTAAAATTTAATTACATATAATTTAATTATAAAAATTAAATTATTAATAATTTTGTTGATAAGTAATTTATTTTATTAAATATATAATGTTGAATTAAATTATTTATAATTTTTGTTGATAATTAAAAATTAAATAATATATATTAAACTGATAGCAAATCAGATTATGGAAAAAAATAAAAATAGAAGACAAAAACTACTTTTTATGATTTTTATAATTTTTAAAAATTGGAAGAAGCCAAAACTAAAGTCAAAAATTAAAAATTCAAACAAATATATTTTTACTAAATTTAAAAATAAAACAAAAAATAAAAAATTAGAAACTAACACATTAAGATATTTTAGCCGTAAAATAATGGCCAGTTCGTGGAATTGGTCATAGCAACTGGCGAGCAAATAAATGACTCAGGAACAGTTGTAATTTGGTAACATATTACATATGTGCTAGCCAGCTCAGCTTATCCCTCTCTCTTCGACACCCCATCGCATCCTATTGCCATCTTTTCCTTTTACTTGTCTTAACTCACCATTTGTCCAGTATATACTGATTGGAGGACTAAGAATATATATTAAAGTACTTACCATGTCTAATATTTCCGTCAGGGTGGATTTGCTGTTGCTGTGTTGAATGAGTTTAATGGTACTGGACCTTTGACTGCAAAAAAGGGGAAAGTGACGGCCTTATGAAGACAAACAAAAAAGTGGACTCCAAAACAAAGAATAATTGGTTTACAAATAATATAGGCCAAAGTGAAGAGACCAGAGCTATGCAATGTTGCTGCTGTGATTAGGGCTATGTTTTTTTTTTCTTTTTTCATTCTTGATATCATTGGGAGGCCTCTATCCTATCACCCCTTTTTTCTTAATTATCTTTTCTGCTCTCCATTGTTCAAAGATTCCGTCTATTTCTTATGGTCCCCCGCCAATAACACCACCATCCCTCAATCTTCTGCTACTTCTTCTTCTTCTTTCTTGTTCTTTTTTTTTTTCTGTCTAACTTGGTTCAGTTTGTTTATGAATTTGGAAAATCATACATTACCAGATCATAATAATATTGTGCGTATTTTGTCCTTTTTCTTATTTCGAATCAAATCAAATCAGGGTATCGCTAAAATAGTAAGGATCGAGAGGCAGGAGGGTGTTTTCATCCTTTTTCTTGTTTTGTTTTTCCCGTCCCTTTCTAGAGTCTGGACTGAAAAAAGTTGGTCTTTTTCTATTCTCCGTTGAATTCAAACAACACGAAAAAAAAAAGAAGAAAAGAAGATTATAATTTTGATCTGGGTCTGGGTCTGGCTCTGGCTTGGGTCCGTGTCCGAGTCAGGATCATTTGGTCTTTGAGGGTGGTAGGGTGGTGGTGGTGGTGGGTCTTCTTCCTATCATCTTCTTGGCCGTAAAGACTACTCTTCTCAATCAATCAGGTAATCCTTGTTAATAATTCCCCCACTCTCTCTCTCTCTCTCTCTCTCGTATTCTGTGCTGAATTTTCGGAAAAGAAATGTTATTAATGTGTGCCTGACATGTGTGCTGAGCTTCTTAGCCTTTTGATACTCTTACAATTGATCTATTTTGCGCCTTTCCAAAGTTTCCATCTCAGAATTTTTGTTTGTGTTCTCTCTTTGTTTGATGAGAAAGAGAGGTAACTGAAAATTAATTATAAGGATTAAATCTTTTAAAGAGTTCCATTTCCATTTCCTTTATTGAGAAAAATGTTAGGTATCCTTCTTTTAAATGTCAATTCCCTAACTATCAAATCTTGATCGGGGTGTTTCCTACCGATTGCGTTTGATCTGTTTCCTCAGGATGTCATCAAACTCCATTAGTCTCCAAGATTAGTGTTCATTTATTATGTCTTATATGCATGAAGCCGGCTGTGATTATAATCATTACCATCGTCGGTTGTAGTTCGAAAGCCGTCCGATGTGTGTTAACTCTTTTATTCTTGTAGCTTTTGATCTATTAAATTCGCCATTGCATATCATATATACGGGAGCAAAGCATTGCTGGAAAGGGTGTATGTATTTCCACAACCGTGAAATCTTAGTTTTATTATTAAATTCTGGCATGCCTGCCACCGTTCTTTGATTTTAGGTTATAGCTTTGTCTGGTGATTAAGGTTTCTGTGCGTACAAGTAAACTTCGGATCAAAGATTTTACCTTTTTGTTTTTCCCTCTCTCCTTCAACGTCCCTTTTGTGACTTAAACGGCGCAAAATTTATGCCTTTTCCCTTATTTCTCTTTTAACATTTCTGTGTGTGTAGGACGTTGGAACTATCTCGGAATTGAGTTTTAGAGATGATGTTTGCTTAAACCTTCCAGGAACTTGTCCGTACTGAGACACTGCGGCATGGCTGGAATTGAAGATCATGTTGCTATAGTTGGGGATTGGTTGCCTCCCAGTCCAAGCCCAAGGGCATTTTTCTCAGCAATTTTAGGTGATGATATAAGCTCGAAAACAACGTTGGACCATCCTGAAAAAAAAACTGAAGAATTCTTTTTCGGATCACAAGGCCAGACATCAGTAGGAAATTCCACCAAGGATGTCCTACATACTGGTGGTGCTAAACCAGCCGAATTGGGTTCTCTCTCTGACCATAAATCAAGCTCTCGTGGGGGTCTTGTGGAAAGAATGGCAGCCAGAGCTGGGTTTAATGCTCCGAGGTTGAACACAGAAAGTATCAGATCTGCTGAGCTCTCCGCTGAGGCTCGTTCCCCTTACTTGACTATTTCCCCTGGTCTCAGCCCAACAACCTTGTTGGAATCTCCAGTTTTTCTTGCAAACTCACTAGTAAGTTCACTATATTTAGGAGTGTCTTCAAGGTTCTGTCCTTTCGCTTTTTGAATTTTAACTGCAACAGCACTGCCATGGTTAAAAAATTGTATGAACCATTCTTGCGCCTTACCCCAACAGTTTAAACTTATGTCTTTTTGATATGGTATTAAAGTGTTGTGTGATCAAGAGGACCCAAGCTTAAGTTGTGCCTCTCTTGTTTCTAGTAGATTGGTGATTTCTTTTGTGAGCAATGCATGACCCATTATTGGCCTCACCCAACAGTTTGAGCTTTCGGGTTGAATGGTTTCTTGACAGACATCTTTATGCTAATGATTATAGGTGTTAATGTGTTGTTAAAACTTTCTTTTACCATAATAGGCCTCGACTAGATTACTAAAACTTTCTTTTACCATAATAGGCCTCGACTTAGATTACTACCTTAACTTTCGGAAGTTTGGTGTTCATTGAATGAGCACAAGTTGCGCTGTTAGGATGTCTTTCATGTTCTACTTCTTTTATTGATTTCCTTGATGTCTATATTAATAGTTTACTGCTTAAGGTGATAGTTTTGATGACTATAACTACTGTTCTTTGCTTATAATAACAAGCCAATTAAAAATTTTGATTCCTCTGCATTCACTTTGTTACAAACTTCTCCAGATCACCTGTTGTTTATGCTTATGATTCTTCATTCAAGAGTCTGACCTTTTTAGAGGAAATTTGAAAAGCAGAACATCATTGTGGAAATCTTAATGCGTGATGGCTTGTCAATATATTAGCTTGTTATTGCAATTTAGCAGTAGATATTCCTATCCTCGATTATAATTTAGGAGTTTGCCAAACAAAGTCTTAGCTTAGTACCATTAGTCTCACTTTTGTGCTTTGCTTAGTACCATGAATCTCACTTGTGTATTTTCTTTTTCCGGGTGGTTGTTCGCCTGCTAAATAATCCTTCGGAACATCACTTCAGGCACAGCCATCCCCAACAACAGGAAAGTTCTCATTTCTCCCATATGGTAGCAGTAAGAGCTCTGGACTGATTTCTGAGCCACCTGACAAAAGCAAGGAATGTTTCTTTGATGACTTCAATACATCATCCTTCGCGTTCAAGCCTGTTGTAGAATCAAATTCCTCGTTTTTCCTTGGTGCATCAAGCAAAGTAAGTTACATTTGATTGGGATGTGTGGTAATCTTCTAGACATTAAAGAAAAAACCATTTACACACTGATACAAGCGCATGACGGTCATTTTCTCATCCTACAAGTTATGAACACTGAACATTTGTCACATTTGAACATATAGAACAATAGGGCTGTTAGACATTGGTACATATATGAATTAAATTTGTCAATTAGTAATTCAGCTTTTCTAAGATATTCGCCTTCTGCATACAGATAAATCCAGCCAGCCTTCCACAGCAATCTCTCCCCAGTATTGAGGTCTCAGTTCAATCTGATAATCCTCTTCCATCTAATATTGAGGAACAAATAAAACTTCAATCTCAGAATAGAAATCCTCTCAATTTTCAAACAGAACTCTCCAAATCAACACTTGAAAAGGATGGAGGTACTACAGATAGAGCTGTGGTTGATAGTATGGGTGGCAGTGTTGGACAATCTCCTCCTGTTGGTGACCCGCAAGATGATGAAGGAGATCAAAGAGCTAGTGTGGATTCTATCACTGCTGGTGTCGGTGGCGGTACACCATCAGAGGACGGATATAACTGGAGAAAATATGGACAGAAACAAGTAAAAGGTAGTGAGTATCCTCGGAGTTACTACAAGTGCACACATCCAAATTGCCCAGTTAGGAAAAAGGTGGAACGTTCTCATGAGGGTCACATTACAGAGATCATATATAAAGGGGCTCACAACCATCTTAAGCCACCACCCAATCGAAGGTCAGCGATCGGTTCATCAAATCCACTCATGGACATGGAATTAGATGTACTTCATCAAACCTGTCCCCAAAGTGTAACTGACAATGATCCTGTTTGGAGAACTGCACAGAAGGGAAAGGTTTCTGGAGCTCCTGACTGGAGGCATGAGAATGTAGAGGTTACATCTTCAGCATCTGCAGAACTTGAATTTGGAAATCCATCCATCCTTGTGATGGCCCAAAATGCTGCTCAAGTAGAACCAGGTGATGCTGTGGATGCCTCATCTACCTTTTCTAATGAAGAAGATGAAGATGACCGGGCTACACATGCTAGTGTTGGTTATGATGGTGAAGGGGATGAATCTGAGTCAAAGAGGAGGTTAGAATCCCATTGCTCGGTAATTTGTGTGTTTAGCTCATTTATCAGTTCTATTGAGTCCTGAGGATTGCTTATGTTGTTTGAAATCCCAGGAAAATTGAATCTTGTGCAACAGAAACAAGCGGAGCCACGAGGGCCATACGTGAGCCTAGAGTCGTGGTCCAGACAACCAGTGAAGTGGATATTCTTGATGACGGATATCGCTGGCGCAAATATGGGCAGAAAGTTGTAAAAGGAAATCCAAATCCTAGGTAGTTAAAAATCGTCTGTGTTATCAAGAAACCCTCCTGAGTCCCCACTCTTCATCTGAAAATTGTGTTATTGACTGCACCTTAAACGTATCGGGCTTTTTTCTTATGTGCAGGAGTTACTACAAGTGTACTAATGCAGGGTGCACAGTTAGGAAGCATGTGGAGAGGGCATCACATGACCTCAAGTCAGTGATAACTACTTACGAGGGGAAGCACAATCATGATGTTCCTGCTGCTCGCAACAGCAGCCATGTCAACTCCTCCACTTCAAATACCATGCCTGTTCAGGGGACTACTGCTGTTCAAACCCACCCTCACAGACCTGAACCGTCACAAGTTCACAACAGCATGCCTAGGTTTGAAAGGTCTGCTCCATTTGGCTCCTTTAGCCTACCTGGAATGCAGCAGCTTGGATCTTCCCCTAGCTTCTCCTTTGGAATGAATCAGGCAGGGTTGGCCAACTTGGCAATGGCTGGTTTGGGTCCCGGGCAACCGAAGATGCCTGTTATGCCGGTTCATCCTTATTTAGTACACCAACGCCCTATGAATGAAATGGGGTTTATGTTGCCGAAAGCAGAACCAAAGATGGAGCCTAGGTCTGAGCCCAATCCTTCGGTTTATCAGCAAATCATGGGTAGATTACCACTTGGACCTCAGATGTAATTTTTTTTCCTATTTATTTCTCCAAGCCCTTTGCCTAAATGCAAAATGCTCATGATTTTTTCCATACAAACTGAAAAAGGAATGTTCTACATCTCTATATAAAAGGTGCATTTTATTTCCATTTGGTGCTCTTCCCTGTGAGAGCATGAATCTCTGTATGCTTTTATGAGCTTTATAGGCTTTTGTTTGGACGTGCTTACACCTATAGCCGGTAGGGATGCCAATGAGCTACGCTGAGATTTGACCATTCGGGCCAGCCTATCTATCTTATATATTTTTTTAGAAATTAAAAAACGATATCGTTTTTGACTTTATGATTGGGTCACGAGCTTGGTTGGGTCACTTGTGCTTTGTTCATGACCTAATCGAGTTGAACAATTTTGACCATTAACTTAGTCAATTTGGGCTAAAATTGGCCTGGATTAGGCAAAATTTGACATTAAACTAAAATTGGGCCGGATTGGACAAAATTTGACATTCTTAATAGACGGTGGCTATGTATTTGTGCAGTTGCAATAGAAAAAAATAGGCTGTGCTTGTGTTATTTAGTAAGGTTGATCTAATGAGATAATTCGACTGAATTCGGAGGATGGTGAGAAGGTGGCACGCCATATTCTTCTCCAGGGATACATGTTGTTATTATAAGCTGTTCATAGTGAAGTGACAATGTGGTTGACGATCGTTGTCTTTTAGTATACTAAGGAAGACCATGGGTTCCACGTTTTTTTCTATATAATTTATTTGTCTGTCAAATAAATTAAGCATAATGAAAATTGTTTATTTTTAAATGTAATAAATGTTAGTATCATTATTCCAAAATTTTATTCATTTATATATTTTCAGTTACTAATAACGTTTATAATGTTATGAGTTTTATTACCTCAATAACTCTAATAACGTTATTACGTTATTTTGCTCCAACGTTGCATTTTGCTTTAATAGCATTTAATTTCTGTTGCCAACGTTTGCATTGTTTCTAATATATATAGATGTCATGCATCTGCTCAATTTCACTGCTACCATTGTCATACAAATGCTCATTTTCTTTGTTTCTTCATCCCTCACGCATCTTTATTTTCTCCATCTAACGCAAGCATGTTCTTCTCCATACAAATACTTTACGCATAATTTTGTCTTACATATTTTAACTTACACAATCTGCATTTGTCTGCCTTTCTTTTATTCTCGGAGATAATTCTTACTCTACCCTTTGGAGTGTATCGAAGTTGGTGGAGAAGGCGTTAACCCTACGGTTGGATTTTGTTATCATGCTGCACTGTAGAGGGGAATTCCCGACTTAAGGCAGTGATTTTCACCCACCTTGCATTTCAAATAAGTCGTTCCAAGTTATTATTTCTGCTATTTCCTCTAACAATCTAAGTCGAAAAAATTCTTCTTGCGTTGCTACTATTTGTCAGAAATTATTGCGATTTTGCTGCTATGTACTTATTTTGGTAGAAGTTGGAATACGGTGCTGTTTCTTCATATTGTGTGATTATTTCATGTGAGATTTCTACTTTTGAGTTTAATATGTCGTCTGCAAATGAAACCAACGTAATTTCTGCACTTACTATTCCCCACATAGGTTTAACCTATATCACCGTAGCCCCAAAAATTAAACCTGACCTAACTAGATTAGAGCCTTTAGATAGAAGAAATTTTAAATGATGGTTTAAAAAAATTTTGTTTTAGTACTTTCAACATTACGAAATCGATTATGTACTGCTTCAAGAGATTCGTAGTAATAATACTGACCCTAAGACTACTAAGGATAACCATACCATTAGGGGTGTTGCTCAATTATATGATATATCCTTTGTTTGATATTTACTACAAGTACAAAAAGGAAATTTGGGATGCTTTAGAAGTGAAATATAGGACGGATGATGCCGGTACTAAGAAATATGTAGTAGTTAGGTGGTTAAAATTTACCGTTGTTGATGCTAAGCCTATTATGGACTAACTATATGAGTATGAAAATCTAGTTGTTGAAATCCTTGCTGAGGGTATAAACATGTGTGAGTTGTTTCAAGCTAATGCCCTTATTGAGAAACTACCTGGCTCATAGAATGAGTATATAAACCAGTTGAGGCATAAGAAGAAACACATGAAACTTTAGGAGTTGATAGGACATATAAAGATTAAGGATGCCAACCATGCACAAGATAAGACCAAAACACTCACCCTTGTCCCTACTGTTAAGACTTATGTGGTAAAATATAGAAATGTTAATAACTTCGAGAAGAATGGTGGACAAAACAAGTCTTTCAATAACAAGCATGGTAAGGATTGATGATAACTGTTGGTGGTGCCACAAGCTAGGTCATCCTGCTGCCAATTGTCAAGCTAGAATCAACTATGAGAAGAAAGGTCACGGACAGAAACCACGACAGTTTGGGAAAGAAAACCAGATGGGGTACCAACAGGGTAACTATAAGAGCTTTAGTAAGCCTCAAGCTAATATGGTTGAAGCTGGTGATGATAAGGAGATCATTACTGTTATGGTGTTTGTAGTCAACCTTGTTGGAAATTTGGTTAAGTGGATCGTTGACACAGGAGCCACATGCCACATCTGCACTAATAAGGACCTATTCAAGTAGTTGAATGATGCTGTTGATGGTGAATTCGTATATGTGGAAAACTCTAACAGAGTTTCTGTCCAAGGAATTGGCAAAGTCACTCTAAAACTCACTTTTGGAAAAGTATTGACATTAGAAAATGTTTTATTTGTTCCTGATGTACATAGAAACTTGATTTCTAGTGCATTGCTTAACAAAGCCGGTGTTAAATTGACCTTTGATTCTGATAAGCTAGTTCTGAATAAGAACGTAAACTTTGTTGAGAAAGGGTTTTGTAATGGGAGCTTATTTGTATTTGAAATTGAAATGAATGCATTTACTTTTTCTGCTTATATTGTTGAGTCTTTAGCTAGACTTGGGCATATGAATGTGAGGTCAATTAAAAGGATGCAAAGCTTAAACTTATTACATAACCAGATCACTAATGAAATGAAAAAAAAGTCAAATTTCTGTTGAGCATAAACACTCTAAGAAACCTTTTAAATCAATGATCGAGAGAGAGTCAATTGTTGGACTCAGTGCACACATATTTGGGTGATTTTAAGAATTGTATGAGTAAAAGAGGCATGAGATATTATATTACCTTCGTGGATGATTGTTCTAGATTTACTAAGTTTTACTTATTGAAAAATAAAAGTGATGTAAAGGAAATGTTTATGAAGTACAAAGTTGAAGTTGAGAACTAATTGGAAAGAAAAATTAAGAGATTAAAGCCTGATTGCGGTGGTGAGTATAGTACTGATTTCCTTGTTGATTTTTGTGAAAAAGTTGGTAATATTCGTGAGTTTTCAGCCCCTTATACACTTGAACAAAATGGAATAGTGGAGAGAAAAAATCGATCACTCAAGGATATGATGAATGCAATGTTAATTTCCTTGTGATTACCTGATTTTATATAGGGGAATCTATTCTTTAAACTTCTTATGTTCTAAACAGAGTTTCTTATAAGAAACTAAATCAAACGTTGTATGAAATTTGGAAAGGTTATCCACCTAACTTGCTTTTTTTAAAAGTGTGGGGGTATCTTGCTAATGTTGCTCTATCTGAACATAAGAGGAAGAAAATTAGGCCAAAGATCATTAATTCAATTTTTGTAGGATATGCCTCTAATAGTGCTGCCTATAGATTTATGGTTAAGGAAGATGAGTATAACACTTATGGATCAATTATGGAGTCAAGAGATGTAGTGTTCTTTGAAGATATATTTCCTATGAAAGTGAGTGTGCAAGTCCCTGGATAATTTGTCCCTAATTCTTCTACCAATGATGACATAAAGGAAGAGAAATTTGTTGAACTAAGGAGAAGTAAACGAGCTAGAGTACCAACCAGTTTTTGTTCTGACTTTATTACTTCCTTTGTGGTGACAAAACCTGAGGAGATAGATGATGTTTTTGTGGTGATTTATATTATTAAGGAAGATCCTAAAAATTATGAGGAAGCAGTGAAATATATGGATGTTATGTTTTGGAAGGATGCCATTGATAGCAAATTAGAGTCAATCATGTCTAATAAAACTTGGGTTTCAATTGATCTACCTCGAGGATGTAAGCCTTTAAAGTGTAAGTAAATTTAAAAAAAAAAATTGAGACCTGAAGGAACCATTGAGAGATTCAAGATAAGGCTTGTGATTAAAAGCTTTAAACAAAAGGAAGAATCAGACCTTTTTTTATACTTACTCTCTTGTTACTAAAATTGCATCTATAAGAATGTTGTTTACTATTGCCTCGGCATTTAAGCTTCATGTGCACCAAATGGATGTTAAGACAACTTTCTTGAATGATGATCTAGATGAGAAAATTTATATAGTCCAGCCCGAGGGGTTTAGAGTGCCTGGTTAAGAGCAAAAGGTGTGTAAGTTAGTTAAGTCTTTTTATGGACTTAAATAAGCTCCCAAACAGTGGCTTGAAAAATTTGAAAGTGAGATTTTCAAACATAGTTTCACTTCTTGTGATGCTGATTCTTACATTTATGTAAAATTTGATGGCAATGGTTGTGTAATCATAACTCTTTATATGAATGATATGTTTATTTTTAGTACTAGTTTATCTGTCATTGATACTACCAAAAGTTTGCTAAAGTCTTCTTTTGATATGAAAGATCTTGGACTTGTGGACTTTATTTTAGGAATCAAAGTTGATAGGACTGACTCTGGTTTTAGGTTGAATCAAACTCATTGTGTTGAGAAAATTTTGAAGTTTGGTTATTATGATGTTAATCCAGTCAAGACTCCCTATGTCGCTGGTGTTGCTTTAAAGAAAAATCTTGGTGACAGTGTAAACCAAGTTGAGTATGCTAAAATTCTTGATAGTGTGATGTTCTTAATGAACTATTCTCATCCTGATATTGCATACTGCGTGAGTAGACTTAACATGTATACTCATAATCCTAGTCAAGAGCATTGGAATGCATTGATTCATTTATTAAGTTATTTGAAAGGTACTATGTATTATGGATTATCTTTTGATGGTCATCCTCCTACGTTAGAAGGGTGTTCTGATGCTAACTGGGTTACAGAGAGTGATGACATACACTCTAGCAGTGGTTATGTTTTTACTTTGGTAGGAGTTGCAGTGTCTAGGAAATCATCTAAGCAAACATGTTTTGTAAGATCAACAATATAGTCAAGTTAGTGATGACTTGACAGAAAACTGACGGAGTCACATTGCTGTCAATTTTTCGGTTAATTTTAGAGTTGATTTTAACATTTTTCTATTGTTAAAATTTAATTTATACTCTCTGAAACGTTAGTGTAAATTTGTCGGATGATGTAAACGTTAGGATTAAAATGACCCTTTTTCCCTTTTACAAATAAATCGATAACAAACAAAAATCATAATATTCTAATTCAAATACTCGATAGAATTTAATTCAAGTTCGACTTTCAACTCCATCATTTTGTATCACTTTGTCTTGATTGTAGGCTTTGACACAATATTTTGTTTAAGTTGATATATATATATATATATATCGATTACATGGTAAATTATTGGTGACCGATCAATTTTATAAAATAAAAAATTATTTTATATTTATAATAAAATTAGCCATAAATACATCGTTAAAAAGTTGAAAGTCAACCTTAAAATGAAATGATAATAATCAATTGCGGGTAGAAAGTAGAAACATACAAATCAAATCAAACCAATAACTAATATATCAATGAAGTCTAGTAAGAACGAGTAAACTCAAGCTTCTAAAGTCAAATTCCAAGCCCCTTCTTACGAGGTTTCGAGGATATATAAACTTTTCACAATCATGAAAGTGATGTATATCAATTTAAACTAATAATCGTATTATTTATAAGGAAATTGTCTATAATTAATGACAGATTTTATTTTTTTCTGCTTAATTATCAACATAAAGAAATATATATTTAAGGAGAGAATATGGAATCTATGATGCCTTATTATTAAAATAATTAACATTTTATAAGTACAAGTGCAGCTAATTATGAGGTATAATAGTGTGCTTTTAATTAGTTTTTAAACCACAAAAGTTTAGATAAAAAAGACACTATGTATTAAAAATCAAAGTTCGTATTAACATGAACAACTTATTAAACTTTTGCCGTATTAGTAGGGACCCATTTAAAGGAAGGAAGAATATTATATAATTTGAACGCATTAGTTCCACTCAATAATTGCAACTCTTAAAACTTTGCCTGTGCAGCATCATCCTTCCGCCTAGTCTTTTCAAATCCAACAGTGCACAAAGTGAACAAATATTGACATTGTCCATAACTCTACGCACTGCACGGACCAGCTAACTTCCTGCATCTAATGGCTTCAACAACTTGCATGCCAAGTAATGAAACCAAAGATGCTCTCCTTCTATATATGTCTGCAAGTTTGAGTCCGGCATGCTTATACTCTTACATATACATATACTTATATATGCATCATTATCATATGCTGTTCCTTCATCAGCCTGTCGCCTTCGTTGCACATCCTATCGGTGTTATGGATAAATTTTTCTTCTGTCTGTTTACTCCACATAATTTACTTGGAGCCTTGGAACTGCATATGAATGATTCTTTTCAAACGTTGACTCACTCACCTTTTGATCCTATTCATGCTGGCGAGTCAACACTCTCGATCACGATCTAGCAGAATACTGCTTCTGAAAATAAAACTAGTTTATAGTCCACTGTGATATATCTGTTGAACTGCTCATAAGTGGTAATAAGTGTGTATTTGTCCTGAATGATCTTGATGTCCGCCAACACTAAGATTTCTATAAGCATGACGAACATCCTTGCTGATTAGCATTATGTATCATCGGCTTGAGTAGTTGAGTATACACAAACCGAATCTACAGAAAACCTTTGTATTATACTAGAATTATTTCTCTATAATTTGAAGCTTGGTCTTGAGTCTCTATAAGATGATTAGTGACAAGGAAGGGGTGTGAGATGCAAGAGAGTGGAATTAGAGCTTGTGGTGAGATAGAATATTAATAGCATTTTCAGTTTTGGTTGTGTGACTACTGCACCAGAAATAGTTGACTAGCGAAATTCAAAGGAAGAATCTATTATTGTGTTCGAAGCAAAGAATACTTCTGACATGACCCGGAAAAGCAAACAACGCATATGCTACATGGGCTAGCTTTAACTCGATTGTTTGTTTGTAACAATGAATGGTCTACGAGAAGAGACGCATTTAATATGTGGGAAGATTCCCACTATCTTTAAAATTAGTATTAATTGTTTTATAAACACATTGGAGTTGGATCAGTAAATTGAACCTAGGAGATGTAATAATTGGATGTTGTGTGGAATGAAGAGGGGGATGTAGTTGTGGAGGAAGAAGTAGCTCCAAATGAAACACGCACAGGCGCAAGCGGTAACGTCTGAATGAGATGGACAGATGGATGGATGAATAAATGGTATAGATATAGATTGATAGGTTGATTGATTGTATCATGTCATGCGTGCACCAACCCTAACTATTATAAATCTTAACTCCAACACGCAAGCTATAAAGCATTGTCATGTGCTTTCTTTCTTTTACTATGCGTGGCCATCACCACCTGACCATCTTATCAGTGTCAGCTATGGAATTCGTAAAAGCTTATTGTAGCATTGCCTCACCCTTCTTCGCCTCATATCAGACTCCTTGCGTCATGCATGCTAATATCCCTTTCACAGCTCAAGCGACTCAAATATAATCCTCATTGTCGCCCATCATTTGTTTTACATTTTTTATTATTAATGGCTGAGGAAAAAAGACATGCAAGGCTGAGAGATTAGTGGTCCTTGATGAGAAACAACGGGACACGAGAGATCCTTCACAAGAAGCTTTTCTATGTGCGTAGTCCTATAGGAGGCAAGGAGAGGTTTGGTTTTTATTACTTCGATGAATTTGTTGAGGGGACAAAGGGCAGAAATTAGGGTAATTAATGGTATGATGTGAAAGACAGAAACAGGCATGTACGCATTCTTTATACAAAAAACAAGAAACCCCCTCATGCATCCACTCTTGAAAGCACAGCATTGAAGGAGACATGAGAATTTTGGGGAACAAGAATGGTTTGCTTCTGAGGACAAGGAGAGCAACAGTACAAGAAGGTGAGACAGCATTATGTGAAAAAGCGGTATTTATATCTTGGAAGTGAAGATTAGGAGCTTTTAACCAGCTAACCGGTCACCAAAATATATGGAAAGGAAAGGGCCTCTTAAGAGAAGATGCTGCAATAAACTTGGTGAATGGAATAATATTAAAGGACCAACTTCTCCATACTGTTGTGCAGCTCCGTAGATGCCGCGTAGAAGATATGGTTGGTTTTTATATAGAAAACTAAAAGACATATATTTTCAATTAAGAAGACAAATTCTACTGCGTAATAAGCAATTATTAATCAAGTCTGATGATGAACGGTGGGAAACCACTGGTTTATCACCTTGTTTCTTTCCGAAGCTCTTCCATTCTTAAGGATTCAAATTGCTGATAGGAGTATCGCAACGTAGGGTTTTCTTTTTATAAAGTAAAGCAGAGAATAAAGATCAATATGCTAATAATGGAGACTTCTTTTTGACGTGTTGTTGGATCATATATAATAAAAGAGAGGAAAGAATACTAGATTAATGACATAGATCCCCAATTAACTGGTGTTCTTGTGGTGGTTGCAGGGAATTAAATCACTCCGGAATCAAGAGTAGCTAGCTAGCTAACTAGCTTGTTTGCTGGCATCTCAATACTATAATTAATAATGAACAATTAGGCTACTTAATTTTAATTCATCAATGCCAGGAAGAGACTGAGAAAAGAGCTCGATTCTGCCAACCTAAGAAGAAGGTATTGTTGAGAATCTGAAGGTGGTAACCTTCTGATGGATAATGAAGCCTGAGAAGGAGCTTGGCCTGAGAAAGTGCAAACGGACTCAAGGGCACATTGGTAAAACCAGTACTCCTAAGTATCATTTCCCAAGACTCGAACCTTTCGTGGCGTTCTCTTCTGTTGTCTCCATCTGCAGCCACGATGTCCATGATTTCTCTTCCAAACCATATCTGCTCAACCTCTAACCTTTCCCTGCTGTTGGGAGGAAGTGTTGCCTCCAGAGATTCAAAGAGAGCGGCATAGTGGTCCATGGCTTCCACGAACCTGTGCAGGAATAGTGGATGGTTGTGGTTGGCTTCTCTTTCAGCGACAGTCACAATCTTAGGGTTCAAGGCCTTGATTTTGTGGAGAAAGAGGATTAACTCGCGGGAATCATCCTTAAGGAGTCTGTGCAGGTATAGAACGCAGTTTACTGCCAGAGCTTCGTCTGGAAGGAGCGTGATGGAGGATGGAAGGTGTAGGGCAAGATAAGTTGGGCTATTGTTGACGAGGACAAGTGGGTGAAATTGGAACCTGAGGCCTAGGGACTGCGCAAATTTCAAAAGACGGTCTCCAGTGCGATGAAGGATGCTCAAATCGTGGCCAGTCCCTGTGATTCGAAGCATTGGAGGAGGGTGGAAGCTGCTGTTAGACCTGTCGGCCAAGGCTTGCATCAGAGGAGGCCATTGCACTCCATGCATGATATCAAAATCGATGATGTGAATGGCCTGCTGCCCTACCTGTATGGCTTCTAAGATGGCCTGATTTGCTGTTAGATGACTGAACCTTATGAATGGTGTTATTTGGTTTAGGGAAAGATAGCAAGATTGAAGAGACTCGGAAGAACTAGCAATGTTAGTATTGTAGTTGGTCATCATGTAATTGCCACTGCCAATACCTGCACTGCTAGTACCAATAGCAGAAGGAAGAGGAAGGGGAGGAGTAGGAATATTATTAGTGTTAATCATCATACAGCTGAGACTGTGGCTGTGAAGGTTTAGGCGGAGACAAAGGGCTTTAACAAATTGATGGACCAATCTCTCCATGGAGTCCCCATAAGGGGATGAGCTGGCAGACAAAATGGAGACGAGACGGTGGGCGGCGGAGAAGTCTGACTGAGAGATGAGCTCGGCGCAGCTAATGAGAAGTTGGCGCATGTGAAGTGAAGATGAGCTGAAGGTGCCAGCCCTTAATGGTGATGGTGCTTGAGGAACTTGCTGGTTGTGTAGATCTGATGTTTCGTCTTCTTCTTGATCGTGGGAAGATGAATTCAGAGAGCCCAGCATAGTATATTGGCAGTGACTTTGACAAAACACTACAATCAACTCAGCGAGGATATATGTTTAATCTGGAATAGGAATATTATAGGCGATGGATTAGAAGTAAAGGGATGAGTTTTCTTGGATTTGGTCATTATCATCATCTGATCAGATACGAAAACCCTACAAGACACATGAACAGCCATGACAGCAAAGGGCAGCCATGAGAGTTTTGCATGTCCCTCTACTTTAACCTTTGGAATACAATATATATGAGCGCGTATAAAACCAGCTATGTACGTAAGATAAAACGCGACAGACACACAGTAGTATGTGTATACACATAGCTTGTATGATATCTATCTATCTATATATATATAACCATGCTCATATTGTTTATCTGCCCAGTACGGCACCGGGTAAGAAGTGGTACATCCTATAGCTAGAAGCAGAAGAGTTACAGAGTTCCTCTTCCTTCTTCCCAGCCACATAAAACTACTAATTTTCCTTCTATTGTCAAAGACTTTATATTATTTTTTCTTTTCTTTTGAAAAAAAAGTACTCAATGCAACAACTAACAAATAACTTGTAAGTTATTGAGATTATATAATCAACCAGAATATATATTCAAAACCGTAATTTATTACACGATAAATTTCGGTTGGAATATATATATATATATATATATATATATGTGTGTGTGTGTGTGTGTGTGTGTAATTATTTATGCCTATGTATATAAGAAGCTTTCATTTCTTTAAATATCATCACATCCAAACCGTGTTATGTACTTGAATCACTATAAATAAGCTCAGGTCTTCTCATTTTGACTATATGCGGATTTAATAATTACAATAGTTATATAATGATAAATATAATAAACTGCAAAATATTTTTTGATGACTAATATTTAGTAAAGGAAAAGTACTAAACGTTTAATATTCAAAACAAAAAGTATAATCAATTCTACATGTTCCTGTAAAACTGCTCAAGAAGCCATCAAATTACTTGTAAAAGACCTTCGAACTCCTTTTTAATTGTCTCCTACTCGTCAACTCGCCTCATCTCCTCCTTAGTGTTAGGCGTTACAAAACATGATAGGATATAGAAATTCAAGATCACTCAATATTCATAATTTTATTCTCACATAAAAATAAAGCTTTCAAATACTAACATTTTTTCATTGTTCAATAATGTGGAAAAGATTCACAATAATCTCTCCGATATATCTCTTTCCTTGAACTTTTTATCTCACTTCTCCTACGTGATGGTATTTTGTGAAAAGACAAAAACTTATTAGGTAGAGACAAAACCCTAATATGTTTAGAACACTAACAACCATCAATTACTTCATAAACTTTCCATTATAATGGGCTAAAAGCTCAAAGACCTATTTATTAAATTACCAAATCTAACATTTTTAACACGACTCACTTAAAAGATTAATTTTTAACATTTTTCCACTTGACTTATGTGACTTTACGTAGTCTATTAATAATATACAATAAATTTCATGTATATAAACTAATATCGGCAATAATTATTAGCAAGTATAAGACTAATAAAGGTCATGACAGTCATATACTATTAATTCAACTTGCTCTTCCATGTACCACTATACTAGCCTTTCTACTTTATCACGATTATTAATGAGAAGTATATAATGAGATTTACCATTTAATTCTGTTTTCAATAACATACATTGTAATCAAATACATAAAGAGAAAAACATAAAATTAAGAAAAAATACATTTATTAATGCTCAAAGAGTGTCAAATATATAATAAGAACTAATATAACAATATTATTTAATAATTAGCAGCATATATAACATCTATATTCTTTACATAACCTAAAAACACTTTAGTAGTAACCACTTTCGCAAAGGGTCAACTAACATACGATTGATTCTTATATACTCTGTTGACACTTTACATTTTTTAACCTCCTTTTTAACAATGAAGTATTTCAGTTCCATGTGTTTAGTACCTTTAGAATACTTATCGTTCTTAGAGAAGAAAATTGTTGTATAATTATCACACTAAATTTTTAGTGACCTAACTATATTGTCAATAATCTCAAGTCTTGAAATAAAGTTTTACAATCATTTATCATAAATCATGGCCTTAAAGTATGTCACAAATTTAGCCTCCACAGTGGATGCAGCAATTACAAATTACTTTACACTCTTCCATGAGATGACTCCTCTAGCTAATAGATAAATGTAACCAAAAGTTAATTTACTTGTATCCATATAACCAAAAAAATTGAAATTTGAGTGTTCAATAACCTCAAAGTGATCAAACCTCCTAAAAGTAAGCATGTGTTCTTTAGATCTTTACAAATATCTTAAAACTTTCTTTGCAGTTTTTCAGTGATCTATACCAAGATCACTCTAGTATCTCCCTATCATTCCTGCTGCAAAACTTATGTTTGGTCTCATACACGTCTATGTATATATTAGGCTCCTAACTACGTATGCATATGAAATTGATTCCATTTGCTTATGTTCTAAACACTTTTTGAACATTGTTTGAGGCTAAACTTATCCCCCTTTTTAAATTGGAACTGGTGATGTAGAACACTTATCCATCATAAATCTCTCTAAAACTTTATTAATATATGCTCTCTGAGACAAACTCAATAATCTTTGTGATCTATCGCAAAATGTTTCTATTCCTATCGCATATGTTACCTCATCCATATCTTTTATTTCAAAATGTCTATAGAGAAATTCCTTAGTTTCACTTAATAGATCAAGGTCATTAGTTGCAAATAAGATATCATCAACATATAAACTGAAAAAATAAACTTAATCCCATTGACCTTCAGGTATATACATCGATCAACAATGTTTTTCTTAAATCCAAAAGAAATAATAATATCATTGAAGTTAAGAAACCATTTTCTGGAGTTTTGTTTAAGTTCGTGTAGTGACATCTTCAATTTATACACCATGTGCTTTTTCACAGCTTTTATGAACCCTATTGGTTGGTCCATATAGACTTCTTCCTCTACATCCTCACTTAATAAGGCAATTTTCAGTTCCACTTGGTGTAATTCCAGATTATAGTAAGCTACCAAAGCTATGATAATTCTGAGTGAATCCTTCTTAGAGACTGGTCCTTATAATCAATGCAATCTTTCTAAGTAAATCCTATAGTAACTAGTCTGTCTTTGTAACGTTTTAGGATACTAAGAGAATCACGTTTGTTCTTAAAGACCCATTTAAAACCAATTCTCTTGTAACCTTCGAGCAATTCCACAAGGTCCTAAACACCATTATGTTTCATAGATTTGAACTCATCTTTCATGGAATCTTATAACCACTTATAAGAATTTTCACTGTTTATGGCTTGTGAAAAGTTACTGGGTCATTCTCAATTCCCAAGTCATTTTTAGACTTGTGAAGATATACCAAATATTCATTACAAATAACTATTCTTCTTTCTCTTTGAGTCCTTCTTAATGTTATTTATTGTGGTTCTTATATTGTAGGTTCATTCACTTCATGTTCAGTTTCGTTATGAACAATGGGTATATTAATTTGTACACCTACTCAAGTCTTTGTTTCATAAATTATTGATAGTCATAAGGACTTCCATTCCCATTTCTTTAATATCCATTCTACGTGGTATTTCACTCCTACTAGTCTCACCAAGTTCAATTAACTTGACATTGCCAGTTTCTACAAATTTTATATTATGGTTAGGACAATAAAATATATACCATTTAGACTTCTCTAGATAACCAATTAAATAGCCATTGATTATTCTTGTATCCAGTTTCTTTTTAAATGGATTATAATGCCTAATTTGTGCTTAGCAACCCAAAACATGCAAGAGCCTTAAACTAACTTTCCTTCTAGTCTATAGTTCAAATGAAGTCTTTAGAACTACCTTACTAAACACCTTATTTAAAAAATATATGAGCAAATGTCCACAAAGAAATGAGCAAAGATGAATTACATATCAGACTCTTAAACATATATAATAAAGTTCTATTACACCTTTCTGTCACACCATTTTGTTATGGTATGTATAGCATTATATATTTTGCACAAATTTCACGTGTTTTAAGGAAATTAGTGAAAAAATCAAAAAATTTGACCACTTTTATTATATTACCATTATATTCACTACCTCTATCAGAAATAACTATTTTCACTTTTCTGCTAATTGCCTTTCGACCTTATTAATATAAATCTCCAAGCTGTTTACAACTTGAGATTTATCATGTAGCAAATAGACATATCCATAACGTGAAGAATCATCTATAAAGGTAAAGAAATATTTTTCTTTACTAACACTACAAGAAAATTCACAATTTGCGTCGGAATATTACCGACGGCATTTATTTCGTCGCCATTTACCTACCGAAATGGGTAAATCCGTCGCTGAAAATAAACATTTTCCGACCGCGAACCCATCCGTCGGCAATATTGAGGGGAAAATTCGACCAAAAATCTGCGACAGACAATAGCGACGGAAAATATCTCGGCGACGGTAAAAAACGCGGGAAC
>JANIIA010000192.1:72966774-72976810 GCA_027478495.1 Erythroxylum alaternifolium | reverse complement strand
CGTCGGTTTATTCCGTCGGTAAATTAATTTACCGACGGTATTTTCACATTTTCCGTCGGTAATTTCCGTCTGTAATTAACTGTTTTCTTGTAGTGTAAAATTAGGCACATCAAATAATCCACACACATCAATATGAATTATTTCAAGAAGCTGAGTGCTTCTTGTGGCTCCTTTCTTGATTATGTGTTTTGATTGTTTGCCTCTAATACAATGCACACAAATGTTAAGATTAGTAAAATCCAATTCAAGAAGTATTTTTCTTTATTAATATTTAAATAATTCTTTGGAAACATGTCTCAAACTCTTATGCCACAAGTAAGCATATCTATTATTAATTAAACTATATTTAATACCAACATTAAGATTCAAAGACAATAAATTTTTTTGCATAAATAACATCAATGTTTAATTTATTTAAATCATCACAAAATACACCACTACCAATCAAGTGGTTCTGTCTGTATAAACTAAAACTACCACTACCAAATTTAAATGAGTGTTTAGATCTATAAAGTTTGGATAAAGAAACTAAATTCTTAGATATACTAAGTACATAAAAAGTTTCATATAAATGGTATCCAGTGTTCAGTGTCTAAGATTAAGCAATAAGTCCATATAACTTCTATTAGAACTCTCATTCTATTGCCCATATGGATAAATCATTCATTTGATCTTGTGATTTAGGACATAAGGAATCCTTGCAAGGTATTAGAAACACGAGTAATACAATCAGAATCAATCCACCAAGTATTAAAAGGAACTTCAAAAAGGTTTGTTTCATAACATACGTAAACACTAAGCTTACCTTTCTTCTCAAACTATGCCTTATGTTTAGAACATTCCTTTTGAAAATGCCTAACCTTCTTACAAAAATGGCATCTAAATTCATCATGTTCCTTTTTGTGGACTTGAGATGATTCCCTATTAAATTTTAGGGTCCCTTTACTTTCTTCTCATGCTTCTTTCTACCTTTATTACTAGCTCGTTATTTCTTGACATAATTAATGGAGTAGCTTCCTTGGTTCTTAAATCTAATCTCTTCTTCAACCAACGTACTATGTAACTCATGCACATTCCATTTGTCCTTCATGGTAATATAGCTCATTTAGAAGGGACCATACTCAAATGACAAATGTGCTTAAGATGAATTGCACTATGAGGCTTTCATCCACTTCCATTCCTAAGAAATTAAGTCTTGTTACAATTTTTATCATCTCAATTATGTGTTCATGCATAGTGTGTGATCGATCAAACTTTATGATGGTCAATGTACTCGTAAGAGTCCCAACAAGTGACTAGTCAGCAGTTAAGGAGCGTTCTTCCATAAACTCAAGTATTTCCTTAACACTTTCAGTTTTGGGAAGAGTAGACTTAATATTGCCAGTAATTATAGTATTCATATATGTCAGACTCAATATGTTTGATCTTTCACAGTTATTAAAATGGGGTTTCTCCTCATCAGAACTTAAAACATTCAGAGCATCTGGTTACTCAACTCTAAGTTCCAAATCCAAGTCCAAAACTTAATTAATATAGAACTGAATTTGTTCACTCCATTTAAAGAAGTTTAGTCCGTTAAATATCGTAACAAAAAAGAGAGATTTAAATGTATGACAATAGTTGATGCAAGAAATTAAAACTTAACGTTAATGCTTTGAGTCATACAACACCATACTACACAGATTCAGAAAACTTCATAAATTATGTATTAATATTCACCTTTAGGCAATCCATTAACACACCAGATAACACATAGTGATTCTTATATATTGTATACTAATGTTTACCTTTTTGTAATTTATTAATATATCATACTACACATAATGATACTAATATGTACATAATTTAGTAATCACACAAACAACAACTAGAAATATTTACTATCTTTGGATATCTAAACACAACTAATTGTGTATATGCATTACCTACATTCATTCTCATTAACCATAAAAATAAACAAACAACCTTTGGTGATTTCAAAATATTTTGATAGCAATGAGTTTCAATTTACCTATAAAATTACAATTCATTAGCATCAATTATGAGTTCAAAAAATTTATTTCACAACTGCACTAGCTACATTGTCAATGCTTGTTATTGGTGGGACTTTGTTTCAAGCACCTGGCATTGTCACCGAAAACTTTTCCCTAACAGTTTTGTATCCTCATCTTTTTAAAAATTCCATATATACAAATTTCAATTCAACGTTCAAAATCATAAAATCTATGAGAAACAAAATTAGGTTTTTCCATAACTTCAAATTAGGATTAATAAGGTTTCTTAAATTATAAGAAATAAACATTAAAGGAGAACCATATATTCCTCATAACTCTTGCTCTGATGCCACATGTAATGATAATTTTTATGAAACATGACAAGATTTAGAAACTCATGATCACTCATTTTTAATCATTTATATTCATAATTTTATTCTCATACAAAGATAAAGCTTTTGAATACTAATCTTTCTCCATTGCTTAGTGATGCATAAATGATTCATATTAAGCATCTTACCCAATCTATCTCTTTCCTTAAACTTTTTATTTCACTTTTTGTATCGCTTGTGGAAGTCATTGATAAAGGAATATATCATTTTATTGATTCAAAGGTTTTGCTTTTTGTCAAAATGCAACACACATGTTATTGAGTTATCGTTTGGGCCCTCATGAACTCCTCCAACTACATGTTTGACATCACAAGCTTATGATTGGATGCTTTTTTTATCCTCATGAATAAGATTTAGTTATGTAATCTTCCTCTCTTTTCCTTTTAAAGAGCAACCAAGGCTTCAGTAAACTTCTCATTATCTTTTTGCAAGTTAACCTTGAGTCATCTCTTTAACTTTATTATAGCCCTCTTGATGCATACGTCAAGTAAACTTAAGGTCTGGAAGATAGGTATTAAAACCAAGTTGCAATGCCCTAAAAAAAGAAGGGAAGTATGATGAACAATTCTATAGGAAAAGTAGCTCACCTTTACTATGTTGTGCTCTAAGAGTGGGAAAATTGTTTCCCACTCACTTTTGTTGAGGTACTTGTAATTTTTATGAAGGACCATACTTCTATGGACTTGAGGACTAATATTGTTCATACCAAAGATGAAATTGATCATCTTTAATTTCTATTAAGGGAAGAAGATTTCTTCTTCAGCCTTTGAATAATTGGTTTGCCTTTTATATTTGATAGGTCTAGAAATTGTTAATGTTGTATTAGTTACCTACTCTAAAGCAACCATGTTCTTAGCATTCTTTATGGGAATGATATCTTGATCAGATGAAGCATTCGTTTTTCTCATTTTTTGAAGGAGTTACAACACTACTCCTCTCTTTCTTATTGACTTTGTTTATGAGTTTTAGGATATTCACATCTAAATCTATAAAAAAAACACATTTAATGGTTTGAGACTTGAAGAGAATAACAAAATAAGGAAAATCACTTGACATCCTTAGGGACAAAGGAAGATATTTGTCTAGCAAAACCTGTAGTTATTGCCTAATATTATGTGGTTATTGTAAATCCTATCAGAATAAGCAAACAAGTATGTAGCTAGCGACTTTTAGCTAACTTTAGCCAACTGCTTCCTTTGCTTCGCTTCAGAGTGATTTATATATTGGATAAAAGAAATAAATCTCCTATGTAATTTAAGAAACCTTAAAAAATTCATTAGTCTATAAAATGTTTGAAAAAACCCCTTTTAGTTTTTAGTTTTCCAGAAAACCCCTTCTCTTAGACTTTGATTAAAAAATAATGATACAACGTACATAGTGTAAACATCAAATATGGACTAATCAAATGTTATTTAAATGATGTTTCACTCTAATTCTTAAACTTGAACCAAAATTATTAAATCTGACTCAAACTAATAATCTATTATAATTATCTTAAATTATTAATTTAAATAGAATTAATTGGTTCCGATCAAGTTTAATAGCTGAATTAGGTTACCATATTAATGACATTTGATTAGTTTATATATGATATTCATATTATATGTGTTAAGTTTGTATTTTTTAAATGATGTCTAAGAGAATGGGCTTTTCTAGAAAATTGAAAGATAAAAGAAATTTTTTTAGAGAGTTTTCAAGATCAAAAGATTTTTCTAAGGTTTGTTAAACTACACAGGAGGTCTATGTCTTTCACCTTTTATATATTTACCCTTACACAACAAACATTATTTGGCAATGATTAGCCAAAGTTAGCCACAAGAAATTAGTCACAAATCATTTACTTAGAATAAGGATTGATATCTTCCTATATAAGCTTGAAATCTCATCTTCGAGACTTCAAAAATAAAATTTTCTTACTCTTGTTTGTTCATAGTATAGATGATGAATGACCCATCTCTACCTTAAGTTCAAGTTGAACCGTCTATAACATTGTTTGATAGTTTTAAATTGATGTATATATATAAACAAAATTTTTGATGACTTCATATCTTATAGGTGATATACAATAATGTAACTTATAATAATCCCCTAATAGTGAAGGTACAAATGACTCGATGCATACATGTATCCTTTAATAATGTTATACACCATATTATAGAACTGCAATCATATCATGTTGTAAAAATTGTTAAAATATGTGCTTATTTTCTCAAGCTTAGGGAAGTAAGCCCTTGTAGACTCTAATGGTGGTCTAACTATAATATAATGAGGAATGTTGAACTTATAGAGCATATATTCGCAATTTGTTTACTTTAACCTCTTGGGGGTACTTCTCAGCCTCATACTTACCTATAATTTGTGGAAGAATCTTTAACACTAGAGACCACTTTTTAGTATGCTTTTTCCTTTAAGTATGCATATATCTACTAGTTGCTCCCTATGTTTGGTAATAGAAAAGGAGCCTAAACTACTTATGGAATTACTAAAATTACTAAAATAAGACATAAAAATTCATACCTTTTAGTAGAGACTATATTTTAGATCTCCATAAACGTTTTTAGCTCAGCAACTAGTTGTAAAGATGATTACTCATGTTACATAATTGTTTAGAATGATTTTTAATGGTAAATAAGGCATTTAAAGGAACACATCCTTAGATTTATATAGAGTGACCAACAACTTAATTAAAGTAATCTCAAAGATGAGATTATGATAATCTTTCAATTCTTGAGACCTCCTATAAAATTTAAGAAATATCTTAAGTTTCCCATTTTAAGCAAAAGTGAGAAAGTTGGTAAGTAGATCAATTGCTTTCAACCTGTGAATGACCTTAACATGATTTGAATCTACATGTCTTAATGGATCATTAGGTAATAAATGCTTGATTGGATATATATTTACTCCCTAATGCTTAGTGATTAATGTTATAATGTGCTTAAAATACTTATTTTGATTCATGTTTTGCTTTAGATATAAGTTGGAAGAACAAGAACCAAAATGAGATAAAAGTATATCCTTGGTGTCATTATATCAATGTTTGATCTTATTTGCCTTAGAGTTAGAGCAAAAATGGGGAAAGGAATGTAAGAAATAGAGTCACTACAACTTACACACCCGTTTATAGGTGCACAAGTCTATATGGGACTATGTGAGTCACTAAAAGCATATAGGAGTGCTAAGATGAAACATAAGTAATGTCACCACTTATGTAACGAAAACTCAACTGAAAGAATGATGAAAAAAGGGAGAAACAAAGATGTCAAACCCTAATATTCTATTAAAGGTGAAAACCCAAACTGATTAATTTTCTTAAATAAAAAAAATTATCAGGAGAAGAAAAATCAAATTATTGGTTTTTGATGTTTGACTTTAAGTTATTAGAACTGAACAAGAGGGGATAAAATATTGGGGATGTGCGAGTTATTTTAGAATAAAGTGGGTGGGTTATGACTATAGGTTATGAGCTATGAGTTACAGATTCTGGGTCATAGGTTATGTATTACTCTACGTGGATGTCTACGTTTCCATTAATTTTTTAAATATAAACATCTACATGTTAGGGCCAAAAGCTAACCATACTATCGGAAAACTAGTAGAACTAACGTTTTAAACAAAGTTGTATGAGTTTTGAATATTAGTCACTTAATTGAAAATGCAAAAGATTTGACATTGAAATGAAAAAAAATTCCAAGTTTGGCACTATAAAATATATTATCTCTTATTTTAAATAAACGTTCACAATGAATTTTTCAATGGTGATTTTATCTTTAAAAAGGTGTAGATATAACTATCTCCTAGCTATATTTACCTAGCTAATAAGGTTTATTAATTGCAAAAGGTTCTTTATAAGGCCTACAATCTTAGTTTTCCAATTTGACTATCTATCACTCAACTTGGTTTCAAATCTAGTCCTTCTCATTATGCACCAGTTCTTCATAAGACTACATAGTGATACACTATACTTTTTCTTTATATTATTGGCATGATTATTATTGGTAACGATTTTAAAGCTTTACTTATCTCCAAACCTTCCCTTATTAGCAATATGACATGAAGGATTAGAGCTTTTTAATTTCTTTTTTAGCTTTAAAGTGTTATTCGACTAGTATAAATATTACTTGTGTCGCATCTCACTACCATAGAGTACATACCCAAACATCTAGAGGATATTCAAGAACATATCCTATGACAATGGTATGCTGGATCAAACCTAATCTCTTAAATGACATCATAAAGAAAACACGATACTTAAAACCCTCATCTCTTGATCTCATTTATAAAGGTTTACATAGTAGACATTAAAACCAATATTTACAACCTTTATACACAAGTTCTACATGACATATGTAAACTACTTAAAAAAACTACAACTCCTCAAATGCCAGCTGACAGACCTTTGAGTTATATCTTAGTCCAAAATGTTCTTCTAGAAGATCGTAAAAATCTAGGTCTCCTGTCTTGTATCTGAAAAGCCATGTAGTAATTTTTTATGAGTTTTGCGAACTTAATGAGTGAACCATCATTAATGATCTCACTCTAGGCAAACACACAAATATCATACAACCAACCAATTTCACAACATTTTCCATCACAGTAAGACATAATGAATGTCATACACATCACATACATTCTTTCAAAACTTGTACAACCCAATTAATCACATTATCATAGAATATCACTTTAACATCACAACTTCATAATAGATTTCACAAGCATATATTTTATAATCATAAATATACAAATGCATATGCATATGAGACTCTAGATTCATTATTATTTGTTATAATCGAGTGCCTTTTAGATACAGATACAGATATTAGCCCATTGGGCTCAGTCAGATATATAAATCATGGAGCAAAGCACTATGTACAGAATTTTGAGCTTATAGCTCTTTCAGACAGGCTACTCTGATCACAACGCCTTTATCTAAACATGTATTTTATGAAATGCATCAAATAACAGAATATGCCATGAATAGCATCCACTTATGCTGCATGGACAGAATCTTATATTCATCAGACCTCAGTCTGGCATTCAACTTTCGTTGAGTATTCAGAAATCAATCAGAGTTTAGTAGTAAACAGGTATCATTCAAATTTCAGATGTAAATAGAACACTTCCAGTACATTCCTAAATATCAAACTCCTCAGACCTTTAAAGTTCGGAATTCATATACAAATCACAAACAATTTAATAATTGGCAGTTAAACAGAATCAATCAATCAATCCTAGGAAGATAATCTAGGTTGACTCATAAATGTCCCCTTTAGATTATTACCTCGAAATCTCAGCAATATCTGGCAGTCACTCGACGTGTTCCTCTATATGCAATCATATATATTTATATGTCATTCATGTGCATTTGCATAAGAATAATCAGTCATAAATACATTTATGAATGTATCATGTATCATGCATGTTCAATGACAATTTCTCATATATGTTTTTTTAATACTCTTTATAAACAAATTACAACGCTTTCTAAACATTCTTTAATCTCTAATACTCTTTACTTACTTTAATCCCCGCATTCAATATCAACTACATTCATTTAAGTTCACATTTAAACCTACAAACCTCATATGGCAACATCCTTCCTTCCTTGAATTAGGTCAAAAAACATCCAAACAAACACCCTTTGATAAAGCCTTTTGGGTCACAATCGTGCAAATGCACTCTATACATGCGTTATTCTTCATCCTTTCTTCTGTTTTTCCGAAACTCACATACATTTTAACACCAAGTTCACTCCAGTTTTCCATATTACTTTACCTCAAACACATCATCATTCCATAATCATTCACATACCAATTTGTTTTCATAAAATTATCAAACTCTAATCAATTGATTAAACCTCTTTAGGTACATAATATCATTTATGAAACCTATCCTTTTCCATAATATGATATCCATTTTATCAAACACTTCATTATCAAAATTCTATCATTTACAGTTGATGACCTCTTCATTTTTACTTTAGTTTTAGTTTAATAATATCAATGCACAATTCAACAATTTATGATTGTTCATAAACCCTAAAACAATACCTATTCCATATTTTTTCCATATCACATGTTCTGCATTTTTCCAGATTTTCTTCAGCATATTTTGGGTCAGATTTGTATGACTGTTATGACCTAGACAATGAGGTATTTAGACAACACCTTCTCCTAATAAAATGTTCCAAAATGTCTTAAGTGTCTAATGACATCAATTTCATGCATTTTAGTTCAACATCATGTAAGTTATAGTAAAAAATATACAAACTATTTTCATACCTCGATAGAACACAATTCATAACTTCAAGCCAAATTTCAAGACTCTTAAAGACGTATTTCAAATTCTATTCCTTCATGCAAAATGTATCCATATATCTCTACTTTACTCTAAATTAAAACCCATCTAATTTGGATATTCGTATATCAAGTTATGTCCAAAATACAGATGTATGTTTAGTAAAAACACCGCATATACCATGCTCCATCTCACTTCATTGCTAAAATCCTTCATCCTGTTAATCATATCACCGAATTTGCTTCTTCCTTCCCCACCAAAATATGCATCCACACCATTCACGCATGCATTAATCCATAAGTATGAAAACATACACCACTCATGCATGCATCCATTTATAAACATAAAAATCTCATCAAAATTTTATTTACACTACTATAAAACTTAAAGCATAACTTGCCTTAGGCTTCACTCTCTTCAGTAAAATTCCAGAATGGGGGGGGGTGTGGGGGAGAAGTAAATGAGAGATTTTTATGGATGGAAAAACACAAGAATTCAGTAACAATCGAAAACCCCAAATAGTTGAAGACTTTGCAAGGGGTATTAAGCAAACACCAAAGACATATGAACAAACTAGGATTCAGTGATGGATAAGCAAGAAAGGAGGTTTTGGTGATAGAGAATTTTGGTGAAGCATAAGAGAGCTACACAAATTTTCCTTGCCTAACAAAAACATGACTTAGGTGGCTTAACTTAGCTTTGCCATATGTCTTTAATGCATGTCTTGCATTTGTCATCATGCGAAGCTACCAAATATCACTTAGCTATTGCTTCACTTGTCACACAGTAATTTTTCCAATTGTCACACATTCACTAGTCCATTTATCACGCTTCTATTTGTCTTTTATTTCTATATTTTTCTTAGTCAAAAATACTCCAAATTTTTGATAAATTTCCAAAATATCCTAAATATCTCCAAAAATGTGAAATTAATTCTAATACACACCAATTCAATTTTCAAGACAATTAATCCATAATTCACACTTTAATCATATTAAAATCACTTATACCCAAAAAAAGTCAATGAATGCAAGTATAATTATTTTCATGAGTGACAACATTATTGTGTATGTGTATACCATATAATGCATGGAATGCACTTCTAAATTCTAAATAAATTCTCATATATAGTATCCTAAGGTTCTAACCCTAATCATGGGATAATGGGATGTTATAACTACCCTCTCTCAAGATGCAATTAATTGTCCCTAATCATATTTAAGGGAATCAAATGGATGATCTCTCAACGTACCTAATGACTCAACCTATTTAACTAGTTATTAAACTATCTTATGGGTGATCAATTGACTAGCCGAGATCTCTCTTCTAACTATTCAATTAACGTGATAATTGTAA
>JANIIA010000192.1:72945699-72966674 GCA_027478495.1 Erythroxylum alaternifolium | reverse complement strand
TTCGAGATTTTATATTCAAAAAGGAGGATACACCATTCAACCCCCCTTCTTGTGTATCTAGTTTCTTGAACATAAAGTCTTTACTAACGTGTGATTTACTTCAAACCTGACTATGCGAGGCTAACTGAATATCATTAAAAACATTTGAACAGCACAATAATTGTATTTTAAAAATCCCAAAACTTAATTAAAACACTTATAAATCAATTTTAAATGCACTTCTATATTCACATTAAAACTCCAACACAACTGCTGGACTTTTAAGTCCACTAAGAGCAATCTCAACGATAGTAAAAAAAGTTTACACATAAGGTCATTTAAAAACCATAAGACAATCAAAGGTTAATTTAAAAAATTATAAAGCATATCAACATAATCATGAGCCATTATACAACAAAAGTACAAAACAGAGACTACCCATATGTAGTAATGCCCTGAAAAAGTCAAAAGACTGCACGATCTACTCAGAACTTTAAGCTCACCAAATTAACCTGCATGGTTAGAAAGTGGAGGGTTTGAGTACACTATGTACTCAGTGAGTAGGAAAAAAACATATATCACAAACAGAACTCGGTACACATCATGATGGTTTAAATATCCTAAGGACAATTTTACGCAGCTATCATATATATAACCACCTATAAAGTGAACGTACATGACATAGAAACATATAGACCTAGTTTATGACTCAACCCATACTAGTTAGGAACCACGTAGGCCTCGCCTATTAATCACTCATTCAGCGAACAGAGGTTTCAGTTCCAGTACACAAGAGTAGAAAAACATCACATGTAAAATCAAATCTCGTCAGGAAGTCAAATCTTAGAATAGGCCAAAATAGTTATGTGTGTCACCACTAGTTAGCCAAACTAGTGTACACACCCACCAATTACCAGTGTTGGCTTGACATTCATTTGTGGTGAGTCCAGACTATGGTAGATAAGAGCGTCATGACCTTAGGTGATGACCTCATCGATGAATAGACCTAGGTGTGCAATCACCCTCAAGTCTCGTAGAAAAGTGTCGATTTAAGGACTCAACTTTTATGTACCAACGTTAAGGGTATGAGGATCGCTTAATCTATTATGCCTAGCAGACAAATGGCCAATCATTACCTCACCATTCACAAAAAAATAATATACAAATATTTAGTACTAAAATCAAGTAAGGTACAATGTCTTTATTTATCGGTCCAATCGATAAATTGGAACCTTGCCATGACTCTCAGTCTTAAAACATTATTTCATGCAGTAAAAGTCATCTTTTGCACTCCAAGTTCAAAGTCGTTCAAAAATGTAGTTTCAAAAAATAAAACATTGTCTTTTGCGCTTCAAGTGTATGTTTGTTGAAAACAATATCATTCCTTAAAATATAAAATAAAAACATCAGTTTCACTACAAGTGCAAAGAGTTATTCAAAACAATGTCTTTTATTAAATACATAAGTATACTAGTATCAATTCGAGATTCAATTCTACTATATGTTACTTAGGTTCAAAATTCGCATACAAGTTATTATGCATGTCTTGGGTTGTCCTAGTCCAATTTGAGAGATATATTTTCCCCAACTCACCTCAAAAGAAGGTGTACACTCCCTTAATTTCAATAATCTTTAGCATGAGCTCCTTAATCCACATCTCCCGAGCCTTTAAACATACAAATATTCAATGTATTTACTACTCAAACATGTGTTTTATATTTATACACCATCGTATAAGTGTATAAAACACAATATCATAATCTTTAGGCTATAGGATTCGTCCATTAAGCTTCTCACATGGTTACTTCCCTTATTATTCACATAAGCGTTTTTTTGCATTTTCCAAGGCATTTAATGGCTTTGATCCAATACTTACACATTTTTAAAACATAATTAAGCACATTTTTATCCAAACACGTTAGGCCACTACTCATAAATGTAAGCAAAAATTTAGGTTTACTCTAAATAAACATGAAAGCCTTTTTCCAATGCACACCATTACAATCCCTGAATCCTAAGCCAAGTTCACTTAGGTATTTTATCAAACACCTAAAGTCATGAACTTGAAAGCCTCTTTCTAATGTACATCTTACTCATTTTTTATCATTAATTCACATTTGATATTGTTAATCATATCACGAATTTGCTTCTTCCTTCACCACCCACACATGTATCCACACCATTCACGCATGCATTAATACACAAGCATGAAAACATACACCACTCATGCATGCATCCATTTTACAAACATTAAAACCTCATCTTAACATCATTTACACTACCCATACAACTTTAAACATAACTTACTTGATTCAGCAAAATTCTAGCAGTTGAGAGTGGTTATAAGAGATTTCGATGGATGGACAAGAATAGAGAGACAACATATGGTCTGAAGAGGTTTATTTGCAAGGTGTCACATTGATGAATTAATCAAAAGCCAATATACAAAAATGAGCCAAAATGGTGTTTCAGTGATGGCAAAGCAAGAACGAAGGTTTAGATGATTTACGTGAAACCAAAAAAAAAAGCTACAGAAACATATTTCCTAAATGACTAGGTGGCTTAACTTAGCTTTGCCATATGTCTCTAATGCACGTCTTGCATTTGTCATTATGTGAAGCTACCAAATGTCACTTAGCTATTGCTCCACTTGTCACGTAGTAAATTGTCCAATTGTTACACATTCACTAGTTCATTTGTCACAATTCTATTTATCTTTTATTTCTATATTTTTCCTAGTCTAAAATAATCCAAATTTTTGATAAATTTTTAAAATATCTGAAATGTCTCCAAAATGTGAAAATAATTCTAATACACACCAATTCAATTTTTAAGAAAATTAATCCATAATTCACACTTTAATCACATTAAAATCATTTATACCTAGAAAATGTCAATGAATGCATGTACAATTATTTTCATGAGTGACAACATTATTCACGTGTATGTGTATGCGTATAATGCATAAAATGCACTTCTAAATTCTCAATAAACTCTCATATATAGTATCCTAGGGTTCTAACCCTATCATGGGATAATGAGATGTTACAACTTGATTCAATTCAAGAGTGCTACTAACCTTATTTCTCGTAAATGCCTCACGGATTCTAAAACTATACATACTTCTATAGAGTCTAATTCCCAAATTCTACTAGCAATGGTACGTTTTGAGTTATAGCACTCTCTATTAATAATTGGTTGACAATCTTATTTATCTCACAGTCACTTAACAAAACATTTTCGATATAATTTACATTGATAATCAATTAATATATGCTTCATGTATGCATCATTTGTTTTATCAAAGCATATTTAATTTATGCTTTTAATTTTGTTGACATTCATCTCTTGTCCTACAAGTTAATTTTATTACTGATTGGTTGGTGATCCTACCACTATAACAAAATTGGCTTTTAGCCACCTTTTTTTGCAACGATTTGAAAATAGTAGCTAAAAGTCACCTTTTGGCGACGATTCCAAAATTTGTCACCAAAAGTGAAGGTTTTTGCCACGTTTTTCGTTATCATCATAAAATTAAGGTATTTAGTGATGACTTATATGAATCATTGCCAATTGTGCGATCTTTTGCAACCTTTTAGAAATTTCATCATGAAATATTGAGCCTTTGGCGACGATCCTCGTAGTCGTCACAAAAAGTTTCACTTTTGGCAATGAATTTTTAAAATCGTCACTAAAAGTTGATATCAATGTATTTCTTAGGGAAATTTTGATGATTTTTTTTGTGATAGTATTCTTAAAAATAATAATTTCTAAAACATAATTTTTTACTGGTAAGTGTGCTTAATAATCCTATGGTTAATATAATTGACATTTATATGATTTTTCATTTTTTTATTTTCCTTCTTTATAAATTTGTTTAAGTAGCTAATGCATTCAAAACCATTTGAATTTGTTTAAATCTATGGATTTAGACACAAATAATTCTTTAGTGATGCTTATTGTACATAGGACTACACCTCTGTTTATACAAATATTTCATGAAAATAAAATTGAGCATCTAAAAATTGTAAAATATTTTCAAAATTTGAAACATATTGTTGAAAAACATATGGTAGGTAATTTAAAATTTGAAAATTACATATTATTTGGATATAAAAAGATAAACATACCTAAAATTTTAATATTAATAAGATCAAAATATAATATAATAAATTTAAATTGATTACTATTCTTAATCATTAATATTTGTTAACAATAAAATAATAATACATATAAATATTGAAATTTGGTAATCAATATAATATAATAATATATGGTAAATATTAGAATATTTTAATTAGAAGTTTAACAATTCTTACATATATATGTTAAATAAATAAAGTTTCACGCTTATTCCATCAAAGAGGAAAAGATTCCCTATGTCTGGATTCCCAAGAAGGGTCTTTGCACGTTTGAAGACATCAATTGAAACAATCATAGATCTTCCCTCAGGTGTTGGGTTATTAACACCCTCTTCTGACAACTTCTTGGCTTTAACTAAACTAGCAAAATATACAGCGAATAAATCCCCAGATGCAATATGGATCACTGAATTAGATTAATCATCTATACGATGCATTTCATTTAAGAAACAATTAGTATAGAAGTTACATAGCTATTGAAGTCAAATGGTATAACCCCAAATTTGAACACATATATACCTAATTAAACAAACATAGTATTCTAAATTAATGATTGTTCCAAAACAATCGATTTTCCTAATTTTGTATTCACTATCATGACATTGCCACCACCTCCATTTTTACTTATGCTCTTTTGAAGATTTAGGGAAGCTTTACATAACATATAGTATATACAATTAAATGTTCATCTGATAGCTTCCTAACAGAAAATGAAATACAAATAATTAAGGAAGAGAGGTAATTTGGATGATAATAAGAATCTTAAAGAAGAAGATTGGTTATTGAAGGCCAGCGGTAATTACACTTTGATCAAGAGATTAGTTGTTCTTCAATTTGTTCTTCATAAGGGAGAATTTTGCCACATTCTTCCTAGCGAAGCTCATTTCTGTCATCAGAAACTAGTCCCCACGTCAACATTCCGTGATGAATTAATGTTAAGAGTTTTATTCTGAAAGTCAATTTAGCATAAAATTCATTATGTTTAATTAAATTCTTTTGGTAATCAAATCCCACAAATTCTTAGGGGAGGAATGAACTAATCCAAAATTGAATGGAAGTTTCCTATACAACTCCTAGCAACAAAAACAAAAGGTCATTCCTTTTTATCGACGCTAAAAAATGCCTTCTGCCCAGTAACTTGCTATTTATTATGATAAAAAACAATATAGCTTAAGTCTATCGTTAGATTTGAACCAATGCTCTTATTGAAGATATACTTAATCTGATCAATGAATATTTAGGAAAAGCTTTTGTGTATTGAACATAAAATACAAGAGCTTAAGTTATATACATAATAACAAACTTGTAGAAAAGATAAGAGAAGAAGAAGCAAACCTAGAGAAAATTGAGAGAGTGAGAGAGAGAGAAAGAGTGAGAGAGAGAGAGGGAGGGAGGGAGAAAGAAAGAGAAGGAAGATAAGAGAAGAGAACTGGTGAAATGTTGAAAACAGAACGAAGAAAACAAACATCCCTTCCATAAGTTAAATACTCTCACAGATTTTTCATCAAACAGTTAGCAGGCTTTCCTCAAAGAAGCGTTGAAGATAGGAAAAAAACATCAAACCAACACAAAAACACAATTCACCATCTTCCAAACACAAACACAAACAAAAACATAAACAAAAACTTATACAGCGTAAGATGAACACAAAACTCACATAAAATCCAAAATGTAGCAAAAAAATAGAGCACAATAGAAGGAGGATTCATAAAAATAGAAAAGAAGAACAGTACCATCATAAGACATAACACTCGTTTGATGGTGACAACCACAATAGAGGAGACAAAGACCACAGAGTCGACAACGTTTATTCGAAAACAAGATGGCTAACAAAAAAATGAAGAGAACTTTGTTTTCGTGTTAATAACCTAGTAGAAAACGAAGTCATTTATTATAAGCAAAATAAGGTCGTTTGTTGTTAAACAAAATGACATTGTTTGTTGTTAAGTAAAATGGCATCATTTTTTATTAATTTGAAAGAAATATACCATTAGGCGATGGTTCAGATAATCATTGCCTAATGGTGGCCCATTACCATTTGACTTGACCTTTGATGACAAAATTACATAGAATATATATATTTTTAATAACAATACCAAATTTAGATATAATAAATACATAATTATGATTAAATAGATTGATATATGATATAAGTAAGATATGAGAAAATTTATCTATTATCTATACATTTATAAATCATTGTACTAGTAACAATTATTATCTATACATTCATATAACATTATATTAATTACTGTATATAATTATATTTGTTGCAATATAATTAAAAATTGCATATAGTAAAAAATAGAAAATAATATTACATATTAATTTCTTAAAAATAAAATTTAATATTTTGGCCAATGATTGTAAATGTAAAAAGTAATTTTATTTATGTTAAAATTTTTCTATATTAAAAAAATCATAAATATGAAAAGAATTGGCGACAAATATCTATTTAGCGACGATTAAGCGAGATTGTCGATAAAGGACGTCAAAATTGGCAACGATTACATAAATTGTCGCCAATTATGAACAACAAATGATGTTGTTGTTCACATATAGTTGCAATGTTTATAAACTTGTAGAAAACGAAGTCATTTTCTTTACAACAAACGATGCCATTGGGGGGCTTCGGTTTCATTGATTTAAGACACACCAAAATGACGTCGTTTGTTTTTTAGAGCTTAAGCGTTTTAGTCGAAGCCCCCCATTCATCTTCTCTTTGTTATTTCCATCTTCTTCGATCAACTGTTTGTCTTCTTCCCAAATTGCAGTCTTCTCTTCCTTAATCAGCAGTTCTTGCACCGTCCATCATGTCTGGTTAGTCGTCTGTTGAGCTTAGTCATCCATGTTTTGTTCTCGAGTTTATTTTTTTGTTTTCGTTGTTGTCGTTAAATGTTTATATGGTGGTCAATTTTGTTGATGTGATGTGAGTATTCTTCGTTTTTAAGACTATGGTTGGTATTTTTGTTTGAATGTGTTTATGTTGGTGAATAATGAGAAATATAGTGGTTTGGTTAATAGTTAGGGATGAATTCGGTCTGCATATGAAGTGTTTAATGAAATGTCTCTTAGGGATATTTTGTTCAAGAGGTTTGAGTATTATGAGTTTTTTCCACTATGGTTGGTTCATTTTTTGTTTCAATATGTTTATCCCTAACTTTTTAACCAAATAAAATGAAAATTACAAAAAAATTGCTACAATATAATCCAATTTACATATAAAGAATGTGATTGTATGTTGTTTTTTAGACACTAAGAAGTTACATTATTTCTTGACAAGAAAATAAACCAGTAGTATCATCAAGATCTTTGACAACTTTATTATAACAAACTCAATTTAATTATAATCTTTGGGTAAAACACATCATAATAGTACCTTTTATATAACCAAAGCATTGTCTTAGTTATACTTAAGTGAACTTCAAAATTCACCTCCATAAAACAAACAAGTCCAACTATCAATAAGATATCTACTCTTATATATGTCAAGTACCTTTAACTTTCTAAAAAACTTTTACATAATGTTGGATATACTCTCTCATGCCCAAAAAAATTGGTTAACTTTATTCCATATTGGATAGGAGTGTTAATCGGCATAATATTTAAAATTTTGAAGTTATTAAGAACTTGATTTCCATGTCCTTCTTGATTTATGAAAATTCCACTTACCATTTGCTTTAGTTGGATTCCTAAGTTGATAGACATAAATTCCACGCCATTTATCCCAAACTCTAGGTTCATGGAATCTCTGAACTCTTCAATTGTCTTTGAATTATTTTTCTGTGAAGATAAGATCATCCATATAAATAATAAATAATAAATCATCTTTACCCTTTTTAATATAAAGAGTATATTTGTGTAAGCATATAATAAAACTATTTTTTAAAAAGTAATGCTTGATTAAGTTATTCTAAGCTCTTGTCACTTGTTTAAGTTTATATAATACCTTCTTTTACTTTAACAATTTATCTTCTTGACCTTGAACCACATTTCTCATTGATTTCTCAATGCATACTTCTTCTTATAAATAGTTGTTAAGAAAAGCAAACTTGACATCTAATGAATCCTCTAATGATTTTGGGCATCAAGATATATTAATAAACAAATTGTTTCCAAGCAAGTAACATAAGTGAATATCTCTTCATATCAATGTCTTGCTTTTGCTTGTACCCTTTGATACAAACTGTATTAGTTGTAAATGATGGGATTGTAAAAATCAAATAATCAATACCAAAGATTTATGATCATATAAGTGGTTGGAATATTTTACTAGATATTGGTAAGTCTTGGTTAATTGCTTTTTGGTTTTTTGAATTATTTGGTTTTTCAAAGAAATTTTTTTAAATTATTTGGTTTGTTAGTACTAAATCCCATAATTTTGAAATTATGGGAATTGTTGCTTTAAAATGTGTTCTTAAACTTTGCAATATTATTGGGTGAGGTGTGTTAGCTTCACCTTTAAGTTTTGTTTCTTTTATTACTATTTGTATTCTTGTTCATTGAGTCTCCAATTAAGTAACTCATTTCACAAAAAGATTTTCAATATAGAGAGAGTTGGAGCATTACTTAAACTTTTATGTAAAAAAAAACTAAAACAAGATTCAACAAGGATGAGTTAAATTGTGCAAATTAAATTATTGTGTAATATATGCTACTTTCATATATTACTCCATATATTGTCCTAAAAGAAAAAATTTCTGATTTCAATTCTACATACCAACTCTCATTTAAGCATTTCTAATTATATGATCAACCTAAATGAAAATTTAAATTTAATTTGTATGACACGCTTTTTAGTTTAAGGTTCTTTAGCCTTTTGGTTTAAGGTTCTTCATTTCTTCTAATGGTTTAATTGATTTGAACCAGGGCAATTTTCATAACATATTCACTAACTTTCCTTATTTGTCATTTTTTGTCTTTGATTGTTAGTCCATCCAAGTAAATTGTCAAAATTTTGTTTAATTTTCATATTCTACTTGAATAAAGAAGAATTTGTGAATCGAAGGAGAGCCTGGGTTTTTTATTTGAACTTGTAATGATTAATCAAGAATTATTAACATTAGAAATTCACGAATATGTATGGACAATATGAGGCATAATAAATCCCTAGGACGGTATATAGGTTGAAAACCCATAATGCAGTTCCTATGAAGCTTATCAGTGAGGTATTCTATGAGCCTAGAAATCACAGTGAGAAGACCCTTTTTCGATTCATGCGGTGTAATAATGCCACATACCATAGTACTTGTTTGAATTCAAACTTAGTTTATGAACTTATAATGATTAATTGAGAAGTATTAACATTAAAAATTCATGTATAATTAGGGATGATATGAGGCATAATAAACCCTTAGGATGGTATATAGGTTGGAAACCTGTGATGCAGCTCCCATGATGTTTATCGGTAAACTATTCCACAAACTTAGGAGTCATAATGAAAAGACCCTTTCTTGATTCATACGGTGTAACAATGCCACATACTATAGTATTTGTTTTAATTCAAACTTAGTTTATAAACTTGTACTGATTGCATTTAGTAATTCAGTTATTTACTTTCAATTGAATAGCTAGATGGAAAAAAGTTGGATGTCTCATCAGAAATGGTCCGCTGAATACTTAGAAGGAGTTAAGAGTTTCATGTAATTTGTAAAAGATTAAATAGGTGTTGAATGTTGTATTCGTTTTCCATGCATAGATTGCTTAAATGTCAACATTCAAAGTTAAGATGTGGTATATAATCACTTGTTAATATGAGGCATAGATAAGTTTTATACCCCGTGGCTTTATCATGGTGAACGTTCAAAAGCAAGTTATAGTAGAAGTGTTGATACATGTGTTGATGATAGTAATGATAATGATGAATAAGATTGTGATATTAATGACAATGGTGATGATGGGATTGTCATTAATAATCCATCTCTAGGAGGTTAGATTAGAAACTTATGATGTTGTTAAAGGTGACACATTTATAATGCATAAGGATATTTTCTAGACTATAAATGATTTTCTAACTTATAGGAGTTTGTCTGGATGGAGTACTAAAGGGTATATGGCCTGTCTTCTGTGTAACCATCAAACTCGTTCAATGAGGCTACGAAGTAAAATATGTTATAGGGACATTATTGCTACTTGGAACATAGGTATAGATGGCAAAAAAGCAAATTGTTTAATGACAAATTAGAATTGGATGAAGTTCTTTTGCACTTGTTTGGTGGTGATGTGGTTTACCAACTATCACTTTTGGTGACATTACACCTGGCAAATACCTAAGTAATAGAAAGCAAAAGAAAAGTAGTATTGAGCTTAATTGGAATAAAAAAGTACATTTTTCAATTTGCTATTGGAGGGAATTGCCATTGAGGTATAATCTTGATTTGATGTATATTGACAAAAAATATCTGTGATAATATTTTAGGAACTTTGATGGGAATTGATGGAAAAACAAAAGACACAATTAAGGCTATATTAGACTTAAAAGACATGAATATAGGAAAAGATTTGCATTTGAAAAAAAGAGAGTATGGGTAATACGTTATTCCACCTACTTTTTACAACATGTCAAAAAAGTAGAAGCAAAATTTTTGTCAAGTTCTTAAATCAATCAAATTTCCTAATGGGTATACATCTAATATAGCCCATTGTGTCAATGTTAAAGAGGGAAACGTGTCGGGATTGAAAAGCCATGATTGTTATGTACTTGTGCAACGATTACTTCCTGTTAGAATACGTGGGTATTTGTCGAAGGATGTGTTCATAATTTTGGGACAATTAGGTGATTTTTTAAGCAATTATGTTGTAAGACACTAAAAGTAAAAGAGCTTGAAAAATGAAAAAAGACATAGCATTGATTGTATGTAAGTTGGAACTGGTTTTATCCCATCTTTTTTATGTTATGGTGCATTTAGTAATTCACTAATCATACGAGGCAAAAATTTGTGGAACGGTTCAATTTTGATGGATGTTCCCTATTGAAAGGTAATTTATATTAACTTATATGTTTTTTTCTAAAGTTATTACTTAGTAACCATTATTAATGTTTCATATTTCTTTAGGTTTCTGTGCTCTCTTAAGCGCTATGTATGTAATAGATTTCAACCTGAAAGGTCTATTACAGAGGCTTATATAGCGAATGAATGCTTGACATTTTGTTTGATATACTTAAATTATGTGGAGACATGATTTAATAGGCAAGAATGTAAATTTGATTTTGATCAAGATGGTGGGTTGTCAATTTTCTCCCAAAAAAGAAGGTCATTTGGTATTGGAAAATATATGGAGTTAACTAAAGATGAACTTAAAATTGGGCATTGGTATATTTTGAACAATTATGAGGAAGTCGATATATATATATAGTATGTATATTACTTTTGATTCATATTTTCATATTTAAATTTTGTGTTTCGTTCTATATTTTCTTATCTTTATTTACTTTCTTTTCCTTATCTCTATTTACTTTTTAAATAGAGAGCAGAAAGATTCCATTTGAAGCAAAGAGATTGTTAATATTGAAGAAAGATATAAGATTAACTTCCCATCATCGTTTAGGACTCAAGTAAGTTATTGATGGACTATTACGAACTTGTGACAATTTGTATGTCAGATTAACTTCTAATTATATTTTGTTTTACATATGATATGGTTACATAACTATAACATACAAAAGGAGACAATAGAATTATATGCTTTGGCATGTGAGCCTCATATGTGTGGAAAAAAATATACAGATTGCATTGTTAATGGAGTTAGATTTCACATACAAGATCGAGACAGTGGACTTAAAAGCCGAAATTGTGGGGTTGTTATTGAGGGATGTCATGATGATGACTTTATTGACTTCTACTGTGTCATATAAGAAATAATGGAGTTGCATTACATCAAGGATAAAAAGGTTATTCTATTTAAATGCAAATGGTTTAATCTTTCATCTAAGAAATAATAGAGTTGCATTACATCAAGGATAAAAAGTTTATTCTATTTAAGTACAAATGGTTTAATCTTGGTGATAAAAAAGTGAATGGAAATACTACTAGCATCAATGCTAGTAAGATATGGTATGATAATGACTTTTTCTTTGCAAGTCAAGTGAAGAAAGTTTTTTTTACCTCAATGACACCGTATTGGGCAACAATTGGAAAGTTGATCAAAAGTTTCAACACCAAAATCTCTTCCATTTGTGTGAAAGGGAAAATAGTCAAATGAGTGAAGATGATTATGAAGTATATCAAGAGATTCAATTGAGAGCTAAATAATGGAGTCATACAAATAGAAGATGCAGATATATCATCATTCAATAGGAAAGATGTTGATCCCACCATAGTATAAGTGGATGAAGTACAAGTGAATCTTGTTGTAGAGAAGATACTTGGGCAGAATATAATAGTGATGAAGAGTCTAATCATAATGTAATTAATGATGATAATCTTCAAGATCTTAATCATGATAATTTAAGGTAATAAAAATGTTGTTTATATTGTTTGAAATGTATTGTTAATGTTTGAGTCATCTTTATGCGTATTGTTGATGTTTGAGTTATGTTTATGCGAATTTTTGATGTTTATGTTATGTTATGGCTATTATTGATGTTTGAGTTATATTTATGCAGATTATTGATGTTTGAGTTATGTTTATGCATTATCGTTGTAGTAGTAGTAGTAGTGATAGTGGTAGTAGTGGCTAGTAGTGGCAGTGGAAGTAGTAGTAGTAACTAATCCTATTACGCTAAAGTTTTCTATTGTGGTTCACGTCTTCGGTAAGTTTCAACATTGTCATATCCTTTTTGATCACCTCCTTCCAATTCTTCTTAGGTCTCCCTACTTTTCTTTTACTATTTCTAAGTATTATCCTTTTGCATCTTCTCACTGGAGTGTTCGAGTGTCTCCTCTTAACATATCTAAACCACCTAAGCCTTGTTTTTTTTTAATTTGTCCATGATATTCACTATTTTAATTTATCCCTTACCATTACATTTCTTACCTTATCCCTTTTAGTAAAGTTGCACATCCAACAAAACATCCTCATCTCTATTACCATTAGCTTATGACTATGAACTTGTTTGATAGGCCAACACTCCATCCCATAGAGATGGCTAGCCTAATCATTAAATGATAGATTTACCTTTAAGCTTGAGTGGTATCTTCTTGTCATACAAAACTCCAAAGAACCTCTCCATTTTAGCCAACTATGTCTTCATTAATTTCTTCATTACTCTGAATGATAGGTCCTAAATATTTAAAACACTCCTTTTGCAATATAGCTTCTGAACCAATCTTTACCGCCACATCCGTAGCCACCTTATGTTCCAAAAGTTACACTTCACATATTCAGTCTTCGTTCTACTTAATTAAAAACCCTTTGATTCGTTCTACTCAATTAAAAACCCTTTGATTCTAATGTATCCCTCCATAGTTCGAGCTTGTCATTGACCCCCTCTTTTGTCTTATCCACTAAAACAATGTCATCTGTAAATAATATAAACTAAGGTACATCCCTTTGGATGTTCTTTGTGAGCTCATAAATTACTACTACAAATAGAAATTACTTTAGTTTTTACACCATCGTACATATCCCTGATAATCTGTATGTAATTTATCAGAAACCCCTTAACTTATAAACACTTCTATATGATTTACCTTGGAACCTTATAATATGCCTTCTTTAAATCAGTAAAAACCATATGAAGGTTACACAGTCTTTCTCTTTAGTATTCCATTAACTTTTTGAGGAGGTGTAAAGCTTCTGTCGTAAACCTTCTTAGCAAAAAGCCAAATTGGTTTTCTGATATATGAGCATCCTTTCTTACTCTCTTCTCAATCACTTTTTCCTATAACTTCATAGTGTGACTAAGTATTTTAATGTCTCTATAGTTGTTACAGCTTTGGATGTCCCATTTATTCTTGAATAAAGGAATTATCACACTACATCTCCACTCGTCTAACATTCTGACAGACTTAAAGATCACATTAAAAAGCTTGGCTAGTAAGTAATACCCTCCTCACTTAGGCTCTTCCATACCTCTATGGGTATCTCGTTAGGTTCTACTACCCTACCACCCTTCATCACCCTTAAAGTATTCTTAATTTCATCCCTCATAATCTGTTGGCAGCAAATAAAGTTACGAAATCTCTCAAACAAGTTAGGGTCACCTAAACAGATGTTATCCTCTACACATTCATTAAAAAGGCTATAAAAATACCTCTGCCATCTACTCTTAATGTCATTTTCAGCTACAAGTACTCGTCTTGCTTCATCTTTTACGCAAAGAACTTGATCCAAATCCTTTACTGTGTGTTCCCTAGCTCTTTTCAATTTAAAAATATCCTTTTCTCCATCTTTAGTATTTAATCTTTGATGCAGGTTCTCATAAGCTCTACTTTTATTAACTGAGATCATCTACTTCGCCTCTTTATTTGCTAATTTGTATCTTTTTTCCATTTCTAACTCTCTCCACCTCTGTGGGGCTATCCCATATAGCTTGATAGGTCATCTTCTTGACCTTAACTTTTTCTTGAACATCCTCATTCTACCACCACGTCTCCCTCTTACTACCTCTCGACTCTTTAGACATACCCAAGGTCTTGTAGCTATGTTCCTTAAAAGAGTTGCAAACATCTCCCACATCTGGTTAGCATCTTTGACCAAACTCAAATCTTCTTCATAAATGACTTTATCTTTAAATTGTTTCACCATATCCCCTTTCAAATTCCACCATCTGATTCTAGTGCACCTCTTAAGACTTCTCTTCTTCCTTCAATCCTTAATAAAAAGATCCAAAACTAACAATCTATGTTGAGTTGACATGCAAGCATTAGGTATCACATTATAATCCTTACAGCTAGACCGATCTCTCCATCTTAGTAGGAAGTATTCAATCTGAGTCGTTATGGTTCTATTCCTATAAGTCACCAGGCGCTCCTCATTTTTCTTGAAAAAAGAATTGGCTATCACCAACTCGAATGCTACTACAAAATCCAACAAAGTTGTCTCACTTTCATTCCTTTCACCATACCCTAAGCCTCCATATACTCTTAAGTTAATATGTGAGGTTGATCCTATATAACCATTAAAGTCTCCTTTGAGAATAACTCCCTCGTTAGAGGTTATTTGTTGAATCACTTCATCTAACTCTTCCCAAAAATGACATTTAATTTGTTCATCCAACCCTACTGGAGGTGCATATGTATATACTACATTTATAATAGCTCCCTTTACCATAATCTTTAAGGACATGATCCTTTAGTCCTCTTGAATCCTACAGCATGTTGTATGAGTTCCTTGGCAACCAAGATACCTACCCCATTTTGTCTTCTCTAACCCCCTGAATACCAAAGTTTAAATCCATTAATTTCTTTTACTTTAGCCCCTGTCCTCCTTGTCTCTTACACGTACGTTATATAAATCTTATACTTATCTAAAGTCTCCACTAATTATAAAGGCTTCCCAATAAGGGACTCGATATTTTAAGAACTTATTCGTAATCTATCAGCATCTTTTCTTCTTCTAAACCCAGACCTCACCAAAGGACTAGCCCTTGTACTTACATTAGAGCTTAAGGTTGCCACCCCTGTCCTAATGCCCAAAACAAGCTAAAGAAGACACGCATAACAGGCCCCTAAATAAACCCCTAACTAACTCTAATAGTAATCAGCGAAGAGAAGCAAGATTTATATTTAGTAACAAAAAGTTGCACTGCACGAGTGTGAAGGTTTGCAAGTAACCCTAAACACATGACACTAAAATTAAAATATCCACAAATAGACCACTAATAGCAACTAGCTACTATAAGAAAACTAAAACACGAGACATAAATGTTAGAAGAAGAAGAAGAAGAAAATAAAAACCAAATCGTTCTAAACTATTAGAGATGCCACACACCAACTTTGTATTTACTAGTTCTATTTATCGTTGTTTGCTTGAAATGTCGCTGTAGTAGGACTCATGCTGATTCCGCCTTTAGAAATGTAAGGTCAGTCGCTCCTCCTTTTACTTCTTGTTCAAACAATAAATACTCCTACACTCGCAATATTAAAAGTTAATATGTAATTAAAAAATAAATATTTACGAATACTATTATAAAATAGTAATAATAATAAAATAGAATAATAAACTAGTAGTAAAATAATAGTGAGAATAATAGTAATTAATTAATCAATGAATTACCAAATTAATTAATTAATTAAAAATTATTGAAAACTAATATTTAAAAAGAAAAATTGAAAAGTGTCTTGTCCGGTAGCTCCCTGAATTGACCACCCCTAATATTCAAAAACTTTACCGCTCCTCTTTATGTGTGCAGACTAAGGCACCAGTGCTCCCACCTAATTGGAGTTCAGTTTGGTTGTTTGTTGATGCTACGTCAATATGCTCAATTCCCAATAAGAAGTAGAGACGACTTATTAGAGGTAGAAGAAGATTATGCAGATGCCAGAAGACGGATACGCCAACCTAAGCTCTTAAATTCCAAATTATTATGCGTCTACCCCTTAGTTTACTTTATGCTTTAGGTCGCTATCCTTCAGAAACTCTTTGGGTCCAGAAAACCCAAAATCGCACAGCAAACACAAATTCTATTCTAACAAAAAAAGATACTTAATTTACTTAATTAATCCTTCCTAATGCAGTAATTATGAGAAAGGTTGGTGTCGTCAGGTCACTAGTCGCAACAATAGAAAAATTGCCAATTGTAACCTCCAAATTTGTACAGAAAACTGATGGGAGATGGCCAAAGATTGGACAAAAAATTGAAAAATTCATCTTTATTAAGTAAACACATAATACATAATACAAAATTTCTCTTTATTTTTTTAAAAATTAAATATATGTTTTGTCTCTTTTAAAAGATCCATGTTTATCCTCCACCAAGAAACCATTACTTTGAGAGACCATGCTCAGTCCCATTAGAAGTTACGCTCCTTATCTTTCAGATTTTTAGTTCATCTATGTGAATACATCTCCTTGCATCATCCTTAGTATAAAAGGGATTTGTCCAACTTGAACAGAAGTATGTCATTTTTCAATATACCAGACACACTCCCAAACTACAAATTTTGGTATAAGATTATACACTAGACACAGCTTCACACTCTTAAACTACTAACTTTGATACAAAAACTTTATACCGAAGACACCTTTCAATATTGTCTTTCAAGCCTAGAATCCCAAGTTAGCAAACAACAAATAAATAATGATGAAGCTATTGTGGAACTCGGGCTAATTTCCACCAACAATTACAAATTCACCTTGAGCATTATTGCTTAAGTGAATAGAGTGTGAATGATTGTACTAAAAAATCACACCAGGTAAATTCTTAGGAAAGATTAGAGGGATCACAAATGGTTCCACTTAAAACCCAACTTCCTAAACAAAATTTTCTTAGACATATAATTTAATAGCAAAATAATACACCACAACTAGACCCAACAATAGATATTAAATAGACAAATAAAGAACATCAAAATTTAACGAGGTTCGTCCAATTATGCCTACTTCCTCAAACACTACTAAATTAATATTTCACTATTTTCAAAAAATATTACAAGTTAAATATTGCAAAAGTAGACAAGGAATTTTTTGTCTTAAAGAAAGACAAAAATTTTGGGATGATCAAAAACTAAAAGGAGGAGGGTTGTTTTATAAGTAAAACAACCTCCTACAAATATATAATTGCTCAATGTGGGATTGTGGGATGAGCCATAATATTTAACTACTCAACAAATCTCGACCTTGGCGAATTCCACTTTTTCAAATCTCATACAAATCTCATTTTTAGTAGTGTCTTCAAATGCGCCTTAAAGCACCCATCATCTTCACTTTTTAGCAATATTGGTCCAGTCCGAACAATGTTGGAACTTAACTGTAGTCACTACCTTTATCAACATATCAACAGGATTCTCAAGGTCTTAATCTTCTAGATTGCTGCTCCACCTTCTTCTAGAACCTCCCATACAAAGTGATAACGAACATTGATATGCTTCATCCTTGCATGGTAAATTTGGTTCTTTGCTAAAAGAATAACACGCTGACTATCACAATGCACTTTGATGTGCTTCTGTCAAACTCCTCATTCACCAAGAAATCCTTGAAGCCAAATTGCTTCCTTCATAGCCTCTGTAGCTGCCATATACTCTTCCTCCGTAGCTGACAAAGTAACTGTTAACTGTAAGGTAGACCTCCAACTGAATGGTGCCTTTGCAAGAATAAACATGATCGATGCCTATCCAAATCACTGACATAGTCGAAATCACAATATCCAACTACACATTGACCGTTTTGCTTATCCCACTAAAATATAAACCAACACCTACAGTGTTTAGAATGTACCATAGAATCCATTTCATTGCTTGTCAATGTTCCTTTCTAGGATCATACATATACTTGCTCACAACCCCAACTACCTGTGAAGTATCGGGCCTTGTACATACCATAACATACATCAACCTACCAACAACATCTTTATATTGTACTTTTGACATGTATTCTCATTCTACATCATTCTTTGGAGAAAAAGATGCACTGAGTTTGAAATGAGGAGCGAGTGGAGTATTAACAGGCTTTGACTTTTCATTCAATTCAAAACATTTTAGTACCTTTCTTAGCTACTGTTTCTAAGTCAAACAAAGTCTCTCTAATTCTTTATTTTTGCTTATCTCCATGCTTCACCTAGATCCTTCATTTCAAACACCTGATTCAACTGAATCTTCAGTCTCTCAATTTCTCTTAGATTCTTTGAAACTATTAGCATATCATCAACATACAAGAGAAGATAGATGTAAGATCTATCTTGTAGTTTTCAAAAATATATATAGTGATCGTATTTGCTTCTTATGTACTTTTTTCTTATCATAAACTTGTCAAATCACTTGTACCACTGCCTCGGGGATTGCTTCAATCTGTACATTGATTTTTCAAGCTTGCACACCATATTCTCTTTTCCAACAACTTTAAAATCTTCAGGCTGAGTCATATAGATTTCCTCTTCTAAGTATCTATATACAAACGTAGTTTTTACATCCAATCAAACTAGTTCCATATCAATCTGTTCCATAAAATCTAATAAAATTCGAATGGAGGAATGTTTTACAATTGGAAAAAATACTTCATTATAATCAATTCCCTAGGTTTGAGTATAGCCTTTGGCCACCAACCTTGCTTTGTATTAAATATTATTCTTGTCAGAAAATCCATCTTTCTTTGCATATACCCATTTGCATCCAATTGCCTTCTTTCCCTTTGGGAGATTAGCTGGCTTCCATGTTTTATTCATATAAAGAGAATGTATTTCTTCATTCATGGCTATCTTCCACTTATATTCTTCTAAACTTTGGATTGCTTCTTTATAAGTGGTAGGAAAGTCATCAATTTCAATTGGAGATGCATAAGTCACCATATTAGCATAACGAGCAGGTACTTGAATGTTCCTTTTTGGCTTTCTCAATGCAATTGGTAATTGTTGTTGTGGAGGTTTTTGGGTTGAAACCTCTTCTTCATTTGGCTCCTCTTCTACCACAGGATTTTCTGCATCTACTTCATCATTAGCTGTGGTAACAATTCTTCCTTCAAACTCCACCTATTTTAGAGTACCATCTGTCTGCTCAATATTTTTAGTTTTACCTTTCTTAACATACTAGATTCATTAAAGGTAACATCCTGCTGAAAATTATTTTCTTTGACTCTATGTTGGCCCTAGGTCCCTATATGGATTTTATACCGACTACATGTCACCATTGGGAATTTATTTGAATTAATTATAAATAAATAAGTTATAACATTTAAATTTAATTAAAGACTAGGCCCGAAAAATTCGTGATGAGATCATAGAATAATTATAAACATAAAATTAAATGATTCAAAAACAAATAATTTAGTAAAAACAATTAATACACAATTTATTAAATGATATCCAAATAAAATAAATATATAATAATGATTTTTAAATAAAGAAAATTTATAGGAAAAGTAAAAATATTACCCCACAATTTACTGAAAATTTTCCATAGCAATTATGATCAAAGAATAATTGATTTGGGTGTAAGAAGAATTTATTTACAAATTGAGTTAATAATGAAACATTTCTGAATTCCAAAAGCAACATAGTCACGGGTGTGACTCTTCTTTCACGCCTGTGACACAGAGTCACGGGTGTGACTTCTCTCTCACGCCCGTGAAAGAGTCCAAAAAAATAAGCATGTCGCGATCGTACTGTGATACAATCGCGACTGTTGGAGAAACTCGAGATCGCGACTTTGATGAATTTCTCGCGTCGTCGCAATCGCGCTGAGTCGCGATCGCAATCGACTACAACCGTCGTGATCGTGCTTCGTCACGATTGCGATTAGGTAAAGTTTTGGGACAGTCGCGATCGTACTGTGTCACAATCGTGACTTCCCTCAATTAAGCATCTTAACTTTAAAACAATACAACTTTTAATCCAAAAGTCCAAAAATTACAAACTATATATCATTGGAAAGATAAGAAAAAGATCTACAACTTTTATGAAGACAATTTTGCTTAATTCAGCCTGTATTGATACAGATAAATCATTGAAGTGAAAATTACTATTTCTCCAAAAAATTGGATTCGCCAATACAGTTTCTGCTATCTTCTAAAGGCCATAACTTTCATATCTGAAATCCAAAAATTTTGATCTTGATACCATTGGAAAACTACAAGAATTATCTACAACTTTTATGAAGACTATTTAGCCTAATTCTGCCTATATCAATTCAGTTTAATCCTTAAAGTTTCAGATTACTGTTCCATTCATTCCCTGTTTTCACTCATCCGATTACTAACAATCCTACTGCAAATTTTACAGGACCCAAACCAACATTAAATTTCCTACATATCAAAACTCCT
>JANIIA010000192.1:72906943-72921233 GCA_027478495.1 Erythroxylum alaternifolium | reverse complement strand
TCATCATATAAAAACTAGTTTCTCCACTTCCTTCTTCTATCAAAACTAAAGAGCAATAAGGTTTACCTAACAAGAAAGCTCAGCTGAAAATCTTCCTTCTATCTTTTTCCTTGCTCTTTTCTTCTTCCTTCTCCTTGCTTTAGTTTCTTCTTCTCTCCTTCTAGGTTTTTCCACTACTCTCTCTTCTTTTCTTACCTAACACTCACAACTCCTTCTCTTCTTTTGTCTTATTAACTTAAGACAAAAATTTTCTTCCAATTTTGCCCCTCTTTATTAAAGGAATTTCCTACTAACTCCTTTGAATTCATACCACCTTACAAAATTCATAATATACCATATTAAACTCCAAACATTTCTAATTCATAAATTCTAATTTATTTTCATGCTTGATAATTTAATAAAATAATTAAAATAAAATAAAAATATAAAAATCCTAAAAGCGGGATCCAACACTCTAGGTATCAAAGGCGATATCCTTTCACACCAGAGGTGATCCCCATGAAAATTACTTTCTCTGCATGTAGATCTAATTTTGACTCCTTAACATGATAGTATGTAGTGGAACCAAACACATGTAAGGAATCATAATCCGTAACAGGTTTTTCAAACCATTTTTTCAAAGGTGTTTTACCACCAATAGCAATTGATGAAAGGCGATTGATGAGATGACATTCATATGTAACAGGTTCAGCCTAAAATTCTTTGCCCAACTCAGTATTGGAAAACATACACCAAACTTTCTCTAGCAATATTCAGTTCATACATTTTGCTACCCTATTTTATTGTGGTGCAACTTTGACTGTGAAGTGTTTAACAATACCTTCATCTTCGTAGACTTTTAAAAATGGATCACTTCTATTCTCTTATCCATTATCTGTACAAAGACATTTGATCCTTCTGCATATTTGAGTTTTCACCATCTTCTTCTATTTGAGGAAAACTCTCAACACTTCATCCTAGTCTTTATAATATACACCCATACTCTCTAGGAAAAATCATCAACAAAGGTCATATAATAGTGTTTTCCTCCGAAAGAAATTGTTTTGGAAGTCCTCACACATCATAGTGGACATAATCCAAAATACCCCTTGTATCATGGATTGCAGTGTTGAATTTCACTCTTGTTCATTTCCCTTTGACATAATGCTCATACAAGTCTAATTTGCAAGCCCGAACTTCTTTCAACAATCTTTGATTTACTAATATCTTCAAGGATTTTTCACCTACATGTCTTAAGCGCATATGCTACAACGTGACTGCTTCTAGCTCTTGATCATCATTAGAAGCTATATTGCATTACTTTAGTAATAATACATGTTATTGTTTCTTCGAATTCCTTTCATTACCACAAGTGCACCAAAGATGACTTTCATTACTCCATTTGCTGCATTTACAATATAGCCCTTTAATTTTAGGACTCCCACAGAAATGAGATTCTTCATCAAACTTGGCACTTATCTGACATATGTCAGAGTCTTGGTTGTTCCGTCATAATTCCTTAAGCAAATTGAACTAATCCCATTTGTGGTGCAGGGATTGTCAATTGCTATGTAGACAACTCTACCCTCTAGGTCTCTAAAATTAGAGAACCAATCCCAATTGGGACACATGTGATGGCTACAGCCTGAATCGAGTAACCATAGACTAGAAGTGTTTATTGAGGATGTAACAACCAATGAAAGATCTAAGTCTGCATCTTCACATTCAACAATAATCGAATTTGCAACAGCCTTTTCCTTATCAAGTTTATTTTTATTCTTCAACTTTGGACAATCCTTTTTCTAGTGCTCTTTTTCCTGACAAAAGGCATATTCATCTTTGCTCAATTTGAGCCTCGACTTCTATCTCCCTTTCTTTCCTTTAGTCCAGCTCTGCGAATGGCCTCTGACTACCAAAACTTCCGCTGCTTTACTTGTACGTTCTTCCTTTGTCTTCCTTCTCAATTCATGACTGTACAAAGCAACTTTAACTTCACTAAAAGACACATCACAATTCCCATAAAGTATAGTTTTTTCAAGAAACTTAAACTCCTTAGGAAGGGATCCTAACAACATCAAAGCAAGATCTTTATCATCAAATGTCACATCCAAATTTATTAAATCAGTAAGTAAAATTCATTAAATCGATAACTAACTGATTAAAACTGGTGATGTGATCATTTATAGTGGTACCAGGAACATAAGAGAAATGAAACAGTCTCTTTTTTATGTGGAGTTTATTCTGACTGCTTTTCTTTAAGAATTTTCCTCTAACACGTTCCATAATTTAAATGTAAAAGTTTCTTTCGAGAAGGCATACTTTTGCTCTCTGGAAAGACACGATCGAATTGTACCACATGTCAAATGATTTATAGTCTTCCAATCTTTCTCCTCAACATCATCTAGTTTCTTTTCTTTAATAGCAATGTCAAGACCTTGCTAAAAAAGAGCATCTTGAACCTCATTTTGCCACATGCTAAAGTGACCAGTGCCATCAAAAATCTCCACGACAAATCTTGCATTTGACACAGCAATCCTTATTAGAATAGACGAGGTAGAAGCTGTTGGTGCAGTTGTATCTTTAATTTCTGTCATCTATGCTATAATTTCTATTCAATAGTTGTCAATGTGGAATATCAATAGCCTAAGGAAAAATCTTTTCTGATGTGGAAGATTAGACCATGCTGCAACCGTAGAGCATCCTAAGAAAAAAACCTTGGCTCTAATGCCAATTGTTGTAGAACTTGGGTTAATTTCTACCAATAATAACAAATTCACCTTGAGCACTATTGCCTAGATGAATAGACTGTGAACGATTGTACTGAAAAATCACACTAAGTAAATTCCTAGGAAAGACTGGAGAGGTCACGCGGTCTCACTTAAAACCTAACCTCTTAGATAGAATTTTCCTAGATATGTAATTTAATAGCACAATAATTCAATACAACTATACCCAACAATAGCTATTAAATAGACAAATAAAAGATATCATAATTTAACGAGGTTCGACCAATTATGCCTACTTTTTGGAACACTACTAAATTAATATTTCATTATTTTCAAGAAATAATACAATTGAAATATTACAAAAAGAGAGAAGGAATTTTGGTCTTAAATAAAGACAATTTTGGGATGATCAAAAAACTAAAAAGAGGAGGGTTGTTTTATAAGTAAAACAACCTCTCACAAATTTATAATTTCTTAGTGTGGGATTATGGGATAGGCCACAATATTTGACTACGCTACAGAAGCTATCCAAGAAGTAAAACCCACAAACCTTCAAAGAGACTTTCAATTAATTCTCCTAACACTGTACATGGAAAACGAGCATAAAAAATAAACTTGGCATCAACCTAACGCATTTCAGAAATGATCAATCCAGTATGAGCTCATTAACAATTTAATCAAAGAGTTAAAAGTGAGTCAATTATAAGCCAATGGCTGAATTAATACAGAGCGTGGCTGAGCTTGAAAAGAGCTTATCTATGGTGAAGTCATTTATTTACTTTTTCTTTCTTTCATGGTTGTGTATATGCAGTAATTTAAGAATGCTGTGCATGGGAATCTTTTCTGAGGACTTCTGGGATGTTGGATCAGATAATTCATACTATAGTCAGAAGAGAGAGACAGATTATTGTCAACTTAAAACAAAAGGGGAAATGGGTTTTGTCTTATAGTTTGCTTCCAGTCAGTCAAAAACCCCATCGACTCCCTATGATCATTATCATTGGCCTGAAGCAGCCTTTAAAGAAAACAAAGGGAAGATTCGCTGATAACTATAAAACTCTAATTAGTTCACCTAGTGCTTAATCTTTAGTTTAGTAACTATATTACGATACCTTAATTAAGGCTTGAGCTTGTATACATGAAGTGGCCCTGTACAGTAATTGGAAAAAAAAATTGTAAACAGTTAACATATGGACATGCGAGAGTCAAATCATAATTCAAGACAGGAACCCTCAATTGCTAGGCATTGATAAACTCTCCAACTCTACAAAAATTTAAATATTATTTCCGTGTTTATTTAATAAATTAAATTACAAGTTAAGGATATATGGTACTATTGATATTGATTTAAAAGAAAAAGGGGACTAAATCATCACATTATAAAAAACCCGACCGTTGAAATTGGTTCAACTATAAAATCTTAAACTGTCTTACTTTTTTGTTTGATTTATTTGTATAACTTTTATTATTAAAAACCGATCAGTTTATTAATTAATAAGTTAACAATAAGTTCTTATAAATAAAAACAATCAATTAATTTTCGTTTAACAATATTTTTTAATTAAATTTTAAATTTTTTTGAAAGATAAGGACAATATTTTTAATTATATTTCAAATTCTTTAATTTAATTTAATTTTTAGTCAATTTTGTGATAATTTAATACTAGTTGTGACGATTACTTGTTTCCGTTACTCTATTCTTATTATATTTTATAAGTATTCATTCACATAATGTTTGTAGTTTCTATTTATTGATGTTATGTTATGACAGTAAGTAGTAACATAATAAAGGAACAGTGATCCGTTCCCGGGGAAAACAGGCTGAGTACTATTAATTGTGGAAGGAATTAAAATATACGTTGTCTGACTGACACCGTACGTGTTGTCTTTTGCTTGTTCTCATCTCATTGAGTGCGGTGACTTGTGAAGCGTCTGGCTCTGCTTGGCCTTTATCATTCATCAGAACATCGTAGCTAAAGGATGAAATATGAACTGATCAATTCACTTTTACCCCACGTGGAGTGGGGAACAAAAAGCAGAAAAGGAATGATATGATACCCTGGGACAGATTACAAGTAATATTGGCCATTAAAAAATTAGAATTTATAGAAAATAATGTTTTAGTGTACTTATTTTGCGACTTACATCAATAATGTTAAGATCAGCTGTCCAAGTTTTTTTTAATTTTTTAATTTAAAATTATTCACAAGATGAGTATAAATTATCTATATATTATGTATTAGAGGTGTTACGAACTTAGCTACTAACTTGTTCTTACTCAAACCAATAAAATTTTTAGATCATTTGTGGAGTTATTTGATTCTCTTATGATAACTACATATTGGATCAAACTTAAAAATAAATTATTTTTAATTAGTTAATTAATAAATTATTAATTAAAACTATTTTATTTTATTAAAATAAACAAATTTAAATTTAAATTATTTAAAATTTAATATTTATTTTAAATGTTTTTAATTATTAATCAAATTTTATTTGAAATATATATATTTTTTGAAGATATTTTAAATTTAATTTTTTATTAATATTTATTAAATTAATTTTATTTTTCAATTCCGTATGAATATTTGAACATACTCAATTTACATCTAGTATCATTGAGAGCAACTCCTTACAATCGGCTAGTCATTTTCAACAAAATGAATAATGACAGCTCAAATTGATATCTAAGTATCAAGTATATGAAATTTAAGGAGACTTTCATATGAGGAGATGCTTCAACTTTTTGTATGTCAAGGTCCATAGATTGAGAAGTTTACAGTAAGAAGATAAAATTACACTCATTGAAAAAATGGCTTTCAATAACACTTGTCAGAGAAGTTAAGCCACCATCAACACTGCTGTCACTTGTATCTAACTTTGTAATTAACTTAATCTAGTCTAATAATCTGGCTAAACTAGATCGAGCCTGATCCTAAGCCGCTGAATATTATGCATCATATGAAAAGAAGCATCTTAGTCTGCACATACGAATGGAGAAATATTTATTACAAGCATGAATAAGAGTCCTTTATGTTAATGTTGGCGTGACTAATTCTCTTTAAATCCATACTGCATTTGGATAACAGTATCTGCGCTTGTGATTGTAAGAGAACTACAATTCGCTCTTGAAGCTGTTACCTCAATTTCACATGCGAACGGACCTGACGAAGAAGAAGATATACTTCTTTTTCTACTTTGGCAGCCACGCTTCCTTTTACGTACTATTACTATGTATATAAAATTTTATTAGAAGTTCTGCAGTCCTATGCATGGGTGGCATTTTCTGGACTCTGGAGTGCAAGCATTAAAAAGCTGCTTCCTTCCTCCTCTACCTTACTTTTATACATCATTCGTGATGCCAGATTTTGACATCAGGATAGGATAGCTTACCTTTACAGGTCAAAAATCCTCTCAGATGGAGAATCTTTTGCCTTTTCAGCCACAGACAATTTGATTCTTTCAAATCTGCCTTGCTTATTTATCATTTATCTCGTAGCTACCATTCTCAAGCTTAACTGCACTCAAGGTCCTCAACTTTCGTTTTCAGTGAATAAATCTAAGGAATCTTGATATTTATTATAATGTTCATATCAGAAATGATGATGAAAATATGCTTGCTTGACGAAAAAGAAAAAATGAACCTAAACATCAAAAGGTAAATTTGACCACTTACACCAAAATATACGTAAACATGCGCCAAACGTGAATGTCCCAATTTATGACACTGAACTTTCACATGCGCCCCCACAATCATGGATATTCGGTCACCTTGCCTTGACTTCAACACACGAATCTTGATTCTTGGGATGCCTATATGGAAAATGCATATGGTGCATGGTGAACGGCAGAAGGAAACCCGGGCTCAAAATATTCAGACCTTTTATCCATGTACACTATTCATGCTTCATAGAAACATATGCATAAACGATTGTCGAATCTTTCAAGGGAACGGCCTCAGTAACGAAACATATAGTCAGCGTAACTTCAGTTTTAGTTGACAAACATGCTTATGCATTCCAACATTAATCTGATGCATATGATCATTAACAAATTCAGTTCTCACTTCCTGTCCCAAACCTGATGGATCATTCCTTTCTTTGGCTGATACATGAAACATTGGATTTCGCTAAGTGAATTCTTCAAATTCATGAATCAAACCGTTTGCACTTCAACAGAAAGGGCGTGAGCCTCTCGATCAAAACGCCTGAATGTGCTCTCATAGTTATAAGAGCAGCATTCAATTTGCATCAGCAACTTCCAGATATGAATGTTCTCAAAGTCAATGGAGGCCATCAAACCAATTTACAAGAAAATATAATGATAACTGAACCCAGATTTTGCTTAAAGTTAACAGACCTTAATTATATGATAACCATTTCCGCCAACTATTAGTCCTGCTATCACTTGACAAGAACCTAGGAAGGCTGACCAGACTATTAACTCTCGTTATACCTTCTAGCGCTGACCACTCATCATCTGAAGTGGACATGAACTCTGCTAGGCTTCTTTTTGGTTGGCCCTGATACTTTACAGAAGGCTTTTCCAACTCAGAGATTGGTACAATTTCATCGCAAGATTTTATTGTCCCTGAATGCTCCTGAACAAGAGCGTCAGAACCATCAGGAACTCCAAACTTTCCAGTATTTTTATTAGTTTCTGCCACATTTACTATCGATTCACCAGAAATCTGCTTGATGTTCCCTTCTTCTGATGCTACACTCACAGAATGATCAAGAAAGAGGCATACAGCAGCACAATCATCATTCTTGGAAGTAGGATACTTAAGCCTCCATGCTCGAACTGCCCACTCAACTAGAGCTCTCGATGCCATTGAACGTCCAGGAGCAGAAGTGACAATATCAACAGCTTCTTTATTGGAGAGGACATCCCATATCTGTGGTATTAACGTGAGGAGACAAGTTTATTAACACAAAAGCAATTGCAAAATTCAGTCATATGATGGCAAATAGGTCTAACCAGCTAAATGCATTAAATATCTCACATGTGCACATTTATGTATTAAAATACGTGGCCATAACATAAAATTGTGAGTGGAAACAATGTAAGATAAAACAGAAGTGACAAAAAGAGCTTGCAACTACAGAAATTGGAAAAATTACAACAAAGTTCATAGAAAAAATTACGTTAAGCAGTTTAAAAGGAAGGAGAAAACATACCCCATCAGTGGCAAGAATGATGAATTCATCTCTCTCAGTAAGGCGATGATAGTAAACATCCGGGACAGAAATTAACCCAAAATCCTTTAGGCAGAAGTCTCCAAAAGCTCTAGCCATTGCCAATCCAGGTGAATCGTTATTTGGCAACCAAACTCTTGCTACTTCAGGCTCATCCTGTAATGCAAAGATCCTTCCTTTACATTGTTGGATTCTTGCAGCTTCCCCTGTTTACAAGAAATCAAGTTTAGGTTTCATTAATAAAAAGGTAATTTGTTTTTACCAAATATATTGAATCAAAAATGGTTTTATATAATTAATTTTTATTGTTTTCCTTTTAATAACTGAACAATTCGTATGAACGTCTGATCACAGATCACAACGTGCGTGACCTCTTTTTTACTGTTTGTGTTTGCACATGCACATTTCATAGTGTTTTGGTGACACACACACGGACACACACATAAGGGGAGAGAGAGGGGGAGAGAGAGAGACTTGGCAGATCAGGCTTCAAGTCTACAGTCAATTGTACAGCAAGTAAGGTATCGTCTTTGTCTCTGGTTGCTAGAACTGCTCTGGAATCACCAACATTGCTGATTACAATATCCTGACCCTGAGACATCATGTAGATTCTTTCGGAAATCAAGGTTTACACTATTCAAATGAGAAGCTTTAAATTTGAGGTAAAACAAAACACTACTAATGAACGTCCAAAATTGAAGGGTATAAGTTACAAACTTCCTTTGTGGTTTTTTTATTGTGAAAAGTACACTAATCATTTTAAATTATTTTAAAAATACTTTGTCATATCAAAATTGAAAAAAAAAACATTTTTTAAGTTTCTGTCGAATTATTCTAAAAGACACTGTTATTAATGCTAGATCAAAACAGTCATACAGACATTGTCCTGTGCACAACTGTCAATTAGATGACAGTTTTCGTTACAATAACTTGATAAACACTTAATAAAAAATCCCTTTTTAAGTTTCTAATACAACAAAGTTTTCTTTAAACAATTTAACATAATAAAAGTATTTTTAAAATTGCTGAAATTATAAAGGAAGTCCACTTCTTTTACCCAAAACTAAACAACTTAGGCAGAAGTAAGAACTTATATCATTGCATATTCCTCCAACATATAGAGTAGCCTTAGATGAAATAATTAGACAAGTTAATCATCCCAATTAACCTGTTTTAGACAAGTGGACACTCAAATTTGAAGAAATTAACTCTCCCTGACTAATGAACAAAAGAGCCACTTCAAACTTGGATTTCAAAATGAAGGAATTCCTAGCCTAGTATTTAATTGGTTAAAAAATTACAATATTATCAAAAAAGTCTCTGTAATATGTAACAAATACAACTTTTAGTAAAAAATTTAGATAATTGTGTACTTTATCTTAGTTACAGGAAATGTAAACCATACACGCATGCAAAATAAGCACCAAATGGAAATCAATTATAGAAGATAAGTACCTGTTTTATCAAGGTCACAGCAGTTGTTCCACTGCAGAAACAATCAATTGCTGGATGAAACTTTAATTCCTTGTCCATCAACTTGAAAGCCTTTAGCAAAGCCCTTTTAAGTGGCAGATAAATTTCTGGTAGTTTTTCAGCTTCCTCTACCTCTAAAGAATCATATGGCTCATCTTCAGTGTTCACAGATACAGTTTCCTCAGAATTTGTACTTGTGAGATTGTTTCCAGTCTTATCAATGCTGCTCTCTTCACCTTTGGATGAAGCTTTCCACTGGGAACACAGTAAAAGGGGAAGCGAGTCTCGAACTCTCTTGGCAACCATATGACCAAAAGGACCATGACCATCAAACACGCCACAAAATACTGTATCACTACTCGAGCTGAAGTTCTATTCCAGAACCATCCCAATATCGTCATCATGAGTTGGAGCAATGAAAAAGAAATTGAACTTGTCATATGTTTTAAACTTAAGAGGTAGAAAAAGATAAATTTATCAGTGAAACAAAAATGTCTAATTGATGAATTTGCAATCCTCGATTATGAGCTTAAGAGAAGTGAGATGCAAATGGTTTCTTTTTATTACTAACAATACTAACAGATTCTGTTCAAAGTTGCAATTCTAGTCTCTGCTAAAAAAACCAAAAATAACATTATCATAGGTTTTCTTAAATCTAACAAAACCTTCAGTAATTTTTTTGGCATATAGATTATATGGACTTTTATTTTGTAAAAGCTACTACTCCAAATAGGTCATTCCAGAACTTTACTAGGTGGCAATTAAATGGTATTCGCAGCAACTGCTGTTTATACTACATAGACGACAAACAGGTAACTCGCATTATGTTTGACTTGAAGTAAAAGCCAAAACCTAAAATTGCAACAATATTACAGTGAATATATACGATCTCAACAAAAAGAAGAATGTATAAAAATCAAGAAGGTAGAAAAAAAGGCAATCAATAAGAATGCAAGGACAATGTGTATAAAAAGAGTAAGACAGCGAGGTATCTGAAATGGAAATGCTTGTTACGATTGCGTGGTATAACTTGGGGGGAAGCATTCCATAATTCTAAATATAAGAGCTTATTTTCCAAAAGCTTGCTACGAGCGTAAAAGATTATTTAATATTTTAATCAAAGGATCATCCTTCAGGGCTGAGGCGCATATAACTTGTTTCAGATACAAGGCAAGCTCATAGACTATCTTAAGGCCATGAATGAAAATGCTGATAGTAATAAAATTAAGAAACAGAAGAAAAAGGCTGGGGTCAATACGGATAACGACGATCTCGTAGATTATATCGCTCAGGAAAATATTTAAACAAGTAAGGGCATTCCAGTCACTCAAAAGCTCACGCTCCAACCCAAGAAGAAACCTTTTTTCAAATCTCTGAAAACTGCAAGTGTACACAGTAACTATACGGTCACTAAGCTAATAAAGCAAGGTGCTTAGAATGAAGAAAGAAGATGGGCATGGCGGTGGAGGAAGGTAGTTACTAACCTCCCAAAGAAGCATGGCATCTTGATTGGTGCCCTTTTTGCCTTGCTGAGTATATAAGCTCGCAATTTTACTGGCGTCATTAGTAAATATCCTGCCAGGAATGTGGCGGAGCACGCTTTCATCAACGTCACATGCTGATTTATTTTCTTTGCTACTTTTCTTCTTATTCCTCCGGTGGGTCTCAGCTGCCGTAGTTGCTGACGTATGATTACTCACTTCCTCCACTCCAAGGTTCTCACCGTTACTGCGAGTTTTCTTACCTACGGAGGAGGAGTAGCAAGATCCCATCTACTACCACTACCTTCTCCTTCTAACAGAAAGTCCGAACGCCAAAAATCAATTCTTTCCCAATCCAAACAAATAAACAATCGAACTTGAACAACTCTATATCTTCACACAATGTTTGCTAGTGCGAGCATCTGTATGTGTTTCAGGCCGAATTACTGTGGAAAATGAAAAGGAAACTTTAAGAAAAACAGAGAAGAAGTGTATATCCATCAGTGTTCTAAGAAGTATATATATGTAGATCAAACAACAATCAAATTAACAGTGCAGCGCTCATTAGATTCCACAATTTCAAAGCCACGCATCAGCTTGAACCGAAGATTCTGATCAAACACGTTCACACCTCACGAAAGGGGAAAAGTTCCGAAAGGAGACAAATCAAAGCAACAAATTAGTAAGACGGGAATTAGGTATGAACTATCGGCTTGGCAGGCCCAATTATTTTATAATATTGAGAAATGACGTCGAATAGCACTCTTTAGTTTTGTTTGACTTCCCATTTTTAACTTCTTGATTAAAACATCAACCTTTTTTTTTTTTTTTCTTTTTTCACCTTCTTTCCCACGTAGAAAAACATACTTTGGTAAGATGACTAAGGATGACAAAAACGATAATAATAAAATTAGAGAAGATGGTTATGAACGCGTTTACTTGAAGAAACTAACATCATAATATTTATAATTTAATAATAGTAGTTTATTATATTTCTTGGTAAAATTACGTAATACTAAATTTTCCTATACTTTACATTTCAGCAGACTTTTACTTAATGTTATTGTTGTTAAAGTGTTATTATATTGCTATGCTAAAATTATTAATTTCTTAAATTTAAGTTTTTAAAAACTATATGATAAAAGCAAATATTTATTATTTATGTTGGAATTACATTTTAAATACAACAAAAGCATATCCATAACATTTGTTTTCTTAGTTTTAGAAATTCATTATATGATATCTTAATATGAAACTTAAAATGGACTATCTTTTTGATATTGAAGTTTAGAATTTTTAAGATTTAATTATATATTTTTTAGGATTTAAAATTTAGAATTTAGGGTTTAGGTTCCAAGAGTTTAAAATTTAAAGGATTAAGATTTAGGGGGAAAAGTATTCGTTTCGTTATATTTCTTAACGCACTTGTCAAATAGACTTGAAACGTCATCGTTTTGTAAAACATGATGGGATCGTTCTTGAATGTTTGGACTTCGGCTTGGATCTAAAGAATACTGAGTTTAAGAACAATCCCAAGCCCGAGAGCGGAAATGAAATGGGAAAGGAAGGCCTAGTCCTTGTAATTTACGGAAAGTGTGAAGGCGAATGGGTCATTTAGTCATGGGATGAGCCACTCGTTCCAGAAGATGAGGATTGAGATGGCCCACAATCAATGCTGTCGTTCATTCTATCCTTAGCTTTGCCTTGTATAAAACATTAGAGCGGCTCCTCTGTAGTTATTCGCATTGCTTCTTCTCATACGTTTTGTGTCAAATTCTTAGGGTTTACTCTTCCCAAAATAAAAAGAAAAAACTATATTCCATCAGGTTTTCTTGTCATTGATTTGTGTAAGTTGAGTTAAATCTTCTTTCATTCTGGATATTTTTAATTCTAATTGTAAGATTTTGTGTTTCCACAGTACGGCGTGATATGGCATCGAATTCGAACAAGGATGTTCCATCTGGTGAGCTTTTTAGTTATTGACTTCCACTTTTCATTCAAGTTTGTGCGTTAATAACTTTTAACTGGCAATCTTCAAACCGTATTAGGTTAACGCTATGCGTTGCGTACTTAGGTTTGTTGTGTCTTGAGCCGGTTTATGTTGTAAAAGCATCTTGATGCAACTGGGGGCTTACGGAGATGTTTATCTGTTAGTTCGATTTTCTTTCTTCGTTGGTATTTAGTTCCAGCACGATCAAAGATCGAGGCACACTCATATGGTGTGCCTTTTCTGTTTGTCTTTCTTTCCGTTTTCATGTTATTGATTCCTTAAAGCATTGCTTGTTAAGCATTTTTTTCCCTTTTATTGTGAATCAATTAGGACAAGGGGGCCTTTTGTGAATCAATTAATACAACGGGCTTTGGTTCCCCATCCCCTCCTTTTTTCTTTTGTGATTAATTTAGCCTGTGATTGTCCTGTAAATTGACAATCTGGGATCAGGTAGATAATTACTACTTTTATTTGGCTTCTCTCTAGATGAGAAAACTGGATCGCCCGAAAACTCAAATTCAAAACCGGAATCATCCTCTACAGACCCAAAGTCTGGACAGAAAGGCGGTGCACCATCTGCGGGAGCTGGAATTCCTTCCAATCCTTTTGATTTCTCAGCTATGACTGGCCTGCTTAATGTATGTCGTTTCTCTTACTTTATGTGACGGAACTGTTCCTTTGCATTAATTTGCTTCTTACGGTCTAGAAATGTTGTATCATTGTGTTAAATGAGGTTTTTCCCAATCTTAACCAACATTATAAACTAAAGCCATTTTTCTTAATGCCTTTGTGTTTTCGGGTTTTTTGCATGTGTAATAAATCTTATAAAACTGGTGCTATTGACCTTATTTCTAATTATCATAGAGGTTTTGTTTTCATTGCTTTCAGTTTCTTTATTTATTATTTCCAACAGAGGAGCAAGGTTCATTTATACAGCATCAATTTTTAGGTGGCACAAAAACATTTTGAATGAACTGTAGACAAGGGTACATGCTGTGCGAGTGGGGGAAAACTGGAGATTTGGGCATAAGTTAACAATTTACTTTTTTCTTTTTAATCTTTAGTTTAGGTTTTGGTTGAGCTTACTCAACATGTTGATGTTTCTTGTTCCAAGTTGGATCGTGTTCCGGGCTAGCACTTGTAAAGGCCAATTGTGAAAAGATAAATTGGACAAAAATTTTTATTTCTGAGTTTTTCTTGTGTTAGAGGTCATATTTGTAATAGTTATCTGTGGACAAGATTGTTGTGTTTGTATCTTCTTATGGGGTAAAGCTTTAGGCTACTGAAATATCAAGTATGCTGTGTGTACATATTATGATGCCTTGATAGTTGTCCTTTGCTTCAGATTTTGGTTACTTTTCCTTTTTAAAATTTTGTTAATTGAGATCTAAGATTTTGTTATATAGGACCCTAGCATCAAGGAATTGGCTGAACAGATAGCAA
>JANIIA010000192.1:72896651-72906843 GCA_027478495.1 Erythroxylum alaternifolium | reverse complement strand
GGCATGGATTGGCTCACTGCTCATAGGGCAGTGATGAATTGTTATACTAAGGAAGTAGTGCTTGAGTCCCCTAACCAACCAAGGGTGGTGTTTCGAGGAGTCAGTCAGGCAGTGCCAGCCCGACTAATCTCACTGCTGAGCACTTTGAGATTGATTTGAAGTGGCTGTGAGACTTATCTAGCCCATGTGGTGGACACTCAGAGTGAACAAACCATTCAGGACAAATTTCTAGATGTGTTTTCGGCTGACCTACCGGGGTTACCCCCAAATAGGGAGACTAAGTTCACCATTGATATTGTTCCAGGAGCCGCTCTTATATCAATTCCCCCATATAGGTTGGTGCATATTAAACTAAAGGAACTGAAAACCCAGTTGCAGGAATTGTTAGATAAAGGATTCATCAGGCCTAGTGTGTCACCTTGGGGAGCTCCGGTACTGTTTGTAAAGAAGAAGGATGGAACTCTGAAATTATGTATAGATTATCGATAGTTAAATAGGATAACAGTTAAGAATAAATATCCCTTGCCATGAATAGATGATTTATTTGATCAGTTATGAGGAGTTCAGGTGTTCACAAAGTTAGATTTGAGGTCAGGATACTACAAGCTAAAAACAGCTGAGGTAGATGCTCCAAAGAGTGCATTTAGGACCCGATATGGCCACTTTGAGTTTTTGGTAATGCCATTTGTAATTTTCTTTATTGATGACATTTTGGTGTACTTGAAGCGCAGAGAAGATCATGTGGCACACTTAAGAATGATTCTTCAGACAATGAGAGAGAAACAATTGTATGCTATGTTTAGTAAATGTGAATTTTGGCTTGATCAAGTTATATTTTTGGGTCACATTGTATCTGGTCGGGGCATTGAGGTAGATCCAAAGAAAGTAGAAGCTGTAATGAAGTGGGAGACTCCAAAGAATGTGTCCAAGATCCGGAGTTTCCTTGGTTTAGCTGGGTATTACAAAAGGTTTGTTGAAGGGTTTTCAATGATTTGAGCCCCTCTGACAAAACTTCGAAGAAAGAATGTGCCTTTTAGATGGAGTAATAATTGTCAAAGGAGTTTTGAGGAGTTAAAACATCGGTTAACTTCAGCACCTGTGTTAGATATCCCATCAGGTTTTGGAGGTTATATTGTGTACAGTGATGTTTCGCATCAGGGTTTAGGTTGTGTTCTGATGCAGCATGGTAAAGAAATAGCATATGTATCGAGACAATTGAGCCATAAGAATTCAATTATCTAGTCCACGATCTTGAACTTGATGCAGTAGTATTTGCTTTGAAAATTTGGAGACATTATATATATGGAGAAACTTTTCAGGTGTTCACTGACTATAAGAGTCTGAAGTATTTGTTGAGCCAGAAAGAGTTGAATATGAGACAAAAGAGATGGATAGAATTGTTGAAAGATTATGATTGTACAATTAATTATCATCCTGGCAAAGCCAATGTGGTGGCTGATGCATTAAGTCGGAAGTCCAATAACAGTGTGGCTCAAGTACAATTATCGAAGTTACCTAGCTTAATTCAGTTGAGGGCACTGAATGTTGAACTAAATATGGAGCAAGATAATACATTGATAGCTACCTTGAAATTGAGACCTATTTTGCTTGAAAGGATCAAAGAGGCTCATATTAGAGATCCAGATTTAGTGAAGTTAATTGAGAAGGTGAAAGTGAATCCAGATTCTGAGTTTGAAGTGAGAGATGGTATTTTAAGGTTAAAGCAAAGACTATGTGTGCCTAATGTTGATAATTTTAGGAAAGAGATTTTATAGGAAGCACACTTAGCAGCTTATATTATGCATCCTGGTACTACTAAGATGTATAACACGTTGAAACAACATTATTGGTAGCCTGACATGAAAAAGCAAGTAGCAGAATTTGTTTCTACATGTATAACTTGTCAACAGGTAAAAGCTGAGCATCAGGCTCCAGTTGGGAAACTATGTTCATTACCTATTCCGGAGTGGAAATGGGAACGAATCACAATGAATTTCATTATGGGTTTACCGAGGATCCCAAGGCAACATGATGCCATTTGGGTCATTATGGATAGACTAACCAAATCGGCTCATTTCTTGCCAGTGAGAGAAAATTTGTCACTAGATTAGTTAGCTCAGCGATATGTGAATGAGATTGTGAGGTTACATGGGGTTCCAATGTCCATAGTGTCGGACAGGAATCCTAGATTTACCTTGAAATTTTGTAGTAGTTTACAGACAGCTTTAGGTACTAAACTAAATTTCAGTACAACTTTTCATCCTCAGAATGATGGTCAGAGTGAGAGAACAATCAAGACTGTTGAGGATATGCTCAGAGCTTGCATTTTGGAGTTTCAGAGAGCATGGGATAAATATATAGCTTTGATTGAATTTGCTTACAATAATCAGTATCACAGTAGTATCCGTATGGCTCCATATGAGGCATTGTACGACAGGAAATGTAGTTCACCTTTATATTGGGAAGAATAGGGTTTAAGAATTGTTGAAGGTCCATAGTTGATTCAGGATACTGTTGATAAGATAAAGTTAATCCGTAGAAAAATTAAAGTAGCACAAGATAGACAGAAAAGCTATGTGGATTAACACAGACGAGATATAGAGTATCAGATTGGAAATAAAGTGTTTCTGAGAGTATCACCTTGGAGAGGTGTACTGAGATTTGGCTAGAAGGGTAAGTTAAGTTCGAGATATATTGGTCTATATGAAATAATTGAAAGAATCAGACCATTAGCTTATAAGTTAGCCTTACCTTCGGAAATGGCTCAGTTATACAATGTGTTTCACGTAAGCATGCTTAGACGATATCGGTCAGATCCAACTCATGTGTTATCAACTCAAGAGATTGAAATCTCAAGTAATCTAAGCTATGTAAAAGAACCCATGAAGATAGTTGGCTATCAAAATAAGCAACTAAGGAACCGAGTCATTCCAATGGTAAAAGTCCTCTGGAGGAATCATTTGAGTGAGAAAGCCACATGAGAAACGGAGGATCACATAAGGACTCAATACCCCTACCTATTTGAACACGCAGGTAAGAATTTCGAGGACGAAATTTTTGTTAATAGGGGAGAATTGTAACATCCTACTACCTATACGACTAGAACAGTTATTTATGAGACATTTATATGACTTAAGATAAATGCAAGTTAGACATAAGTTATTTGTGACTTACATATTGTTTTGGCACATTCATACAATTGTACATGCTTTCATTGGCATTTCCGGGTTAATGGAAGTACATACGGCTAATTGTGATTATGACAAATGGTGAATCAGTGGACATAAATAGCACACGTGGGGGACATGCAATGGACTCATGTATTATATTGTTTAAGTTAGGAAGAATCCACTACAATTTTCAAGAATGAATCCTGATGACTTGAAGCTAGCACAAGATGAGTGTGCCATCACAAGATGAGTGTGCCATGTTATTGCAGCAAAGATTGATAGAGCCCACAAAGTTGGATTGGGCTTGCCAAGCATTCTATGTTAATAAACGTTTAGAGCAGAAATGTGGAAAGAAATGTCTAGTGATAGACTACAAGCCTCTGAATGCATTCCTGCAAAATGATAAGTTTCCTCTGCCCAAAATAAGTACACAGATACTATTTCTTAAGGAAGCTGTTATCTTCTCAAAGTTCGATCTGAAGGTAGGTTTTTTGCAACTGGGTATTCACCTGAAGAATGTTATAAGACTACATTCTGCATTCTCAATGCACAGTACCAATGGACCGTGATGCCCTTTGGACTCAAAGTTGCTCCACCACTGTTTCAAAAGGCCATTACAAAAATCTGCAAGCCTATCCTCAACAGTGTTTTAATCTAAATCGATGACATTTTACTATTCACAAAGATCCATGAGGAACATCAGGCCCTTCTTCAATAGTTTTTGGACTTTACACAGCAGTATGGTATAATGCTTTCGACCTCAAAAAGCACTATTGGTACAACAGAAATAGAGTTTTTTGGGATGTAATTTAAGGATGGATTCTATCAGCTAAGCCCACATATTGCACAAGAATTATTGCAATTTCTTGATGAAAATCTCACTGTGAAGCAGATTCAACAGTTCCTTGGAATTGTCAATTATATCAGAGATTTCATACCACATGTGGCAGCCTATACATCTAGCTTATCTAAGCTCTTATACAAGAATCCACCAATATGGGGAAAAGAACATACTACAGTTGTCAAACACATTCAAATGATCTGTCAGAATCTTTTACCGATAAAGTTTTCTGATCAGAGACAACTTTCTCAGATAGATGTCAGTCAAGCTAATGTTGTACCTCAGAGCTATCTATATTTATTCGACAACATCCACCATGGCCTCCAGATGCTTTTTTGCACTATAAGTATCCCTCTTCTCTTCAGAAAAATCACAAAAAGATTTTTCAATACTTCTTTTGCTTCTACACAGTTTTGCAGAATGGCTAGTTATCCTCTCTTTGCTTTTACTAAAAAGTCTTTTCCTCTTATTACCCGAAGACCTAGGAACGTAGAACAAATAGCTTCTCTTTGTCGTATGAGTTTGTTTTACTATTTGCATCATTCTCTTATTGAACATAACCTTGTTGGTACTCCTTCTATGTTAAACCTTAAGGCAACATACCTCCATGTGTTAACTCCTTCTGAGCCCTTCACAGAAAACACATTATGGTATTTATGGGCATTATCTTCTTTATATGCCTGTGCCATTTCTTTTTCTCCTATTGATCTTTATCAGCATCTCTATGGCATAAACAATGGAACTTCTCTGTTATGGACTTTTCTTGAATTGTTTCAACCTTTAGACCAATGAAAACAACAATGTGGTATTATCATCTCTCAGCATCGTCTAAGAACTTCTTCAAATAGACGACAATCTTCTCGTTGTTTCTTCATTATTCATCATCCATATCGTGAACAAGCAACTAGTGAACTTTATACGGAGCCACGTTTGCAATATTATCACACATCTCTCTGTTGGCCAAGATGTCAGAATAGTGTTTTATTAGCTCTTCGAGATTTTCTCAAAGAGATTAATCATTTTCCTAACACACCAGTATTGACTACCACTATTGGACCATAGCCTGGAGAATTCATACCTGGTGAACCTGAAGCACCAGAAGTAGATATGCCTGATTCCAATAGTCCTCAGTATAACACAGAAGATACAGTCTCCAATATTGCAGGTCTTTCACAGCCAGACAACTCGGTCTTCCAGGATACTCAAGATCCGAATGACTATTCACATAGTCCTAATGAATCTAAGTTAGATCAATTCCTTCATCAACTCCATCAGTGTGAGCTTAGATCTAAAAGACATAAGAAAGATAGCTCAAGTGATCCAGATTCTCTATCCAATCTTCAATCGTGGCATGAACCAATTCGTGACAAATAATCTATGGACAGCCTTAGATCCTCTTCTCATCTGGAGACACAACTTTTGAGGAGTTTTGTCATTAAAGTAAACAGAGATATTAAAGGTTTCTTTGTGGTCCCCACAACCACTGTCCCAAGATTCCTTTTTTGTCAAACGACTGTGTGCTTTAAGACTTTTGTACAAAGTAACTTACTTTTATACTATTCACTTTAGGACTTTATGTCAAAGTAGTTTACTTTTTCAAAGTTAGGTGAATTATTAGCTTTACTTTTGTAAAGTAGATTCCTTAGAAATAAGGTTAGGTATGCTTTTATTAAGGCTTTCATTATTATGTCTCTAGGATAGTTTACATTTCTATCCCTCGCTTTGCCTATATAAGTAGGTTTGTTTTTCGTTATAAGCATAAGTGAATTTAGGATTTGTACATCTTATTGGAAAATGAAGAGTTCTTTCTTCAATCTCTTCTAGATAACTTCCATAACCTTGAATCATCTTCCCTTCCTTGTTCAAAGATTGCAGAGATGAGTATGCTCTACACTTGCCTTGTATAAAGATCTTGTGTGTTAGAAAATCTATGACAGTCTGGAAGAACTGTTACTTCTAATTACGCTGCCTTGTTGATTGTCAAAAGCATTAACGGGAAATGACGAGTAAGAGTGTGTGAGTGAAGTAGGGTTCCGAAGAGGCGAGAGCAGTAAGTCCCGTGTTAGCCGAGGGAAAAGCATTGAAGGGGTGTAAGTCTCTGATAACTAGAACAGCTACGTAGTGATACACACTTCCAATCTGACTTTGGTTAGTTGATGTCGCCAACCAGTGTGGTGGTTTGGAATAAGAGTTAGTCGGGAGGGTTAACCAGAAAAAGGTCATAGTTTTCCTGTGTCACCCTATGAAGGACTATAGGGATGCCCTAAGGTAACAAATTCTAAAGGCACTAAAGTTGCCAAGAACAGACAAATCAGTTGGGGAAAATTAGTTGTTTATAAATAATACTTAAGTTGATTGAACTTTATTGTTAATAACGAATTTGGAAAAAATTATCTTTTATAATTATATTTACATTTAGATACTTATGAAAAAATATACAAATTTTTAATATATGATGTTAATAAAAATTATTAATTTATCAATAATTAATAATATATTAATCAAATTAACATAAAAGTAAATTAAGTCTACCATTAATTTTTAAAAAAATATAGTAAAACTAATAAATAAGAATATCAATTATTTACTGATTTTTGCAAGGAAACATATTTGATTGTTCAACAACAAGAAAACTGTTATCAAAAAATATTTCCTTAATTACACTAAAGCATATCCATTGTAAGGAAACTTAGAGAGAGAAAAAAGTAATAATAAAACTTATTGAATGGTTGTATTGTAGGTATAATCACTGCCATGACAGTGAAATTCAATACGACTGTGCCACAATCTGCGATGTTGTCTACTCTGTAATGTTAACACAACTATTCTTCAAACTCATACACTCGAGGTCGAAGGCTTGGATGTTGTTTATGTCCTGTAGGCAATTGCTTTAGTTGTAATTTCACTACATTAAAATAAGGACATTTTAGACACTTATGTCTAGACACATATAATAATTATCTTAAATAATTTAAAAATTGGTAAAATTTTTAGACATTTATTTAAGACAATAAAATTTGTCTAAAAAATACTAAAAAAAAGTTTAAAATTTTTAATTTTAATTATTTAATTATTATATTCATTTATGTTAAATTTATATTAAATAATTAATAAAATAATATTGTTTAATTTGTTAATACTTTGTAACTAGTTATCCAACGCTTGCTATAAAATCTTATTTAGTGGTTATAAGCATTTAAGACACACACTCTCTCTCTTATGACTCATTGTTAAAAAATATTTGCTCACAGTCTCTCTCCTTTGCGCATCAGCTCCTTTATCATATCACTTTCTTTTTCTCCTTAGATTTTCCCTCACTTTCTCCCAATTTTTTCTTCCTCTCCAAACACACTCGGTTTTCAGGAGACTACTATTCCTTCTCATTTCTTTGATTGATTCTTTCTCGGTTATACACTCCCATCTCTGTCTGTCTCTCTCTTTTTCTCGCGCTAGTTTACTCCTTTGGGCTGTTAGTTGATTGGCTTCTTCTTTAACTGCAATTGAAGTAGTGAAAGTGGAGGAATTGGAGTTGAAGTAAGTGATCATGACTCTGGAGCTGAGCTCTCGTGGAGATTCGAATGGGTTGCTTCCCCTGACTAAGGATTTGTTAGGGTTTGGAGTGGTGAAAGCTTTGTTAGGTACCATTTCCTCACAGGTACTTGACTTTCTTAACGATTCCGTATGCATCTATTACACATACGTAGGATATAGGTACTGAGTTTTATACTCTTGACTGTTCAAGGAGAGTGTTCACCGATTTTGCATCCTCTCTACACTAGCGTGTCGCAGTTGGCTTTGTTTTCTACTAGTGGAGAAACTGCTCCCTCAGGTTAGTCGATTTTAGCTTCTCTATTTTGTTTAAATATGAAATTGTTGTTTAAGAGTCTGATTTGTGATAAATGTCTAGCATCTTCATTCTTATAGCCTTGGTTTCTGAATCTACATCGCGTACTCTGCAAGATGAATCAATGTATGAGAGGTACGAGCAGTGGATGAGTCATTATGGGCATGTGTACAAAGACAGCAGCGATTCAAAGCTACAAGAATTAGATGCGCAAAAAATCTTCTTTCATTCTGGATATTTTTAATTCTAATTGTAAGATTTTGTGTTTCCACAGTCCGGAGTGATATGGCATCGAATTTGAACAAGGATGTTCCATTTTGGTGAGCTTTTTAGTTATTGACTTCCATTTTTCATTCAAGTTTGTGCGTTAATATCTTTTAACTAGCAATCCTCAAACTGTATTTAGGTAACGCTATGCGTTGCGTACTTAGGTTTGTTGTGTCTTGAGCTGGTTTATGTTGTAAAAGCATCTTGATGCAACTGGGGCCTTGCAGAGATGTTTATCTGTTAGTTCGATTTCTTTCTTTGTTGGTATTTAGTTCTAGCACGATCAAAGATCGAGGCACACTCATATGGTGTGCCTTTTCTGTTTGACTTTCTTTCCGTTTTCATGTTATTGATTCCTTAAAGCATTGCTTATTAAGCATTTTTTCCCTTTTATTGTGAATCAATTAGGACAACGGGGCCTTTTGTGAATCAATTAATACAACGGGCTTTGGTTCCCCACCCCCACTTTTTTCTTTTATGATTAGTTTAGCTTGTGATTGTCCTGTAAATTGACAATCTGCTACGACTGACCTGCTTAATGTATGTCATTTCTCTTACTTTCTATGACATAACTGTTCCTTTGCATTAATTTACTTCTCACAGTCTAGAAATGTTGTATCATTGTGTTAAATGAGGTTTTTCCTAATCTTAACTGACACTATAATCTAAAGCCATTTTTCTTAATGCCTTTGTGTTTTCAATTTTTTGCATGTGTGTAATAAATCTTATAAAACTGGTACTATTGAACTTTTTTTCTAATTATCATAGAGGTTTTGTTTTCATTGCTTTTAGTTTATTTATTATTTCCAACAAAGGAGCAAGGTTCATCTATACAGTATAAATTTTTGGTTGGCAAAAAAACATTTTTCATGAACTGTGGACAAGGGTATATGCTGTGAGTTTAGGTTGTGGTTGAGAGTACTCAACATGTTGATGTTTCTTATTCTAAGTTGGAATGTGTACTCAGATGGGCTAGCACTTGTATGGGCCAATTGTGAAAAGATAAATTGGGCAAAAATTTTTATTGCTGAGTTTTTCTTACGTCAGAGGTCATATTTGTAATAGTTATCCGTGGACAAGATTGTTGTGTGTGTATCTTCTTATGGGGTAAAGGTTTAGGTTACTGAAATATCAAGTATGCTGTGTGTACATATTATGATGCCTTGACAGTTGCCCTATGCTTCAAATTTTGGTTACTTTTCCCTTTTAAAATTTTGTTAATTGAGATCTAAGATTTTGTTATATAGGACCCTAGCATTAGGGAATTGGTTGAACAGATAGCAAAAGATCTATTCAGCCAAGAAACAGATTCAAGGGTCATATATGTTTTGCACAATCAGGGCCCTTCAGGTATTAGAATTTAACTGCTGTATCGTCTTCTATGGATTAGAGGAAGAAAGGAGCTGTGAAACCTATCAAGAATCAAGGACATTGTGGTGATAATCTGATCTAATCTAAAGTATAAATCTAAATATCACTAAAATCCTTGTATGCTTACGATACAAAAATCCTTGCAGGATCTTGTTGAGCATTTTCAACAGTTGTGGCCGTTCCAATGAGTAATTCTAGTTTGCTAAGCTCCGACTGTTTGGGGTTAGTCAGTTCATGTGTCACCTGAATTCTTTACTCTGTTTTTCAATTGGATACCTTGTTGCTTGATAATAATGTTGAGAACATGACACAGAGGCAAATGAAGTCGTGAATAAATTAAAGCATAAGTTGGGTTGGGTTACTGGGAAGAGGAGTTCTCAGTTTCAAAGAATTCTCTAATGTAAAAGCTCCTGTCTTCATGTTTGGCTTCTTTTACCTAATTTTTCTCTTGCTTTAAAGAAACACTGTTGTACATTTTCCGTTTCTCTCCAAGTGACTGAAATTGATCTCCAGCATTCACTCAATCTGCAGGTAAATTTGTTGGTACCATAATCTGTTTGCTCTTTTCTACATCAGTTACAATTTTATTTTACTTGACGTAACTAGCAATTTAACATATCCGAATAAAGTGACGTTCTTGGTGATGGAATCCACTGAATATAATCTCTCTTACCATTAGAGATAGTTAAGGTAATTGTT
>JANIIA010000192.1:72873164-72883842 GCA_027478495.1 Erythroxylum alaternifolium | reverse complement strand
CCACCCTCGCGGGGCACGGATCCGGGTATCACTGTCGATATCGGGTTCGGGTTCAGCGGGAATGGGGTGTTACATTAACTTACCTTAAAGGTTCTATAAAGAGAGAAAATGTTTGGATAGTAGGTAAATCCAATATTCCTTCCCAAAATATTTGTAAGGATAAATTTAAAAAAAACTTTACTCAATTTTACGATACTAGCTCAAACTTTAAAATGAGATGCTAAAATGGTCCAACTTTTAATTTTTCACAAAAATAGCTCATAGTTAGACTCTTAGTTAATGGTGTTGACATGGCAAACTATGTTGGAAATTCAGTAAACACATAACTGGCATGTGTCCTACTTATGCTACCTCATATGAAAATTAAAAAAATAAATCCCTAAAACTACTCCAAACTCATTGAAGATTGTATTTTAACAACACATAGAAACATCTTTGATTTTATATCAAACCCATTTCCTCGACCTATCTAAAGTAATGCATAATATTCTTTAGTTTGGACAATAAGATATGGGAAAAGTAGAAATATACAGGTAATAATCTACAAAGAACTAATCTCATCACTCTTTAAGAATTTGATAATGGGCATCATTGCCTTCCTCAAGTCATGATCCAAAATCCACTTAAGAGACTTCAAAAACTCAAAAACAACAATATAGTGATCCGGAAAATCTCTTTAGGTATGATATTAAAGGACCAAGTCTATTATCAACATTTCTTTAGAAAACAATAGGTCAAGAAGATATTATTTCTATAATCTATGTTTGGCCTATGCCTAAATCCTGAAAGAATCTTAAACTTGGGCTTGATGGTTTGCTCAAGTTTTGCAAAATCCTTTTAATAATGCTTTAAATTTTAATTTTAAGAAACCCAATTTCCTCCATATAAGAAAGTAAAGAATCACAAATTTTGTGGGTTTTTGACGTACTTGGTTGTTGAATTCGGGACTTTTAAAGCAAACTCAAGGGAGAATTGTTGGTGATATCAAGTATTCATATACTATAATTTTGGATTAGGATCTTTCAAACACAAAGGTAGAAAATAAACAATTACAGATTGAGAAAAGGGTTGTTGCATTGCTATTATGAATTAAGGTTCTTAGAATGTTGATATGAAACTACTCCAAAAGAAAGGCCATTCTCAATTATTTAATGTGGCATAAATATGAAACGTGTTGGCTACATGTTTAGTGGATTTGTTGACGTGCAAGCTACATTTGCAACATCAATCAGGAGTGTAATAACGAGTTATTTTTGTAGAAAATTAAAAGTTGAAGTATTTTATCACCACTTTTTAAATTTCAAATTAGTATTGCAAACTTAAGTAAAGTTTATTTTTTTAATATAATTTACCCTATTTATAATCAATGCAAACCTCTATACCTTTTTAATTCTTTATTTCATTGTTGTGGTGATTTTGATTTTTTGGTTATGGTGAGTCTTATAGAGATTCTTCGCTCAAAGAAACATCTAAGTAAACACCTAATTCGCCATTGCCCGTAAATAATTCAATTTTAATTTTTTTAATTTTCTCCTTACTTCGATCATCTGATTTCTTTCCCACAAGTTAAAAAATAACAATCCTCTAAACACTATTCACTTGACTCACCAACATGATCCTTGGTTTTTCTTTTTGGAGACTTTATTTGATCCTATTATATTATAGATAAAGTATGACAACGAGTGAAATTCGACTAGCACAATTCTTGTTATGTTTCTAGCACAAAGTTTAATCCAAGTTAACTTTATTCCTCCTCTCATCTAAATAAGAATTCTTGTCATCTATCATCACAATGTTCCCAACCTCCCATGTTTTCTTTCTTGTTTAATTCATTTTAAAGTTCTCTTTTTTATTTATCTTTTGAGAATTACATCTGAGATAAAGTTGTATGTTGTAACAGAACAACGAAAGAGAAAATGACGAAGAACTACCCAATAACCAACATCAAGAATGAGCAAAAATTTCACAAATTAAGAATTGTCAATAAGGTTTATCAAAATTTGTCAAAATTCATGAATTGAAGAAGGCAAAAGTATTTGTCTAGATTTATGAGTAGGTTTGTAAACTAAGGAATACAGAAGGGTTTGTGGTTTGAATTTGTCTATATTTGTAGTCTAAATTTGTCCCACTTGCTAGTTATAATATTTATGATTAATTTGTTAACAGTCCTATTGCCAATTATTGCATACAACTAATACTTGGTGACTTTCAATAATCATATTATATAAAGAATTATTTAAAAATTTATAATTTTTATTATTTACACACAGCCAAAGAAAGGCACGCCGGCTACTGTTGGGTACCACGATATGCAGGCATCATGCCGAGAAACTTGGCGGCAGAATACTCCAGTTTGTAAAATCATCTACAATTCCAGCTCTATAGCTTCCAGCACTAAAATACAAGTTCATTCACATAAATGCTTTTCATGCAAGTTCATTCACAGAAAGGCTTTTCATGAACCTTTTGTTGCGCATTACTTTGCTATAAACAAGAATTGGGGGTTTACCTTTAACACGTCAGTGCGCGTTTGCTAGGGGTGGTCAAAAGCTGTTCATGCGACAAATTATTGTTTAACTTAGCTGGATCCATGCCTGCGGTGAAAGTCTATTTCTAGTTTTACGATTTGGTGGGATATGATAACAGCAGCTCAACAATATTCCTCTAAGGTCATTAAGGCGAGTCCTCAAGCGACTCTTAAGGTATCAAAAGTTGAGACATCATAAGCAGTGATGGATATTCAAGATTCTATTACACTGCTTTTTGTTCTAGTTCTTTCAAGAATTTGTCAATGCAACTTGTTGCTGAACGGATCCGTATAGCATTCAGATCAAAGGGTTACCATAAGCAGAACTTGATATAACTTTTGGCATTATGGCTTGGAATGGACCTGGTCAGATACTCCGGCCACAGTTCCCTGTTCAACTTTCAGGCTTGTTTCATCGATTTGCATGGGATCTGAATCTAATGCCTGCGAGTGAAAATTAACTATTAGTAGAACTTTTCGTGAGGAAGTATCTTTCCACAAATGGAGATGAATATACACTAATAGTGATTCTTTATCTAATGTCACCTTTCCACCTGCATTCCCGTCTGCTTCAAAGCCTCTAGAATTATCAGAAATTCCTTTGTGGCCCTCCTGCGATAAACAAGACAGATACTTGTCAAGGAGCAGTATACACAACAGAAAAGAACTGGCAAAAACATCATTGACACGAGAAGCAAAAAGTATAGGACTTGTTTGTTTCTATTGTTGTTTTTCATTTTCTGTTTTTTTTTCAGATTTAGTCAAAACAAATGTTTGTTTTGAATTTTTAGTTCCAATTTTCAAATCTTTTTCTGATTTACTATCGACTAAATATATATTATTTAATTATTTAATATATTAACTATTAATAAAAACTATGATTAATTTAATATAATATTATATAATGGTGTTGTTCTTATTGCTGTTAATTTAATATTATATATTTTATTAATTTAAATTGATTATTAATAAATGCTATAAATAATTTAATTTTATTTATTTAAATTTTCTAATTAAATTAAATAAACTTAATTTAATATAATAATTATTAATAAAAGTAATTAAATTTAAAATATCTTCAAAATATATAAATTTCAAATAAATTTTGATGTAATAATTAAAATATATTTAAAATAAATAAATTTTAAATTATTTATTTTAATATAACATATTAAAATAAATTTAATTAATTAACAATAATTTATCTTTAAGTTTTATCTAATATATAAGTATTATCAGTAATAAAAATATAACTAAATTGACATTAACAATCAAACAGATTTTTATTTTTATTTGAACGATAAATAAAAACTAAAAGCAGAAATCCGAAACTAAAAGCCACAGCAGAAAAACACAAGCTAACTAATCGGCCCTTACTTATGAAGTCAAGTTTAGCATTGCAAGGGAAATCAACATGTTGCTAATACTCGAAACTGACTAAATTTGTATTTTAACAGCCTCAAAGCAACTACCATGAATAGGAGTATCAAATCTTTTGTGTGGAAGAATTTTTAGCTGATAATACCGGCGGATCAGTGACTGGAAAGTCCAGAACATTGGAAAGCTATTGTTTAGGGTCAACAACCCAGTACTAACACTATGAATGACACACTAAAAACATTTCAAGGAAACAAACAAATGCAATTAACGTCAAACTCAGATATCTTTATTGACCACACAATTTCTCATCCAAAAATTGGGTCGGTGAGATAATTAAGTCAACTCTAAAGTTTAAACAAACATATAAGATTTTGGCTTAAAACAATATAAACATACTGTAAGACAGCTAATTTACATCCTCCAAATTGTTCGAACTTGATTTAGCAGTTCCTCAAATACATCTTAAACGTGAGAGCAAACTCCACCTTTCTCATTCATGCAGTTCTATTTAATACTTAATATAATTTGCAGTTAGCAATCTGGATTAGCTCGCATCCTTTAGTTTACAGCCTAAAGCAGAACAATTCATAAAGCCAATACTGTTCATCTTAAAACATCCACAGAGACGAATTTTCAAGTAAGTGATGCCATATTAGACCAGAAAAAGCATACCAGATCTTTTAGATCAGCTTCAACTATCTCTCTCTTTACTCTGCTTGGCAAAAGCTTGCTGCATAGACTTGAAGTTAGTAAACGACAAACATGAAAGAAGAGCCTCAATCTCTAAGTTGAAGATTGTCAATCAGGCAAGAAAGAATACCGCTCATCATCCATATCAATATCAGAATCTGGATCCCACCTCTCATCACGATCATCCTGATCTTCCTCAGCCTGATTACTCTCAGAAAACCATGAGTTAGTTGACACAATCAATATTGGCAACTCACAAGATAGAGTTAGACTATTGTTAGCCAGCAACCTAAAATATGAGTATATATAGAAAGATCTAATGCAAACCAGTACACGTATAATAATTTTCTTATGTTCCATTCCATAAACAAATGATAAACTTACACATGTATTCAACTCTTTTTTTTTTTCTCATTTAAGTTGTATGTACTGACGCATATGAACTATTCATTATGATGCTAGACCACAATTTTGAAAGCTAAGGTCCATTTCAAATTAGCTTGTAAGGCACAGATGTGTCCACAAGTCTATCACCACTCTCATTTAATTGTCAGGATTTCAAACTAGAAGTAGGAGTTGAAATTATTATTCGATTACCAACAATCAGTAATACCTCCAAACCAACTTTAAAAGGTGTGAAGGCACAAGCAAAATCAATAGATCAAGACATTGGCCAAACAATTATATTCAACTCCACTTAACATCATAAAAATTAGGTATAAAGTGGATAGAGGATTTATTCTTATCAGAATTTTCTAGAATTTCACATGCCACCACTAATGTGCATAGTTACAGTCCGAAATAAGATATGCATGCTATGAAACGAATGAAAGGAAAAGAAATAACTCAATATTAGCAATATCACCTCTGGAAGTTCAGCATCGGGTGGTCTCTCCTGAAACTGGACACTAGGTGCATGCTGGAGTCTTGAGAGATTCTCAAGAAGCTTAGATCTTATTTCATCAAGTATTTGACGTGAATTTTTGTTTTCCATATTACTAGGGGCAACATGAAGAGTATAATCTGGACCAAAGTACTCATAGTACTCATGCTGTGGCATCTTGTCATCGACTTCCACTCCTAGTGCAACACCTGTCTATCTTACACCAAGTATGTGCAGAATAAAGTCATTAGACAGGAGAAAGATATTCGCAAGAACCAGCCCATTACTTACCAATTATACCATTCCCCATAACAAAAATATACCTCATAGCACCAGCAGCGGGCAACATTCCGAATTGTGTAGCCACCACCACCTAGTAGCAATAATGGCACATTGAAAGATCTCATAAATTTCACACACTCAGCGTGGCCCTTGATTGAAAGATTGAAGCATCCTAATCTATCGCCAGACAATGAGTCAGCACCACATTGAAGAACCACAGCGCCAGGCTTAAAAACTTCCATTACTTTTCCAATTATTGGTTTAAATAAGAAATGGTAGCTCTCGTCATCTATACCATCATCCAGTGGAACATTAAGAGAGTAGTATTTCCCTTTCGCATATCCAATATCACGTACATCCCCTGTACCAGGAAAATAATCTCCGAACTTATGAAATGAAACAGTCATCACCCTATCAGTAGTGTAAAATGCCTCTTCTACCCCATCACCATGGTGAATGTCAATATCTACATAGAGAACACGCTGCAAATGTACAGCAGAACATCAAGTAAAGAAAAATACATTAGCCAATCCAATACTAAGATTGGATCTTAAAGTCTTTCCATAATAGCTTCTAAAGACAACACTAAGTTGGGAGTACAAACTAAGCTGTAGTCCAAAACAATATTAGCAAGTCAGAAAAAATCCTGTTGTCTCTATCGCTCATAATTTGGTTCAATAGTCATTTTAGGTTTACGGTATCACCATCTAGGTATTCTCCATATTGGTTCATGGGGCACATTTGATGATATCTTAGTAAAAAGCTACCCCAAAAATGTAAAATTCCAACAATCGAAGCAAGTACTAACGACATAATTTCATTCAGTAGCACCTCAGCTCATATTTTTCAGAAAGGTAATAAAAATTTCAATTTAATCAAATTCGTACATGTAGAGCTAATATGGAGTATCTGGCAAACATTTACAAAAGAAACATCTCAATAACCTCCTCATCATCGCTTCATCATCAGGAGCATACAATTGCCCATCACACGCAAACTTGAGACATCATCTAATGAAATTATAAATATCAAAAATAGACAAAGATTACATGCATAAGCAGTTTATTACAAATACAGGATGAACCGCTAAATAATGTGTTTTAGATGTCGAATTATTTGAAATTTTGTACCACAATCAAGAAGGTTATTAAAATTAAAGCCGCAAAGCTTCATAATGGTCATAAGTAAGTCAACCGTTTCCAGCATCATCACCAATAAGACAGCAATAATGATTAGCAGAGTGATTAAATCCACAACTGACCATAAGAGACCAGACAAACGAAAAACCAAAGTGGAACGATGGTAACTACCTAGATAACCATGGAATACCACAGTAATTGCAAAACAAGGTAAAAAAAAAAGGTCATATATCAATGCCATCAAAACGTGTCAAAAACAGTAAATTTATAGCAGGAGGGACAGAGAGAGAGTGATGAAGGATATGCAAACACAAAATTCAGCATCGGACAGAGAGAGTGATGAAGGATATGCAAACACAAAATTCAGCATCGGACCAACCTCGTGCTGCTTAAGAAGCTCCAAAATAGCAAGGACAATGTCGTTGACATAGCAAAAACCAGAAGCCTCACATTTCTTGGCATGATGGAGACCGCCAGCCCAATTAATGGCTACATCACAAAGCCCATGGTTTAACTTGACAGCACCACCAATAGAGCCACCAGCATAAGTCTGGCAGAAAGAGTATAGGCCGTCAAAAACGGGGCAATCTTCACCAACATTAAAGCGTTTGAGTTGCCTGAGCTGGTCCTGCTGGGTTTCGGGGGTGATGGTCCGTAGAAAACCTACATAATCATCAGCATGGAAGCGACATAGATCCCTATCTCTGGCAGGGCAGGGTTTGAAAACCTGCATGTTCTGAAGCAAGCCATAGTGGGCAAGAAGAGCATGGGTCATCCGAATGCGATGGGGCTTCATGGGGTGGCCCTGTCCATAGTAGTAATTGCCCACCTCTGGATCATAGAAATAGCACACCTTTCTCTTGACCCCATCAGGACCAGACGGTAGAGAATTGCCACCAGTGTCCATTTATGTATTCCAGTTGACACTAATGCACTGCAATTTATTAACAAACTTAGTTGCTACGAATAACAATATGTTCTTTTGTTCCTTTAAAGAAAACATGAGAGTGAGAAAGATGGGAAATTTCAGCAACTTCGCAAAAGCATTCGCTTTCGACACCGTAAGAAGCATTGGAAGTGAGTCTATAAAAAAAAATCCACAAAACGAAAGCTCCATTGCGAAAAGGAAGATTATACACTTACAGATGAGATGCGATCAGAGTAATCAATTTTAAAAGTCGTTAAGACTGCTTGGAGTTACAGCGAAAGAAACAATATTAACCTAAAATTAAGCTTTTCTTTCCTGCTTTGGCCCCCGGACTGTGAATTAAACCGAAACAAACAATATGAATCTTTTCCCTGCCTGCATCGTTCCAAAAAGAAAGGCTCCAAGCAAAAATAAAATTGGGGGAAGAAGAAAGGAATTCGATCGCTTAATCGCAACAGCTAGAGGGTGAAGCGAAGGGAAGACAGAAGAGAGACAAGTTTGAGTTGCGAAAAATCTTACCAATATCGGGCTGAGGGTCGGTTCAACTTACACCGGGTCGATTAAATTCGGGTCAATCGGATCAGATTAGTCGGGTCGAATGCTACCACCACCTGTTCCCAAACGAGCCGCCCCCTTTACTTTCTTGTTTCTCTTCCCTTCTAAATATAGTTGGTTGTTCGTTCCTATTATGGATATTTGGGGTTTTGGGCACAGAAATCTATTACGTGAAAATTGGGCTAGAAGAAGAAGAAGAAGCTAGCCGAAACTTCTATGGTCTTTCTACAAACTTGTACTCAAATGGTCCACTTTGTCTCTATCACAACCCAATCCAGATCTCCTGTACCCAATAACCCAACTCTTCCTGTTCCCAAATGATCCCAGCCATTTAATAAGTGAGACCCTCATTTATTAGATGGTTGAGATCATTTGGAAACAGGGTTATTGGGTACAAAAGATCTGGACTCATCACAACCTGCTCTATGAACATCAAGCGTTATCACCTCCCTTCAAATTTAGGACTTCCCCAATTATAGATTTTCTGACCTCAATATGTCATGTTCGTTGGATGTTAATTAATGAAATAGAATATAACGGAACAAAACGGTTTATAATGAAATGAAATATAATATAGTGAAAAGTTATTTGGGAGGAATAGAAGAGTTTATAATATAATATAGTGAAATGTTATTTAGAAAATGGATAATGAAATGTGATGCATAATAAATGACTACTATACTCTTGATATTAAAATGGTTGTTACAAGAAGTTTAATGCTATAATTTTAAAACAGAAATCATGTCCAATTAAAAAGATTTTCTATTTTAAAATAATAAAAATTTTAATAAACAACACGAGAAGAAGAAGAGGTGGTAGAACACAGAGAACGGAAAGAGAAGTCTAGAAATGATAAGATTGTGGGCTGTAATAAATATCTGTTTGTGTAATAAACTTAAAGGCTGTAATAAAGGAGTCTGGAGAAAAGGAAGTTAGGATTAGAAGAAATAATTGGTATTAAAAAAATTATTGAGGGTATATTAAGTAGTATGTATTTATTATGTTACGTTCCATCCTAAACCTTCCGAATAAAAAGTTTTTTATTTTCACTATTTAGAATGCAATGTAACATAACATGAAATCCTCCGCTTCCATCTCATTTTGTTCTATTCCATTATCAAACCCTCAACTAAACGATAGAAGTGTGTTACATTCCATCTCGTTCTATTACCAACCCTTCAACCAAACAGGGTCTTAAGTCCGGTCTATCATTATTCCCACATTCGTTGTCGCTGTTTAATCGTAAATTTTTTTAATAAGATTCGATTTATTTTAATAATCATTATTTTTAAAATTTGATTAATTAATTAATTGATTAACTTATAAACTAAAATAAACTAATTCATTTTTATTTAAGAGTGTTCATTTTGAATTAAATTTTATATTTTTTGATAGGTAAAACAGTCTCTTTTAATAATATTTCAAAATTTTTAATTAATATTTAATAGGTGTTATAATAATCTAATATTGTTGAACCTTTTTAATATTTAATTTTTTATCTTATCAATTTAATTTTTAATATGATTTTTAAAATATTGGCTGAAAAAATCTTGAACCGTTTTTTATAAGATTTGAGAAGGGAAGATAAAAAGACTCAAGTATAGTTTCGTGTTAAAGGAATCAGTTTGTATAATTCGACTTTGGATTGAGTTGAATTTTTTTCAGAAAAATTTTAGATTTTGACCAAGTTTAAATTTCCTTTTTTATATATTTTAGATTGGGCTCACATTCAAGTCTTATTTTAACTTTCAAGTTGAATTTGAGCTTGGGTTTCACGATCCGAGTTTGACTTAAAGCTCAGTTTTTTTAATATTTAAAACTGTATTATTTTATATTTGATGAATTATTTTCAATTTGTAAAATTCAATCAGACTTGAGTTCAGGTCAAATGGTTTGGGCTCAATTAAACTTCAAGTAGTTTTGGGTCTAATGAAGAATCAAGTTGATCTTGAATTTCGTGACGTCACTTATCCTTGATGTTCGTTATTATTACCAAGGTAAGAATTCAACAAACCTCGGAGAGTTGGTTAGTAGACATTTAATTGAAGTTGTTTGTGAGAATTAAAAGTTAGATACTTGACTGAGTTTGAAAGATGAAGATATATAAAATAACACTAAGGATCCAGCAGCCACATGAATGTCCCAAGGTGAGGGCAATTCTGATCACTTACAACCTACTTTAGATGTAACATCCCGTTTTCATATAACAGGTCGGATCAGGGAAACGGGTATACGAGAAGACCAATCAGAGAAATTAGGACAACACATCTCATGCTCATGCATTTGTAAAAATG
>JANIIA010000192.1:72736447-72755931 GCA_027478495.1 Erythroxylum alaternifolium | reverse complement strand
TTATCACAACTCTTGTTAATATGATAATGGACTATTTTGCAATTTTTAAAAAATTTCATGGAATATTTCATAAATTTAAAAAATTACCCGAAATAGTATCCGGTATTGATCGATATCAGTACAGTACCGTACCAAAAGCCAATATGGTACCAAATCCGGTACGGCATTCGTAACATTGATTCTTTTATATATTTTTTTTTCTATTAGAATGTATATTATATAATGTAATATAATAGAATGGAATAATAATTATTCTATAGAATTTTATTATATATATTTATATATAATAGTAATATAATAATAAATATTCTATTATAGATTATAGTAATTATAGTCCTTGTTCTGAAAAAAAAAATCTAGCATAATTATTCACAAATATGATCCAGACATTACATATCAAAAACTTAAAAAAAATGCGGATATAGTCAAATAGTAAAATTTCTCTTTACTAAGGAGAAGATGTGGGTTCGATTCCCGCTATCTATCAAAAGTGCTTTATTTACTAAGATACTTTTTTTAATAGAATAAAGGAGTAAATATATTTGACCATGATACTATTCTATTAGTATAGTCTAGTATAATTCCGTCAAAAGTACTTTATTTACTAGAATACTCTTTTTAATAGGATAAAGGAGTCAGTATATTTGACCATGATACTATTCTATTATTATAGTCTAGTATAGTTCCCCTCCTTTTCTTTCCTCCCATTCTCTAATAGAAAACTATTAATTAATTAATTAATAGTTAAAGTGAATAGGGACAACCTTTTTTTTGTAAAAAAAATGTTACAGAGATGGGATTTGAACCTGTGACCTTAAGGTTATGAGCCTTGCGAGCTACCAAACTACTCTATCCTACGTGATGAAGAGAAGAACTGGGAACTAACGGAAGAACAAGAATTGAATGCGCCCATATATACACATGTATATGAATATAGTATAGTCTAGTTATGTATTATTACATGTTGTCATCTATACTAGCATTGAACAGTATTTATTTGTCGATACAACTACGGTGACAGTAAGTTGACATGAACTTACCTAGTAACTAAACTCATCCATCCGAACCTTTTGATGGGGTCCCGCTCTTGCTATATCTAATAAATCGAAAGAAAATATCTCAGTCAGCTAATTAGGAGTTATTGGACTCAAATAACAATTTAGGTATCCTCCGAATTGGCTAAGCAGTCCATTTATAAAATTTGAAAATTTCTCCTATTCTTGCCTAAACGTTATGTGATTTTTAATTCGTAAACCATTAAAAATCTCACTATGGTTCTTTAGAGAAAAACGATCAGTATAATTTTTAGAAGTTTTAGAAATTTTTCACAAAAGTGACCAAAATGGTCGTCGGAACAGTACATCTAGCGACCGAAATATTCCTCTGGTTACCGGAATATATATATACACATGTATATGAATGTAGTTATATATTGTTACATGTTGCCATCTATGCTAGCATTGAACAGTATTCATTTGCCGATACAACTACAGTAACAATAAGTCGATATAAACTTACCTGGTAATCGAACTCATCCGTTCGAACCTTTCGATGGGGTCCCGCTCTTGCTATATCTAGTAAATTGAAAGAAAATATCTCAATCAGTGCTAATTAGGAGTTATTGGACTCAAATAACAATTTAGGTATCATCTGAATTGCCTAAGCACTCCATTTATGAAATTCGGAAATTTCTCCTAAACGTTTCGTGATTTTTAATTCGCAAATCATTAAAAATCTCACTATGGTTCTTTAGAGAAAAACCATCAGTATAAGTTTTAGACTGTTTAGAAAATTTTTACAAAAGTGACCAAAATGATCACCGGAACAGTACCTCTAACGATCGGAATATTCCTCTAGTCACTAGAATATTCCCTCCGATCACCAAAAATTTTTCAATCTCATAATTTAACGATTTTTATACCACATGAAAACTCTTGATGTGTAGAACAACTTTCTCCAAAGCAATATACTTAGATTTTGAACATATTTAAACGAATTGAAGAAAAATGAGTTGAAACTCTAACCTCTTTTTCCGTCAATCGACGATGATCCAGGTGGCAGCTGACGACTAGACCATGGGGCTTTTGTTCCTGACGTCGAGACAAGTTGAATGGTGGTGGTGGTGGTGGTGGTGGTGACCGACAGCAACCACTGAAAGCAACAAATCGACAATTGGCATTTTTCGTCAGTTTTTATCCTTGATTTTTGCAACTATTTCGATGACGATGGTGACTGAAATGGGTATGGTTGTGACGGACTCGTCAAGAGGAAGAGATTGGTATATAACATTAACCGGTTTGAGTCACTGGCGATGAAGAATGGTTAGAGAGAGGGAATTCGTGAATAGTAATTTTTGGGAGGGTTAAACTGAAATAATGAGAAAATAGGGAAAAGAAGAAGAAATCTCTTATATATATATAGCACACGGGATGTTACAGAAGGTTTTCTATTGGACAATACATATTATTCTGGATGATCATGAACCTCATAAACTTAAATGATCATGTATCTATCATCTCAACCAGCATGCTTACAAAGTTGTGTGTATCCATACCCCTGCATATGCCTTATACATTTATTTTGTTATTTATTTATTACGTACTTTCTGCAACCAAGTGTACTAATCCTACAGTTTCACCATTTATTTACTAGACATGTGTTTTTGGTCAATTTTGAGAACTCAGTTTCATTTGCATTCTTGTGAATCATTATATACTTTCTACAACCAAATGTACTTAAAGCTTACTAGCTGATTAGTCAAATAAAGAAGGGTGGTAATCCATGTACACTTACAGGAAAGGACAACTTACTTCTAAATGGTGGCGCTCCTGCTACTTGCAAGAATATTATGCATGTGCATGTATAAGAATATTAATTAGTTTGCTTATCTTTCGTATATGATGGTTTTTTTCTTTCCTAAATGAAAATAAACTAGCTTAATTATGCATAATTTTTGGGCACTCTACCGATCTTGAAGTTGGTTTCAAAATTCTTATGGCTTATTTTTCGTATATGATGATTGAAGTATGAAGTTGCTCTTATCAACATGAACAAAACTGGCTAGTCATCCCAATTATGTTGTAATTTTTTTGTAATCTCAACAATTATAATTTGTAAATTAGTCTCTGTATTTATTATTTTATATATATGAATTGTTAAAGTTGTAATTAAGATCTTGTATACAAAGAATATTCTTTTTGTTGGTATGATTTAATGATATTTTACTTTTTATATATAATACTTTGAATTATCAATTATTTGTGTATAATAAATTAACAACAAAAAAGTCCAAATACTATATACAATAGTATGGATCAAAAATAACACAAATAATTATAATTAACATGGTATAATATTTAGTTAAATTATATATTAAAAATTTGACTACATTTTCAAAAACATAGGTAAAACTTTTTGGCAACGTTTTCTGAAATGTAGTTAAGAACTTTTGGCTATGTTTCTGGAAATGTAGCTAAAAATATTTAGTTACATTTTTCAAAAATGTAGCTAATAATTTTTTGCTACAAAACAAAGCGTAACCAAAAAATATTGGTGACAATTTTTCAAAACGTTGTTAATAGTTTTTAGCTACAAAAATAAAGCGTAGGAAATAACTATTAGTGACGATTTGCAAAAAACGTCACCTATAGTTTTTAGCTATAGGGATTTGGCAATGCTTTTGGTGACGAATGTAAATCGTCCCTAATGACTTTTAACGATGAATTTTGGAATTTTAGCGACGATTTGTTTTGTAGCCAAATGTCGTTTCAGTTGTAGTGACTCAACAACTCAACGTGCAAAAGAAGCAGTAAAAGAAACATGCAGTGACTTAACAAATAAAGAGAAAAATAGGAATGCTAGCAGCAGTAGGTAGGTACGACGTTGACTGAATTCACGTGAATTTTGGATCACTTTTTAACATCCGCCTTTAATCAAAATTCACATACTCCAAGTTGTCTTCTGAATTTTTCATGTTTACTTCTAGTAAGTGACTTTGTTAGTATGTCATCCATCTGTTCTTATGTACCACAAAATTTTAGTTCAATTACATCATCAGTCACGAGTTCTTTGATGAAATGAGCTTTAATGTCAATATGTTTTGTTCTACCATGATAGACTGAGTTCTTTATCATGGCAATTATTGATTTGTTATCACAAAAAATATTTGTTGCTCTACCTTGCTCTTGCTTCATATCAGAAAGGATTCCTCTCAGCCAAATTGCTTGGCCTGCTAAGGAAGCTGCTGTTATATAATTTGCTTCAGAGGATGATAAGGTTATGGTTGGCTGTTTTTTTGAGCTCCATGTTATGACTCTTAATCTAAAGCTAAAGTGAATCTTGAATTGCTTTTTCTATCTTCCACACAACCTACCCAATCACTATTGGTAAATACATACAACCTGAAATATGAGGTCTTACTATACCATATACCAAATTTGATTGTTGTAACTATATATCGCATGATCCTTTTTCTTGCTCCAAGATGATGTTTGGTTTGATTATGCATAAACCTAGATATGACTCTAACATAATATGCAAACTACTCACTATGCTTCTAAATTGCCTCTCGTTTGTAGGTTCAATACCATTATTTGCTTGTAGCTTTTCGTTCAAGTTCATTGGTGTAGAAGCAATTTTGCAGTGCGTCATGTTGAATCTTTCCAAGAGATCAATTACATACTTTCTCTTGGAAATAAAGAGTCCATCTTCAATGTGTTTCACTTCTATACCAAGAAAATGATGCAACTTGCTCAAATTTGACATCTTAAACTTCTTCTTCATGATCAATTGAAATTCTTTTAAAAAAGATAAAGATGATCCCATATATATCATGTCATCAACATATAAATAAACATGAAGGAGATCTTTACCTTGCCTCTTGGTATAAAGAGTTGCTTCAGTCTTGCTCTTTTCAAATCCATTTTGAAGTGAGAATCAATCTTTTCATACCATACTCGAGGGGCCTGTTTCAATTCATACAGTGCTTTCCTCAATTTACACACATAATACTTTGTTCGAAATACCCACTTTACTCCTATAGCCTTTTTTCCTTCAAGAAGTTTCATAAGATCCTATATGTTGTTCTTTTGTATTGTTTCTATCTCTTCTCCTATTGCCTTAGTCTACTTTTCCTTTTCTATGGCTTCTTTGAATATGATTGGGTCAGTTACATACATAGCATTCGTTGTAGCATATATATCTGCCAAGGATCTATACCTCCATACGACTTCTTCCTAGGATGCACTCTATGAATTTGTTGAGCTGCTACTAGAAGATTTTCAGTTGTTGTTAGACAGATTATTTGTTGTATTCGAGGAGGCATTACTTAATGGCGACGATGGTGGTGTCCACTGCTGCAAATCTAGTGGCCCTTTTTCATCTTCAATTTGTACCTCAAACTTAGTCTCTCCTTTATTTTCACGCTACACCTATCTCCCTTTTTCATTAAAAACCATATTTCTACTGGTCATAATTTCACCATTTATGGAATTATATAACTTATAAGTTTTTGACTTGGTATAATAACCTACAAAGACACATTTTGTACCCTTTTCATCAAGCTTACTCCTCCTATGATTGTCAACTAAAGCAAATGCAATATAACAAAAAATCCTCAATGACTTATCCAAGGTCTCCTTCCCGTCCAAACCTCACAAGGAATTTGGTCATGGACAACTCTAATTGGTGACAAATTTAGTAGATACATAGCTGTGGCAACTGCTTCTCCAAAGAATTGATTGGGAAGACCTTTCTCTTGTAACATACTCCTTGCTATCTCCACCATAATGCAATTCTTTCGTTCAATCACTGCATTATGCTCCGATGTATATGGAGCTGTTGGTTCCCGTGTATTCTATGCTCTTCTCAAAACAAATGAAAATCATTAGACACAAATTCTTCTCCTTTGTTGGTTCTTAAAGCCTTGATGTACCTTCCACTTTGCTTTTAAACAAGAGCCTTAAATTCATAAAGGCTTCAAATGCTTTAGATTTTTCATGCAGAAACCCCAACTTATAAGACTATGATCATCAATTAACAACATAAAATAGTGACTTCCACTTAAAGATTCAGTCTTTACGGGACCATATAGATCACCATGCACAAGGTCAATTTTACCAGATGCTCTCCATGATGTTCCTTCAGAGAATGACATCTTGCTATGTTTTTTATAAATGCATGCCTCATACTGCTCCAGTGATTCAATTGTCGACAAGCCCTACACCATTTCTTTTTATTGGAGAAGTTTTAAACTTTTCTCATTTAAATGACCATACCTCATGTGTTAAAGCTTGGACACCTTCTTTTCCTTTATTGTTATTGCATAACTTTCAAGACTTGAAATTTGCACAGGAAAGAGCTTATTTTTTATCATGCCAATTTCAACTATCACTTGGTTTGTTTAGGTGTTCTTGATCACACTAGAGTTATTCTCGAACAACACAAACATTCCACTTTATATCAACTGTCTGACACTCAACAAATTTTGTGAGAGGCTAGGAATAAATAAAACATAAAAATGAGTTTTACATTTACCTTACCATTTCTAATTACCACAGTGCCCTTCCCTTCTACCTACATTTGTTTGCCATCTCCAAGTCTGACTTTCATCATATATGTGTCATCAATATCCTTGAAAGGTGAATTTACGCTTGTCATATAATTGGAGCATCCACTATCCAAAAACTAGAGACTTCCTATCTCTTGTGTGGCTTCATATTTTGTTATAAACAGTTTGATCTCTTCTTCATATTCCTCTTCTGCATTTTTAGCATAATTTGCCTGATTTGCCATCCTCTAACAAAATGCCTTGACATGTCCGTATCTCTTACAATAATGACATTGAATGGATTGTTGTTGCCATTCTCCTCTAGATTGTCCTTGTCCATGTCCTCTCATACTTCGTCCATGAACACTTCCTTTACTTCGGCCTCTCTTATCAACTGATTCTGGTTCTTCATACAGGACAACATTTTGCTGTGGTTTTAGAATTTCCCCCTTCACCTATAACACCTTTTCTTCTGTTTGCTCTACTGTCTTGTTTAACCAGGCTTCATGACCTTTTAAAGAACCTGTTATCTCATCAAAAGAAAACACACATAAGTTTTTAGATTCCTTTATTGCAGCAACAATATGATTAAATTTGGAGTTAAACTCCTCAAAACCTTTGCAACAACAGTTTGGTCAGAGTACTTCTCAGCATATGTCCTTATCTGACTTATAATGGCTGACACTCATGAGAGGAAATCTTGGAAAGGCATTCTTAAAGTCACATGAAAGGAGCTGAAGCTTCACTTCAACTACTTTTGAATCTCCTTGAAATTCTTTCTTCAAAATCTCCCACGTCTCTTTAGAGATATTTGTTGCACTACTTGTTGGATGAAGAAGAGAGCTTTTAAATCCTTTTTCTTATTTTCTCTCAACCGAGCTTCATCATCTAGATCAGGGTAGCCATGCTTAACCAATTCCCACAACTCCTGAGACGAAAACAATGTCTTAATATTGATGCTCCAGAATTCATATTTTTCTCTGCTGAAGATTGGAATTAGTGGTTATAATGCTGAGAGTGTATTTGCTACCATACTTGTAAATATCTTAATCCCCTATGTTTCTCTCCCTCATATGTTTCTCTCGATTGCCCAATCAAGAGACCAAATCGTGCTCTAATATTATTATTATTGGATAAAATTTTGGTTTAACCTGAGTTTTAAAGAAAATAGAGATATAGAACATAAGAAATAAGGACATTGAATTTTGCTACATTTATTTTGATCAAAGTACTGCCTATATATAGGCATTACAATAGAAAAATTAATTTAATCTTTTTACTCAACAACTCAATATGCAAAAGAAGCATTAAAAGAAAGTGCAATGACTTAACAACTAAGGAGAAAAAATAGGAATGTTAGTAGCAGTAGGTAGGTACGACTTTGACTGAATTCACGTGAATTTGGATCACTTTCCAACATGTAGAACACTATGACTGTTACAGAGAGAGAGTGTGTGTTGTGACGTGTAACGAAAAAGATTGTGATCCCGATCAACAATGAGAAATGGAGTGGAGAGAAGTGGTGAAAGGCTAGGACAAAAAGGAGGAGAGAGTAATCAGGAAGAGGATGGACATATAATATTCAATAATATTTAAAAACGAAATCATTTTATATTCAAAAGAGATTTTTATATCCATTTAATAGTAAAATTTAAATCTAAATTTAAATTAAATTCAAAAAATTTATAAAAAATCTTAAATCTAACTTCAGTTTCAATTAGTTTGAATTAAAATTTAACATATTATTATTTTGATTCATATTTTACTTTTTTTATGAAAATTTCATTTGTATTTTTTAAATTATTTCCATTTATTTTCTTCCTAGTCTCCTCCACATTCACACTATCAAATTTCAAGCACGAAAATTAAAATGTGAGGTTGGTTAATTTTGAATTCCATCTTGTTGTCATAGGGGATAACAATTGTACAACACCGTCATAAGTAGCAGTAGCAGTAGTGCTTATGAGGGATTGATGCCAAGGGAGAAGCGTGTAACAAACCAAGGATTAGGTGAGAAGAGAAGAATTGATGATTGGAAAAGAGCATAAGAGAAGAAGAAGAAAAAGAAGAGAGAAAGGACAGATAAGAGAGTGAAGATTTGAAAGGAATTTGTTAATTGTATTCTATGTCATCCTCATATGCAAGAACGGTGTATATAGGGATTTACAAATTCTCACCTAACTCATCGTAATCGAATAACAACTTTGTAACAAACACAAACAATTACTAAAGTAGTACCTAACAAATAGAAAAATAACAAAACGGTCACTTAATTTCCTAACCATTAAAAAGCGAGAAAAGATACCCTCCATATGCAACAACAATGGAACGATGATAATAATGATGCATATGTTGTTATTGAACTAAGTGCCCCACCTTTGTTCTATTTATTGGATAATCAGGACAAAATTTGATCTTGTATGTAGCAAAATAATTACGAAAATTATTTGTTTAAGTTCTCAAAAGTTCATATCACTAAAATATTATAAAATGATTAACATATAAATTATAATAAAGCATAAATTTTAATTCATACCTTATTTTGAAGCTTGATCATTTTATTATTCTATCCCTTGAACTGTTTTTGAAACTAATTCATCTAAATTACTGTAGTCATATAAGTGTCTGGTCTATAGTAGTATTCACATAACGAGTTAAGAGAACTTTGCAATTGTTGCAGAAAGGTTTAGACAAGGAGTACTAGCTCCTTTAGAGGTTAAGCCTATTTATAATATATTTTAGACATTTTAGCAAGAAGTTAAATTCTAACTTCTATTAAACTTTAATTAAAATTATAAATAATTTAAATTAAATACCAATTATTTCCAAATAAAATTCTATATCTCGCATTGATCCTTATTTATTAAATACCCCCTATTTAATTATAAAGTTTTTCAAACTTTACAATCAAGTCCAACTTGATTAAAATTTCTTTTCTCTCTTCATTTGTTTTATATATGTGACTCATTAGGTTCCCAAATATATTAACAATGGATACAAATTATAACTGTAAATCATATTTAAGATTATATAAATCAAACTTCTTTAATTTATCTTTAATTCTCTAATTAAACAATTTATATCTATAGATCAAAATTAGCGTCTAGCAACACATCATGACCATTCAAATATTTAAAAATGTCAAAGTTGTTTTTACTAACTTTTTTGTGCATGATATTTTGCATAATTCAATCCTTTCATCGTACAATATTGTAGTTAGACATAGAGTATAAAATTAATATCTATTTTATTTTGAATCTAATTATATAATTTCTCTTTCATTAGCTATTAATTCAATTGATGACATTTGTAATTATTTACAAAATACTATTCTACTTTGGTCAAGAATTTCTTAAATCAATATTAATCACGAACAGCAGAGTATTTTCCCTAATTAATTTAGGGTGATGGATCTTATATTTATCATTTAACCACCTCCATGTAATTGATGCTACACCGAATAACTACCAACTGAACTACTCACGGTTAGAATAAGTCATAAGCAATATCAAAACATAGCAATCATATACAAGAAGCAATCATCACAATAACAAGTTTCATAAATGTACGAGTAATGTTTCAAATAAATTTTTTATATAGGATCAGTTCAACAAATTTATTTTCTAACAAGCATCAACACATTTGTTTAAGCATCTCCTTATTTTAATCTATGACTATCATCTTTGTCGTTTGTCTGTTTTACTTGTCAATTGTAATAAGAAGATGTATTTTTCCTTAGGGATTATCTGGACTCCTCTAAACCCGATCAAAGGAGAAGATATTGGTTGGAGCCACCATTATTCAAGTGTCATTGCTTTGAAGGCTCGTAGAAAGAATGTTCACAAAATTGTCTTTATCTTCCGACGCTCATTTCAGTTTGAAGTTTGCAATCTTTGCTTTGATGACCATCTTGTCTTCATGGGGATTACATTGGCTCGACTTTTCCTTTTCATCAAACACAATCTGCCTCCCTGTTCACCGTCTTTTGATATCAAGATCTATAACAATGTTTGCTTTGTGTCAAGCAAACCTCTTCAACCAAAATCTATTACAACTACTATCTCCACCGATAATCAAATTAATGACCCATGTGGTTCTTCCTTCTCCTCTTCTCTGGTTTTGAGTCTTTAACGTATGTTTAAGCATAATCTGGTCTTGTCTATGTGATAGAGGTCTACATAAGATGAGGTCTCCGTCCCTTAGAAATCATTTCAAATGTTCCCATTGTAAGAGTTCGCTAATAAATCAATTGAGAATGTTGCAATCTTCAGTTCCATAATATAGTTCATATAGAATTTGTAATAATGTTTTGTTAATCGTATCACTATTGGCATTATCCGAGGAGGTTCACCATATCTCATTCCTTTATGAAGTTCAAATTGTGATTATACGTGCGTTTAATGCAGGCAGTTGCACTTTTACTTCTATACTGAGCCATCTATTATAGTCCCGTACAGTTTCAACTGACTTTTGCCTTGCCTCAATCAAAGTTACTGAGTCGTGAGGTTTGTGCCAATTGTTGGTAAAGTTAGTACCAAGCAAGTTTTTAAGTTGCTTAATGTTTGCTTTGAGCCTGTAATGGGTGTTTAATATCAGTATCTTATTGGGCTTGTCAATGTAGATGAGAAAGTGTAACTATTGCACATGCTGTCCTATGAAGTCCCACAATTTGTTCACACGAATCTGACATATCATTATAGGGCTCCAATAGTGGTAACTTGAATTTCAATGATATGTGCTCTAAGTAGTGTGATCTTGTTGAAAGGGTTATCAATATCAACACAAGTGGGCTCTTAAGTGACACATCAGGTGACGTTGATCTGCAGTGGTGTGTTATGGGTAGGACTGCATTTTAATATTAACTTATCACAACTTCCGTCTGCCACCAAATAATATATTATAATTTCTGAGGACTACGATTTTCGGGCCTAAGATTTTATTTTTCAAGTGTAATCTACAAGATTTTTAGATTAGATACCTGTAATTATTTTCTTTTGAGAATGGTTGCACATCTAGCAGAGGGATAGGATCAGCTGGCATATGCTCAAAGAAATTCAATATCGATGATTTCAAACTCCAATCGATTAACGAGGAACAAAACTGTGGTTAGGATAGTGGCGTTAATGTGCATATGGTGTCAAACAATGAATTATCCCATTACTATAGGGCCTATACAGGATTGGAAAATTTCTTTCAGAATACACTGAACTTCTCCTGAGCTATGCTCACTTTGCACAAGATCTACCAACAGCGGAAAGAACAGCGAAATATACCTCCTTGAAGTATCCCTTCGCAGAGAATTTAAGACGCGCAAGGCGGACACTAGTAAAGATGATCTCGCTGCTAATTCTTCCTTTTTGGCTGAACCTAATGGAAGAATCCAGTGAATCGGTGGCTGATTGTCAGGTTTCTGCAGTGTAGATTTACAGCCTGTGCATTTCAGATAAATATTCAATATTTTTTCACACACTTCAACCAGCAGTGTTTCTGCATTTAACTTCTCTGACATAGATGGGTTATCCACAAGTAAGTTCTGGAGGAAGTTGAGGTAATTCTGACAAGCCTCATTTTCAAAATGAACCATTGGAGGATAGGAGAGCTGAAGGACTGAACATGCTTTCTTCAGCTTCTTTTGTAGGGTAACCTCGGAATTCAGTTGATGGGCATGCAACGAGACAGAGGAAAAGATATCAAGAAGAGTTTTGATAGAGGCCACTGATAAGAATTGGAGATGTGCCTTGTACAGATCAGATACCACCTGAAGGTCAAGGATAATCAATATCACAAAGAAATAAAACATATTTCAGTAATATACATATGATGCAATCGCAAAGAGCCATATCAAAGCTAAAAACTATTGGAAAAGAATACAGTAGAGACCTCATCAGAATGCGCAAGTGATGCACAAATTTTTCATGTTTATTTTCTCCAAAAACATTTTCAAGAGCATCTACCCTGGCTCCAAAACAATCATGTCCAGAAAAGTATACAACTACAATGAAGCAACCAATGCCCTGAAACATCTGTATTCGGTGCACCTTGATGAATGCATAGAGTAAAGTGGGAACCTTGCTTCCCTCTTGGTGTGGGTGTGCAAAACTTTATGCATGTATTAAATCGAATTGTTATGAAAAGTATAAGAGAAAAAGAAACTTGTGTATGCATGGGCTATCTGTGTCTGAGAGAGAGGGGAGGGGGTAGAGAACCTGCACAATTATGAGCTGTACAGCAATATGACTCTTCATTCTTGATACCACATAGGCTGCAGTCTGGAAATTGTCATCCTCAAGTTCGTCATTACTGAAGCCATGATCAGAAGAAACATCCTCATCAGAACAAGAGAGAGAGTTGTCAGGAATCTCAATCTCATCCATGCTTTTGAGAACTTTCATGAAACCAGGCAATGTTGATGCAGCAGCTTTCTTCAAAGCCAGAAATATCTCTTTCCACTCATCCTCTGAAAGCTTATTACCCAGTTCACCAACTAACCGCAACAATGCAGCAACACCGGTACTAGCAGGACGCTGAACAGGACTTCTGATAAGTCCTGCCAATATTGATATGATATCTGGTAGTTGACGTCTCAACACATCAAAAAATCTGATATATATGTCAACTAGACACTGTGCTGCCGATGCAGAGGTTTCTGCATCCAATAAATGTCCCTCAGTATGTGGAGATTCTGAACTTGGTAGTTGATGTTCATCTTGAATTGGGATATCCTTCTTGTCAGATATGCTACTGAATATTGGGAAGATAACTGAATTGAACACAGCAATCCAAAATGAACTTGAGAACAGATGACCATGATCATTGAGAATATTGAAGAGGACTTCCAAAGAGCTCTTTCGAATCGCTGATCGGGGATCAGATGTTAGTTTTGACAACCCTGAAACAATATTGGGCTGTCAACTACAAGAGAGAAGAGGGGCCTAATTTTTTTCAGAAACTGATACACTATGCCATGCATGAGAAAAGAGTTCGTTTGCTGTTGTAAAACTCAAAATTTCCCATAATGCACTTTGGATACCCTACTAGAAACCATAAGCAATAAATAAGTTTCCCCTCGTCACTTGGCAGAATGCAAAACGTAATTGCTAGTTAAGTGTTCAAAATACCAACATTACGCAGCAGCCTAATTTAAAATTAATCATTGCAAATGACTAGAGGTCAGATGTCTTGAAATTTGCATTGTATGCGAGGAGTTAAAACATAACATGTCATGTCTAAGTTGGTTCCTCAACCTCCCCTTCCTTGAAATAATCCTTGCCCTCTTGTTTCTTTTGAAGCAGGAATAGGGGCGTTGCAGTGAGACATACATGATTCAACTCCCGATATAAAGCAGAGGTAAGTAACAGGTAGCCTCGGCAATGCAAAAAGCATCATAGTTTAGTCAAGCACTAGAGATGTAGCTTCTAAAATCTATCCTGGCTCTAAAGCAGATTACCTGTGAGCAAAGGAATCCAGAAAGATGCGTTCTCATCCCTGTCATTACAAATTTGCAGATCTGAAGTAACCTCACTAACTGCTGGACTAGATGAACCAGTGGACCTGCTCTTCTCCTTGCAAACAAGCCCTCCCTCCGCAAGTTTCAAAGCACAAAATCGTAGAAATGCAATTGCATTGAGGCTTACATCACTATTGAATCTACTGCTGGTAAATGTGGTCAGGCATCTAACACAATCAGTAAAAGTTGTTGTCTCTGTCTCAGTTATGTAAGGAAAATATTCTCGTACAATTTTTTCCATTGTCTGAAATGCCAGCAGGACTATATTCTTCCGCTCATCAGCAGCAGCTGTTGTAAAAACCTGCAAGGATAGGATAATATGATTGGGGTAATTTTCGAAAAAGGAAGCCAGTTTCCCAAACAATTTGAAGCCAAGCACAGGTCATATGAAGCATATTTTCATTATTGGAAGTTAAAAGATAGATGTGATGATCAGAATGGTAACAAAAAATCTGAATTTCAAGATTTGTTGAATTCCATGTCTCTAAAAGTTAAAACCACATATTTCATAAACATCAATAGCAAATGCATAACATACCATGAAAACACTTTTCCAGCCAGATTTGACATTACTAACACGACTAAGGACCATCTGTGAAATGCATCTAATGATTAATTCCCTGATTTCTGTGGAGCTGCTTTTCTGCATAACAATCACAAATGGCCTCAAGAATTCGTTCTGGAAGTTGTAATTTGCCAGCTCCTCACGCTCTAAGAACTTCATTGCAAGCTGCCGAAGCGAATCCATAACGAAAATTGCAACAGAGAGATTCTCAGATAAACCAACCGACACAAAAAATTCAGAGAGAACGTTCCATATGCAAGACCAAACTAATCTGATGCGATTCATATTGTAATGCCTGCATAAGGAAGCAATGAAGTGTTAGTATAAATAATGTATCAAGTGGCATCAGAATCTACAGTTACTCAGCATCAATCAGGAAACTCCAGTGTAGGTAGAGAGAGAGAGAGAGAGAGTCAGCCAGCTGAAACACAAATGTTCATCAAGTTCCTCACAGTTGAATTAACTACAGATGTGCTCTTCTATAATTAAGTTATTATTCTTTATAGTAACAAATCCATGTGGGATATAAGTTCCACCAAAATAAGATAGTTTTTGGAGAAAGGGAGAAGATCATACGCAATTTCAACAATTTTAGTGAGGCTAAATACACGAGGATCTGTTGGGGACTGCAACTCAAACATTGAAACTTTGCACAATGCTTTCACAAAAGCTACAATTGCCTCACTATTCAACCTCTGGCTATTAGCAAACACATGATTCAACTCAAAGGTCCCAATCTGCTCAAGCAGATTCAAATTTGATATAAAGTTACTGATCTGCTCTGGAGTCACTAGTCCTGGAGAGTTAATTCCAACTGTGGCACTATCATATGAACCCCCTCTAACAACAGCCATCACAGCTGGATTCTGAAGTGTTCCCTTTTTCTTTAGAGACGGATAAACTGTTGGCTTCGTTGCTTTGTCATCTGTCTCAACATTAGCTGCAGTGAAAAAAGATGCATCAGGTGGTGCACCCTCCCCCAACAGCTGAAGATGCTCAATTCGTGAAAGGCATGTTAAAATATGCTCCCAAGCTTCCTGAAGATAGTTACCATCTTCAATGGCAATTGATATGATAGCCTGCAAAATGCCAAATCTGGAATGTAAAGCATAATGATACTAAAGAAAGGTTTACATTTTAGAATTTGCACATCTTACAGGCAATGAAGCAATGCCTTATTACTATTGTATATTGAAGCAACAATTAGCTTAAAATATTAAGGAATATTAGCCTTCTAGTGGCAGTTACACGCCTCCAAACTATTTATATAGGATATAGGAGATCAAATAATGCACAAGGAAACCTAGTTTTCAATTTAACAATGGGACAGCCTGCTCCTTGGGGAATCTATAATGATGAAGGAAACCAACTACATTTATTTCCACAAATATGTATGTAGTGAACACTAACCTTCACGGCATCAACATTTTTTTGCTTCATATCTGCAGCACAGTGAAGATTAGTAAACTTCGCGATAGATGTCACAAATGCATCTCTCTGGGTCTGCATACCCATTACAGAGGTTAGATGCACTGCATACCGAAAGCCATGTAAGCATTGAGATGTAGCAAGTTTGTCATCACTCTGGTCAAGAGTTACACTAAAGGCAGCTAACATAGGACCCCAGCAGACCTCAAGCATGAACCTCAAAATTGCTGCATCGGTAACAACATGATATGTTGACCTGTAATACCAATATTTGGCAATTACTTCAGCTTCACTATTAAAGACAGAAGGGAGGAATTCTAAGGAAAATAATAAGTGTTTCTTTAAAACAAGGTAAATAATAAAGCACGCTCTATTTTAAAATGACCCATGCAATAAATCTTCCCAAAATATCTAAAGCAAATCAGTGATTTTGTAAGGAAATACGTACTCAGATTTCCCCGACTTAGCCTTAAACTGCTCTTGGATATGCCTTATAAGGAGTCCATTTGCACTCAATGGCTTTTCTTCAGTCTGCTTCCCAGTGACCAAATTCAGTATCCCGTCCAAACCTAATAGTCTGTTCAAGCTGTTTACCTGTTTGCTTTGAGGAACAGAAGAAACAGCACTCATCTTAATTTCATTTTTGACAATTTGATCATAAAGGGCACCTAGATACTCCTCAGGCAAATCCTTGCCATCATCTATTCCCCGGTTGTTCCTTATGAAATCAGCCTTAGACATCTGGACAACATCCGTGGACAACATAAAGTTAGTGCATAAGTTGAAATTATGATATATCGGCCCACATTATGGATTCAACATTGAAATTATTAACAAAGAGTTGTTCCTGGATTAAGACAATCTTTCTTGTTCTTTTCACCCTTCTGTGATGTTTCAGATTCTGTTTCCTTTTTTCCTTTCTTCTGTTTGAGGGGTGGAGGGCAAGGAAACACAAAGAAATTTTTGCAAACAAACCTTATCTTTCACCATGCTGTTGTGAGCATCTGTATTGAGCATTATCACAGAGTAAGCGAGAACATAAGCAGTGTCTGCACTAGTAAATGAATTGGGATTGCATTTACAATAGCGCTCAGCAAACTTTTCCATGATTCGGTCAATTTTCTGTGCCTCTCCAGGTAATCTAAACCCACGTATGAAAAACCTTATTGCTTCACCAAAATCCATTCCTTTAAAATTAAATGAGTCGACATAAGCATGCATAACCTTCAAACAAAAATCATCTCTTTCACCTAAGTAGTCACCAATCATGGTTTCATTCAAGCCAACTGTGCTTTTAAGGAATATAGCAACTTCTTCTGGGGAATGGCCAACTTTTTTGGTGCTTATCAGAAACTCAATGCCCTTGGAAGGTTTCCTATTGAATAAGGAGATACCTTTCTGCATAAAAACCAGTAAACTTCTCACATGAGACAAAAGAAGCTAAAGCTGAAAAACATGGAAAAACAATGAACTAGGAGAAAAAATTGAATAGAATGGACACATAGCAAAATATGATATCTCCAGCCAAAATAAGATGACATATTGTCATACAATCTAAAACAAAACCTATAACAGGTTACTCACTACATGTATCTCACAATTGAAGGCTTGTTACGCAAATGAAGAAACACTCAACCTGTACTTCAATTTTGTAAGCCCGACGTTGCTCAACGGTTGCAGCATCTGACATTTCAGAATTCACTTCTGCATGTAAATCATAGTCAGGGACAATTCCGTCTTCTCCAGTGGGTGATGACTGATTCTCTATCAAGGCATCATTCTCTGAGGTCTTAGGCAAATAGGATTCACCAACTCTCAGCTGCTGGTCCATCCATGCACCCATTGACTTTATGATACTAACCAAGCATTTGACAGATTCATGTCGAAAAGTTACATCCTGAGCCAAAGACAAATTCGTGGTTGAACCAGGAGTGGGTCCAAGAGCGGTTTTCAGAAGGCCATTGACAATCCTGCAAATATCTGATGGAATTATAAGTCCGTTTCCTTCTAAGTGCACTTAAAACAATGAAAAGCTAACAAAAAGATAAACTCCCCACCATTTTGCCCCTTGTGCTCCCAGGTTCAACCCATAAAGGAATTATCTAATATGACCTCAATCTGGCATTACAAGTTCAAGATTTTAAGTTATCAAGATACAAGGTGATCAAATATTTTTATAGCTGAAGTCCAAATAATAATCCACAGCATTTTTTTTCCTAGTTCCAACCAGAAATATCATTCATCGCAAGTTCAAAAAAAAAAACCTTTTTATTTTATAAATAATCAAAGAAACTAAGCCTTAAACCAGATTTCATCAACGTTTATTATTTTTCACCAGAAATTAACTTGCTTTCATTAGCATATGAGAATTCCCAACAAGTTTAAAGAGTATCATTTTCATCACCAAATTAAAAAACCATTTCTTTTATATTTTTTTTCCAATTTCCTCCAGTAAGATTTTCAGCTTCTTCAATAGTATGCTAGAACATTTATGCATCACAAGTCCAACCTAGTTCTCTGGAATGGATGAGTTCAATTTTATTTTCAACTTAGACCAGCAGATAATATTGATAGAACAAGAATTCAAAATCGCAAAAACTCTTCATCATTTTGTTTCTCCTTATTTTGCAGTATCATACTTTTGACTTTAACATCACAATAGTTAAGCAGCTCTTGCCTCTCATAACTGTATTTCGAACCCCTCATGAGGATGTGAGAAAGTACATAAAAGCTAAATCAATCAGTGAGAAAGAACAAGGCTTTCCCATGTTTAATATTGAAAGAAGAAAAACAGAAACAGCTTTCTTGAGTTGCTCAAGATGAACTGAATGTCAAGCACACTGTATTTAAAGTTGTCGCATAGTCAATGCAAGAACTTAAATGTCATCGAACATAAATTTTTACAACTTGTAGGAAAAACTCTCAAATCAATAAATATACAATGGAAAAAATTATACCTTTCATAAATGTTTGGTGCATCCACATCACAGTCATAGTTCACAAACACATCAACAACAATTTGCGGATCCTGCAAAATCTTCTCCAAAAGATTTAGGACAGTCATCTTTTGCAAGAAACTAGGCTGGTTAACATTCTCAAGCACACGGAGGACAAGCATTGGAAAGAATATTCCAATTTCTGCCTTCAAACCTGATCTGAACTTTGATAACAAGATCATGAAAATAGAACATTGAAGCTGGAAAACGGCCATAACTGACAATGCACTATTCTTTAGTAATGACAGGCAGAGAAATTGCTTGACAGCATGAAGAAACCTGTGCCAAATAGTGTAATGAATTAGATATCATTCTTCCAGAATGATTTGTTGGAAGTTGGTGGCCAAGGGTGTGAAATGGGATGGGAGGAGGTTCTTTAAAGAAACACAAAAATAAAAACAGTAGTTAAATTAGTTAATTGCTCCTGCAAAGTTATATCTG
>JANIIA010000192.1:72685505-72701668 GCA_027478495.1 Erythroxylum alaternifolium | reverse complement strand
TTGTTTAGTGAAGTGATGTGACACGCCACCCTCGCGGGGCACGGATTCGGGTATCACTGTCGATATCGGATTCGGGTCCAGCGAGAGTGGGGTGTTACAATTGTAGAGTTCTCTCAATACGTTTTGTAGATACGTTTATAGGCCAAGATACTTGTGTGACTATGGTAATTGATATGAACCAATTTCAGAAAAGGTTCGAGAGAAACGACAAGAAAATAATCAAGCTTCGAGATAAAACACAAGTTAAGATTCGTATTTTATTATGATTTATGTGTTAAATCATTTTATAGAATTTAAGAGATCATGACTTTCACGAAATCATACAAATTAAGTTTCGTAATTATCCTATTGCACACAAGACCAAGTCTCACCACGATTTCCAAACATTTAGTTGGTCCAACCTTGATTTCTTATATTTCCAAACACATCACTTGGATTTTTATTATTGAACTTGATGCTTAATGAGAGAATTCAAAACCTAAGGGTCAGTTTAGTAAAGAGTTTTATAATGAAATGGGATGGAACGTAACACAGTTCTATCGTTTGAAAGGAGGTTTTATAATAGAATAGAATGGAATGAGATGGAAGCGGAGAGTTTTATGTTACGTTTTATTCCATCCTAAACAGTGAAAATGAGAAACCTCCGATTCGGAAAATTTAGGATGAAAAGTAAACTAATAAATATATACTACTTAATATACCCTTAATAATTTTTCATAATACCAATTATTTCTTACCTTATCTTAATAACAACCAACACAACACAATAATATTTTTATATAATTAACAATAAATTATATATAATTAATAATAAAATAATAAAATTTTTATTAATAAAAATGGAAAAAATATAAGAAACTTATTCTTTAATTGTTTATATCGTGACCTATTTCTAGTAAGTCACAAATATATTTCTATATAAATAAAAATGTAAATAAATTATTTTTAAATATAAATCAAATAGAATAGAATAATATATAATATAATAAATTTTATTAAATAATTAATAATATTATTTTTATGTAATTAATAATAAATTGTATATAATTAATAATAAAATAATAAAATTTTTATTAAAACCATAGCATTAGAGTGTTTTTGCATTTTTTGTTCTAGGTTGTGTGGGAATGTTATAAAGAGTATAATAATCATTTATTATAAATTACATTTCATTCCATCCATTTTTTAAACAACATTTCATTACATTATATTATAAACCCTTCTATCCCTCCCAAACAATTTTTCACTATATTACATTCTATTATATTATAAATTATTTCATTCCATTCTGTTCTGTTCTTTTCCATTAATTACCCTCCAACGAAATAGACCCTAAATGCCCTATAACATGTTCTAAGAAAGCAAAGGCGTATTTGATTAACCTGCCAACACAAAGTCCATACTCCATGTTTAAGAACAGGTTCCAAGAAATTGGCTTAAAGACAGGATGGAGTGGTACTACTTAAGTATGTTCTACAGATGATTAGACTTCATTTAGATCTTCTGGAGCACCTAATCCTTACACTATTGAGACATTCCTGGGTAGAATTCCTATGGTGTTTAATGTTTTGCTTATGACTCCTCGTGAATATTTTGCTTAAGACAATATTTTGGGTTATATTGTCGTTGGAGCCAAATTAGTTGCAGACTAAATCAATGCCATTATGTTGAATGTCCTTTGCTGTAGGAGTGAACTATTTTTGTTGGTTAATGTTGTTACAAGTGACGGTCTTCTCTTTAACAGAAAATTTCCAACATCAGTTGATTTTTATTATAATTGCCGTCTGAAACTAGGTGTTTTAAGATATTGGGCAGGAGCAGTGGTATAACTGGCTATAAGTGGATTTCTAATACACACGCTTTTCCACCAGAATGGCAAACCTTCTATTCCAGATTAAGGTGAACATTTGATATGCATTACAGCACTTCCTCATCGACCTTTCTTTGTTCTGTTGAAATCTTACCATGTATTGTCAGCCAGTAAATGGTCATTTGAATTGAAAGAAAGTTACTCTGATTCCATACTAGAACTGCTTGCCTTCAAATGTTTGACCAAATTGCCAGTTTAATGGCGCGACATTGTAAGACGTGAGTGTTCTTCCACTGCTGCTGGTGACCTCAAAAGACACAGGCTGTCCTATAAGGTTGACATTGGCCTGCCAGTTTTGTCCCCAATTTCTTGCCATAGGTATCCATCCTGTTTTCGATCCCTTCACTTTTACGGCAACAAGTTCCCCATCCAACCCTACATTAGTTATGAGGACTTGATAAAAATGAGAACTCCCACTCACCGTGAATCTCAATCCCCCTCGTCTCTCACATTTCACCCTACATAAAAGCACAACCCTTACTAATACCAATCCACATGAGACCAAAAATTTCCTATTTGCAATACATTAACATTAGCCAATAGATTCCGCATACCTCCTGTATTGTATTGGTACATTATCTCCTTTCCTCTCTGCAATTTCACCAAATGCTGCCTCTGACATCTCGAAATGTTCCTTTGGGAAATTGCACCACCCACCATAATCTGCTGAAAGCCCATAGTTGGGAGGACAGAAATCTGTTGCAGTGAGCACAACGGAAGGGCTTCCCTGCAAGCACCATAAGATGTGGTCTACGCATCTGACCTCAAAGCAAGCCCCACAGGTACTGCCCCTGTTGAATAACATGCTACTCAGGCCAGCACTATACGTTCCATAGGTAGTCTTGTGAAGGTCTCCGTAACCACAAGCCCCTTCTGCGACATTAGACGATCTTATTTGAATACTTGCAAAGAAAGATAATGAGTTGACAATGGATAACTAAGACTAGTTGGGATTACAATTACCTATGATGATTGAGTTGTCTGTATCTCTAGTATATGTTGCAGTGGCAGACTTCCATCCTTGGTCGCTGGCAGTGATCCCGTAGGCTGGGAAGGATAAAATGAAAAAGAGAGCTATAGCTGGAAGAAAACACATCTAAAGTAACAAGGCCTACTGATTTGTAGATGGAAGATGTAATTCCTTCGCTCCACTTTCTGCTGTGTGTGAGGCTAGGTGAAAGTCGGCCTCATTTTTGCTGGTGAAATGAATTTGGCTTTGTTTTGTAAAAGGACACATTGTTCAAGACGCTGGGAAATTTTGACAAAAAAGCCAATCTTGGAAGCCCTAGTTCAACTTGTGGGGACGTTTCAGCAAACCCGAGATGAAATGCATTTTCTTCTTTTGGTGTCTACTGGGAGAAAAAGCAAGCAATACGTTCACACTTTTTTATAAGATAGAAGAGTTTGTACTTAAGTTTGTACAGTACTTGCTAGATGAGGTACTTTAGGGCACGGGGGTGCGTAAAGCTTGCCAATGTGGCCGACACATTTGGCGGAATGTCTAGATTATTAATGAGAAAGAAGCGTGTTTTACTCGATATCGAAATATATGCTTGGTCTATAGAAAAAGGCTCTGCTTTTCTTTTCATATGAACAATAAATGTAAGTTGAGGAAGTGAGGAACCCTAACCTTTGGTTACTTGTTGAAGGAGGTTAGAAGGGCACGCTTTCTCTTGAGTAGTTCCCTTAGGTTTTGACATAATAGTAAGCTTTGCATATCATTGTGCTGCGTTTACAAGTATTAGGCATATGATAAAAGCCATTTCAAAAGTACAGTTAGCACGCATCTCAAATGTTTACGCTATAACAACTTTTGAAAATATAATGTGTTATTCCAGACAAAATTATGAGCAAGTTTCTTTTATAAGAATTAATGTATTGGTACATGTTAGCATCTGCACTTTACCTGGTTAACAAAGAACCTCTTAATATTATGTCACCAATAATCACCACAAGAGCAAACTCCATCACGGAAATGATGGTATCTAATAGGATCCCTGATGACAACAATACGACGCTCCACTTTGGTGACGAGTTTGGCAAAGAGATGGCAATCTCCACATATCCTCAGATTTTTCCTTATCCTAATAGTCTGCTCCCTTGACAATTTCATCAGACCAAAGACAAGAGCCAGTTTCTCACTGTGGTATTGCAGTGAGTCTTCCCTTTGCTCCCCCTCCAAATCTTGCAACACAAAATTTGTATCAGCAACATAACCAGCTCCAGACAGTCGCTCGATCAAATGTTTGAGTTGCATGTTGATGTCGTTCATTTGTGGATGCGAGCTATCTCCTAAAATGAAAGCATGAATCTGCTTATCAATTTCAATCCAGCTACATCCTGGCTCTTTCCTAATTCCTCTGTCCTTCATCCTCCTCCTTGTTTCTGCAACATCATTCCACCTTCGAGTATTTGCATAAATATTTGATAAAAGTACGTAGGTTCCAGCATCCTGAGCATCCAGCCTCAGAACCTCCTTGGCAGCATGTATAGCCAGACCTACATTCCGGTGAACCTTGCATCCGGCGAGCAATGTTCTCCACGTCACGGCATCTGCTTCGCATCCCATTTCACCGATCAACCCAACTGCTTCATCAAGCTTCCCCGCTCTTCCAAGAAGATCAATCATGCAACCATAGTGTTCACGTCCAGGATCAATCCCAAATAGCTCCTTCATTGACCGAAAATAGTACCATCCATCTTTCACAAGCCCTGCATGACTGCACGCAAATAAAACTCCCACTATGGTTATGTAGTTTGGTTTTATTCCCGAGACTTTCATGGACTCGAACAATTTGAGCGCATCCCGGCTGTACCCATTTTGAGCCAAACCGGCAATCATGGTGCTCCAAGAGATCACATCCTTTTCTGACATTCGGTTGAAAACAGAGTTAGCATCTTCCAAACTACCACACTTGCAATACATATCTAGGAGAGCATTGTTCAATATTAAATCTCGATCATACTTGAGAACATGGACATGTATTTGTCTCCCCAATTCCAACAGGGCTAACCCGGTGCAGGCTCTCAAGATGCTGGTAAGGGTGGCCTGATCCGCAAAAAAGCCAGATTGTTTCATGTTCTTAAACAAGTTAAAAGCTCCATCTCCATCGCTGTTTTGGGCAAAAGCGGCAATGATTGAGTTCCAAACAACTAAATCCTGGGTGGGCATTTCAGAGAAGACGGCAAGGGCATTTTGCAAGTCGCCCCATTTGGAATAGATGTCCATGAGAGCGCTCCTAACAAAGACATCAGAGTCAAATCCGACCTTAATAATGGCAGAGTGGAGCTGCCTAAGATTAGACAAGCAGTGACAAGCTCTCAAAACGGAGGAAAAAGTGAACATATTGGGGCGGACACCATCTCGGAGCATGAGAAGGAGCAAATGCAAGGCCTTGGAGTGAGTGAGGGTGGACGAAGAATAAGCAGAAATCATGGTAGTCCAAGAGACGACATTCTTATGGGGCATTTGATCGAACAGATCGCGGGCATCGTCCAAAAGATTAAGTTTGACATACAAATTGAGTAGAGTGTTGAGAAGAAAGGTTTGGGGGAGGTAGGAAAAGGAGAGAATGTGGGAGTGGATGCGTTTGCCGCAGTCAATGGAGCGACGGTCCAAGCAACACTTGATAAGCTGACAATAGCTAACAGGGTCAGCTGAGACGCCAAGAGCTTGCATGGAGTCCAAGGCGCGCATGGCTCCAGGGAGGTCCCTCTCATAGCAATATTTAGTGAATTCTTCAACCAAAGAGCAAGAAGACGATGCATTGGCATTGATGTCAGGTGAAAGAGATGAAAAAGAAGCCTTCTTAAGAACAGTAGAAATGCTTTTGGATTTTGATGAAATGCCTTTCATTCTATTCTTTTTCTTTGTTCTCCATAAATATAAATATAACTTATAATTTGTTCCTTTTAGTTTTAAAAATAAATGAATTGAGACATTAGGGCCCAAACATGAAACTCAAAGCCCAAGTTTAATAAACATATTTGCATCCATCAGTTTTCATTTGTCTAATTCATTTTCCCTCTCCGTTAAATTTACCTGCTCCAGCGCACGAAGAATAGGAAGAAGAAGAAGAAGAGTTCGAATGAATCGAGGGGTTAATTCTCCTTTCTTTGTATGTCTGTTTTTATTCGTATAGGGAAAAACAAGTGCTAGTTGATTGAACTTTGATTTGGTTATACAAATAACAGTACTTGCCCTAATTTACAAATACAAGAAATGGCTTTCTTTCTGATCATCTTTGGTTAAGAGAAAAACAAAGTAGCTTTATTAGAAGAACAAGAAGTAGTTAGGAGTAGTAGTCTAGATAAAGAAAATGTCACTCCGAATAAAATCAGTAGTAGACAAGTTCGTGGAGGAGCTGAAGGAGGCGTTGGATGCGGATATACAAGACAGACTAATGAAAGAGAGAGAGATGCAGAGTTACATCGAAGAGCGTGAACGCGAAGTCGCGGAGCGTGAAGCTGCTTGGAAGGCTGAGCTCTCTCGTCGCGAGGTCCCTTCTTTTTCTTAAAAATCAAAATAAATAAATTATTCAGAATAAGCACAAGGAGAAGTTCCCTATCAGCTTTTTGTTTTATAATTTGTAATTGATTATGCCTCTTGATTTTAGGCTCCCCGTTTTGAGATGTTATTATGCACAAAGTTGAGAGAATTTTTCTTACTGCTCCCTGTTATAAATTTTGCTTATTCTGAATAATCTTATGAAGATTAATTTTTGATTTCTTATAATCTTACGCCCAGCAATGTTTTAGCAAACATCAAACAAAACCACACCCATTTCTTCAGTCTTAACCTCATTCTAAACATTTGTCTTCCCTTCCCCCTCATGCCTTGCTTGCATCTCATCATCCCCTGTTAAAACAAGCTGAACCAAACAATTTAATGTGTCTTTCCTGGTTATGATCTTGTCAGCCAGCTTCCCTAGTTTCCTATCCATGACCTTCCACTTTTGTGTTTCTTAGGCCGAGATTGCTCGCCAGGAAGCTAGGCTGAAGATGGAGAAAGAGAATCTTGAGAAAGAGAAAAGTGTGTTGATGGGAACTGCTTCAAATCAGGATACTCAGGATGGAGCTCTTGAAATCACTGTAAGTGGTGAAAAGTATCGATGTCTCAGGTTTTCCAAGGCTAAGAAATGATGCGTTATTGGAAAAAACAATATTTGAAGCAAGATTATATTCATTAAATTTGTTGCTGCCACTCCTCATACCCTTGCCTATAAATATGCCCATGGTATTGATTCTTGTGATGGTTGATGCATTGATTATGGAAGTCTCTACATTTAGCATGCATGAACATTAATTGAAGCCACGATTTGTTTGGCTATTGGAACTAATTGGAAGAAGAAGAAAGGGAGTTCAGTGAGCAATGATGGAATGCAAGTAAATTTCTGTTATTTCTATGTTTTCCTTAAGAAAAGATATAGTTTGACTTAGATATATGCTGGCGAAGGCAAATATCAACAACTATTCATATTCAAAATCAACATTCCCCTAATATTTGCAGCTGGCCAGGTTTTGAACCAAAATGCAAGGCAAAGTTGCCTTCTTTGTTGGTCATGTTGTTGTGTTATTCCGTAGCATATACTATCAAGATTCACATATCCACTCGTATGCATAGCGTGAAAAAACTTTACATTTGCGCTTTTTAATATAAGAAGAAAAGTTTTCTATGAGAATATAAAAGTCCCAACATTTTTAGTTTCATCCTTTAATTTAAATTGAAAGTCACAAGCTAAGCCCTCTGATTACAGTTTACTGAAAAAGCACCTGCCTTAATTACCAAATGTCCCAATCGAATCCTGGATTCAGCCCTTTTCGTATCCTTCATATTTGGTGCAAATCATGTTGCTAGGTTTAGAGGAGGAAGCTTCAGATTTTTTGCTAAAAGAAAAGAAATGCAAGTTTAGATGTTGCAACTTTTATGGATCTGGGATGGGATGGATAGAACTTAGATGATTTGGGGGCTGGCCTTGACTGAGGTGGCATTGATAATAAGTGCTTCCAACGTTATGCTTACAGCTCTTAATTTTTGAGCTAATTGTGCACTCCCCAAATAAAAACTGAGTTTTGTTATGTCCTCCCGTATATGAACGGTCAAGAGGGTTCTCAGCATGGCTGCTAGTGCTTAACAAATGGTAGATCTTCTAGAATGAAATAGAAGCCATTACATAAAATAAGCACAATGACGGTATGTGTTTAAAAAGGCCAAAGAGTGAGACAGCTAGAAACCCGAGGAAGAATGATCTCTTCCCAGAGTCTAAAATTTTTGGACATAACTTCATTGAAAAGCAAAGTGTTTCCTATCGCACGGTGGGATGCAATAACTCCAAAGCCACTAAAATTAAGAAATCAGCATCAGCAAATAGTCCCAACACCGATGGCATCCACGTTTCACGAAGCTCAAGTTTCTGCATATACATGGCACTGGCGATGACTGTAATTCTGTTGGCCAATGGAATTCAGATATCATTATTACCAGGACGGAATCAGGTAGTTTTACCTTGCTATCCCATCCTAGGGTAGCCTTAGAAACGATGACCGTCTAAGGTTAACTCTCTCTGTGATGGCAGCTTGGAGAAATATTATGGTAGAGTTGAGGTGAAGAAGTGAAATTTATAAGCGCTTTATTGTTTTAGTCTGATAGTGAAGCAGAAGCACAGCTGCGCCGGGACCTATATGTGATCCTGAGAGGACTAGACTATACACTGAAATATTGAAAAGCATTACATGAGAGTATAGCAAGCATGCTTTTATTTTAAGAGTGCATTCTTAAATTACATTCAGAACCAAGGAGAGTCACTCTTTGACTTGACCAATATATATTTGTAGCTCAAAGTGAAACTTACGCTGACCTATTGGAGGAATTGATGGAGAAAATATGTGAAGGGAAAATATGCAAATCTCTATTCTGATTTTATTTATTTTTAAAATAAAAATATATAATGAATATTTTAATACAAATTAATTGTATAATATATTGGACTTTAGTAACAAATTCTACTAAAATAATTTGGTTATCTTTTAGCTATTTTAATATTTTACATATAGTAATTTTGTGTCCATTATGTAGTAGAAGAGAAGATGGGCTTTGGTTTAGGAGCCGGAGAATATTGACGTTGCATACTTTTCTTGTAATTTGTAATCTAAATCATTAAAACATGAAAGAAGCATTTTACTTTTCTTGTATACATACGATTATGTATTTTCTTCTTTTTGTCTGTTAAATTACAATGTCTATACATAAAAAAATAAGTAACAAATGAGTTTGATATGTCAAAAATGTTCTCTTAGAGTGGCTAAGGTGGATTATTTTAGATATTCCAATCTATTAAATATATCTTTGTTCGTATTTTATAATATTATATAACTCAATATATGAAAAATATTATGATCATATTTAAAATACTTGTTAAGTTGCTTTATTAGCAATAACAATATTGCACTCGTACCAGTACTAGATTTGGTTTTAATACGGTATTATATCAATGCTAATTAATATCATGTACTATTTCGGTTAATTTTTAAATTTATAAAATAGTCTTTAAATTTTTTAAATTAAAAAATAGTCTCCTAATATTTTTACAATATAATTTATAATTTTACATCAACCTTTTCTCCAAAAATTATAATAATAGAAATTTGAAATAACAACAATCTATTTATTTTTACTAATATTACTTTTCACATATTTGATATATAAATAATAACCACAATTAATATGAAAAAAGATTATTTAATCATTATATAAATATAAAATTAAAGACGATACAAAGTGCTTAAAATACAATACAAAGTACTTAAAATATTATAAGTTCATCATCTAATAAATAATATTATATCAAAATATCAAATAAAAATAATAAATATACATGACTCTCTAAGTATTACAATTCACAACAAGAGTTTGTGCTGAGGAAATAACCAATTAAAAGTGAAATTGAAACAAAAAGATTTACAATTATACATTTGCATATATTGCATTTAACATATATATCAAATATTAGTAAAATTAAAAGAAGATAAGAAATGAAAACTTGAAACTTCATTCAATCGAAAATCCGCTCAAATCGCATTAAACTCAATTCTCATTTGGTACAAAATTCTCATCATTTAGAGGAGACTTATCATCACCATCATTCAAATTCATCGCACAAAATAATATATCAATACTTTATTATCCAAGATTTTCTTCCAAGACATTTTCATTTATTAAACCCGGTTCCTTATAAACCCATTTCACAAAAAGATCAATACGGTCAAGGTAAATTGGATCTACAAAACTACTTGTTCTATTAAGAGTCTTAGTATACAAATAAAATTAAATTATTAAGAAATTACAAAAATTGTATTCAACTTAACAAAGATAATAACATATCTTTTCCTGAAGTTTTAAGTTGTATCGAATAAAGATTAAGTCATTTAATCTTTTGTGTTTTAATCTATTCCTTTTTTTGGAATGGATGAATTCAAATGTATTCAAACTCCTTTCACACTTTGTTGCAATCATGCATTGAATCAGAATTCGAATTGTAAATCTTTACAATTCTAGAACACCAATTCCCAATTGATCCTATCAGGCAACTATAAGACAAAAAAAGTAATTTTATTAACAAAAAGTGATGACTAATTTTAAACAAGTAACAAAAACTGAACAAATATATACCTAGATTAAGTTTAGCTTTTTATCATATTACAATAGGAATTTCTAAATCACTATACATATCCTTGTATGCCTCCATTTTTAAGTTAAAAAGATCTTCCATCATCTCATGTGAAACAATTATCGTGATAGTTAATAATATTTACTTATTAGAAAAATTGGTTTAAAATAGACAATTGAATTCAAAAATGCCCCAAGCACAAGTGATAGAGAGTAAATTTGTCTTTCTTATATTTCATTAAAGACTGCAAGTTAAGGCATGTACAAGTAGATTATTGCTTCCTTTATGCTCTTCATAGCATCATAAAAGTAACTCATTATGGCCCTCTCGTCACTTTATCTAGACAAAGTACTCCCACCAAAGGCTCACAAACTTAAATGAAAAACTAACATCGGGCACCAAACTCATAATCTTTAAGCATAATCTTAGAGAACTTTGTTCTAGTATTAGACCTAATTGCTACGAAGCAACCTATTTATTACTTGTAAATATTTTTCTCAACTACTTCTTAATTTCAATAAAACATTTATATTGATAAAAAAAATAGTTGAAAAATCTTTTAATAGAAAGATGATACAGATTTCTACCATTGGTGAAATCCTTTCTCATCAAATTAAGAACCTATGCATGATTAGAAATGATCTTAGTCTCTTTTCTCACTTTCTGCATAGTTTCGTTAATGATTGGAAAGTATCCTTCATCTCCTATACTTTCTTGTATTTAGTTAATACAATATTCAATATAAGGAATCCAATAGAAAGAACTATATCTACTTTACAACCTCTTCCTAGTTGCTTTATAAACAATATCATTATCAATGATAAACTATACAATAACTACAAGAAAATTGTCATTTCGTGACAAAAAATACCGACAGAAAATATAAATATTTTGTCAGTATCAAATATTACCGACGAAATGTACTGACAGACAAAAACGTCGTAGAATTGGCTATAGCTAAATTTATCGACGATATAAGAACATTCTGTCGGTAAATTAAAGTTGGAGAATGATTTACTGTTAGTAAATGTAACAAAAATGTAGCGACTGTCACAGTTGTTCCGTCCGTAAATTACCAAGAGGTTAAAAATTTTTCAACGCTAAATTTACCGATGGTAAGTTCTTTAACCGTATGTAAATTTAGCTATAGAATGTTCTCCTACCGTCGATAAATGTACTGACGGTAACATATTTTTTGTCTGTAAATTTGATTACCAATTACCAACAGAATTTATTGTCCGTCGATATATTTTATTAATGACTGACAAAATATGTCCTTCTACTGTTGGTAAAGTAGTTAGGAAGTTACCGACGGATGGTTATTTCCATCGGTAAAATTATTGCTTAATTTAAAAAAAAATTTCATTATATTTAAATTATAATTGATGCATAATTTTTAATAATTAAATATTTATAATATACATTTAATTTGATTAAATAGAAATTTTGATTAATGATTAAAAAGTAAAATATCTTAATTGATAATAAAATTGTTACATTGTAAATAATAAGTATCTGTAATACAAACTAAATGACCAATACTACACTACTGATCAGGAGCTGGTGGATCATTTAGTTTGTACGGTGACCTGCTGCCCTTACCCTTCAGTTTGTCTATCTCCTAACGGAGCTGAGTGTACAGCAGCATTGACTGTTGTTGCGCTGCCATCGACTGTTGAAACTATTCCAACGTCTGTTGCAACTGAGCTGACAATGACTGCACTGTGCTCTTAAGCGCTTCCATTTTACTGTTGTTGGACCGCTTAGCAGATGCTGCTGTACTAGACGTGGAGGATTGCGAATAACAAGTATTCGTAAATGATCCTAATCTGAATAAATGATACAAATAATAAATTTAATAATAATCAAATTATTAATAAGTAGATCATTAATATTAAGCTAATAATATTTATCAATTTCATAATATCAATCAAACTAATTATATTAATACTTATTATCAATAATAATTATTAATAATTAATGAAAATATTGATAAATACAATAAATTTAATATTAATAAAATTAATAATAAGAAAAAGATTAATAATAATAGTACATTAAGACTTAGAGAGTTAAATGAACCCAAAAAATCTATTAATATGTTAAATCAACTCGATCTATTATCAAATTCGAAAAATTCACACTTCAAATTAAGCATTTCATCAAAATTAAGCATTCAAATTCTCAAATTCTCACAACAATTACAATGAAATATTCAAAACATCATAAAAGGCATTTTATCGAACACCGTATAGGCAATATGTATAATCTCAATCTAACCACAAATCAATTACATTTTTCCATTATTTACCAACAATAACACATATAAACAACAAATAAACCAACAATTACACAAAAACCGCAAACAACGACAATAATCAAGCAAAATTTCATCACCAAACACCTACGATTAACACTAAAAACATCTATTTTTTTGGAGAAATAATACACTCATTAGAGAGCTTACCTTAAACGACGCACGATGAGTCAAAAAATGGCCAGAAAACTCACGGAATGGTTGGACAGAAGAGTCGACAGACGGGAGGAGAGAAGAAGAAGAAATGGGGGGGAAGACAGTTGAGTTAAAGATGATGGATCACCGACGAAACTGACATTCCGTCAGTGCTCTGTCGGTAAATGGCAGTGATTTAATAGAATCATCAATGGAATGTCTGTTCTGTCAGTGATTCAATTAAATCACTGCGTCGTCTTAAACCAAACGACGACGTTTTATTTATTTAACAGTCGACATTTACCGACGGATCAAATATTCTGTCGGTGTTTAATTTTTTTAATTATTTCACCGCCTATTTTTACTGCTATATTTTGCAACAGAAACTTCAATTCTATCAGGAAAGTTATTTAATGTATACCGACGGAACAAAAATACGTCAGCATATAATAGAAGCAGAGCCACTTTTACCAACGGTACTTATTCCATCGGCAACTGTTCGAAGCTACTTAACTGCGGGATTCATTCCCGTAATTATTGCCGACGATTGTGACTATACCGTCAATAAAAATATAATCAACTTTACTAGCGGACAGCATTCAGTCGGTGAATACTATTCACCAGTCCAAAAATACCGATGGAAAAGTGTCCGTCGGTATATATTCGAAGCAATTAAAATGCGGGAAGCATTCTCGCAATTTTTACCGACGCCAAAGGTCGTGTCGTCATGCTATGTCATCGAAGATTTTGCGCGAAATTCATTCCCTCCAGTATTGCCAATGGTAATATATTTCCGTCGCTATATATGAACAGTACAATACATTTACTGACGTTTTTTTTATTTTTCATCGATAAAATAGATACGGTTTTTTATCCATCGGGAAATGTCGTCGCTAATTCACAATTTTCTTGTAGTGTAAATTTCCACTAAGTCCTAATTAGGCTGTATAATTATCCAAAGGCCCCCTAATTCACTAATTTTGCAGGCTAATGATTGTTCACAACCCAATAGACTATGTCCAAAATTTAAAAAAATTCACTCAATCTAAGCTATTGACTCATTCACACACTTCACATTATGCAACCTCATACTGTCATACAGTATGCAAAATTCACATACAAACAAAAAACACAGAATTCCTCCCCACACTTGAACAACATATTGTTGTCAATGTGAAAAGGAACACACACAACCACACCAAGGGAAAATAAAACACAATATACAAAAAATGTAAGGATAAAATATTAACAAAAATGAAAAGAAAAAGGTTAGAATACGAAACCATTTATGGTGATAAAGATGGTGATGGCGATAGTGTTAAGACCAAATCCACTTCATGTCGAGAGTGTTTCCCTATCTTATAAGTGATTCGAGAGAGAAAAAGAATTAGCAATCCAACCCATTCCAGATCATTCAAAACTTATTTAAGAATTTAAAACAAACCTAACTACACAACAATTTAAATCTAATGACTAACGTGCTAATTTATGGTCATTAGCTTGACCTTCATCCTTTAAAACTCATCCAGGATCAATTATAAGCAGCTTGCTTCCACCTTTCTTACTCAACATCAGTTTTGTAGCCTGTGAGTAAGCTACAAACTGCAAAATGATTAGAAAGAAAATATTAATAAGGTTAAGAAAACCAATTAATTTCATCAATTTCCTTCTCATTAACAAACTGTTAATAAAATAGGGAATAACAAAACTCCCTGAATCTTCTATCGAATCCAACAGTTTGTCCTGTATAAAGGTAAATTGCTCTTCTTCATCCTTAATCACCTTCGTTTCCTCTGCTTCTTTTGCTTCTCGAACAGAGAATTCCATACTTTTTTCAAACTCAAAGTTTGTTGTCGTTTCTTCTTCATCCTCTTGTTCTTCAGAAGATTCTAATGCATCAATTATCCTGAATAAGCTACTTACCTTTGTGTTCTTAAATACATCGTTCATATTGAATGTCTAATCATCATCAACAATCCAAAGGGTAGGGTTCTTTGCATGGGCTTCCACCCGAGATTTTTTGATTTTCACATATGGTATATCCAGGACTGGTGAATAGAAGGGAGGTTTGGCACTCTTTTATTGTACACTTTTATCATCTCCTGGTCACCATTGAGTTGATGTTCGACATGGTCTTCCTTTAGTTCTGCTAGCTCTTCCCCATTCCTAAGTGTGATAGCCTAACATGGCATTATTGAATTTACATTCATGTTGCTTAGACAATTTTCCACACTTTGCTTACAGAATTCCCTGGAAAGTTATCTTACTTGAATCTCTAGATTGTTAATGAAGTGGCAAGATTTTCTATTACTTGATCAATTTGCTCTTCCAGTCACTTCTGACCCTTTTCCATGTCCATGATCTTATCTATGATTTTGTCTAGCTTGGAATCCTATGAACTAGATTCATTATATTGAAATTCATATAGGTCTTGATGTCCTATTTGAGTATTTGTATTATTGGACCAATAAAAATTTGGGTGGTTTTACCACCTCGAAGTGTACTGGTTTGTAGAAAGATGATGATTTCCCCGATCAAATTGGGGCTCATTGAATTCCGCCAACGTCCCTGATTCCTATAATACACATCCTCCATAACCGATCTTTTTACCTTTTCTTAGCACTTAACTCTTCAGATGTCTCATTCTCACTTTAAGATGTCTGGATGTGTCTCTACTTTATACCTCAAATTTTTTTTAAAACCTAATTTTTAAAAACAAAAGATAGTGGAAAAACACCTTAGACTAAAGAACTTGTTCACTCAAGGTTACACGCTCTAAGTTTTACTAATTTTTAACCTTGGTAATTACCATAAGCAAACGGGTCGTTCGTGTAATACCTAAGGTGTCGATCCCATAAGGAAGGAAACTAGTCCTAAAGCTAAGTTCGCAAAACTTAATTTAACAACTACTGCAAAAATTTAATTCTATCGAGAATCAAATACAAGAAATTAAAGCACCCAAAGAACACATAAAAACAAACTCACACAAATAATCCAAAATTCAACCTAAAAGTGACCAATTGAGAGAAAAGGGAATCTATTCGAAATTAAAGAAAATCTACTCAATTATGAAAATTCTGATTTATGGGCCTAGACAATCCTAGGGTGAATTACTCTCTCTCGAGTTATAATTCTTAACCTTAATTAATAATCCCTAATTCAAATTATGGAAATT
>JANIIA010000192.1:72617521-72628487 GCA_027478495.1 Erythroxylum alaternifolium | reverse complement strand
TAGACATAGATTTTGCATGTTAATGATTAGATATAACTTGTATGATTGTGTTTAAGATTAAATTTATTTCATGAAGTCGAAGTCATTGCCTCGTTATTGCATTATGTGTCGTGTGTTTGTTGTTTTATTTACTTAAGGACAAGAAAACATTTAAGTGTGGGGATGTTGATAGTTATGATTTGCATGATGCTTTAGGGTTCAATTTGTCAGGTATTTAGTGTTAATTTGAGTGTTTAATGTGTATTTATGTTTTAATTGTGTTAGTTTATGTGTTTAAGTGTTTTTTATGGGTTAGTATGAATCTTTGAGCCTAAATGTTATATTAAACATTTTTGAGGTACCTTGATGTGTTTGTTAGTGTTTCAAGGCAAACAGTGAATAATGGAGAATTTTCAAAGAGTTTCGGGCCAAAAACATGACCTACGATCGTAGCACAATAGGCCACGATCGTGACAGAAAGAGGCTAGCTGAAAGAACCCAGGCCACGATCGTGCACTTTAGGCCACGATCGTGACAAAAAGCTTCGTGCTAGGCCACGATCGTGCACTTTAGGCCATAATCATGACAGAGAGGATTTGGCCCTGGGCATAAACGTGGGATCGTGACCTGCGTCAGGTTGATACTAAAACTCAAGTTTTGCAAGACTTTTCGAATAGTTTCGACCCCGAATCAACCCTAAGGCTTCCAGGGTATAAATACAACATTAAGGCACAGATGAAGCAGTCTTGGAAGAGCCTTTTGCATCAGCCAAATTTTGAAACCCTAGAGAGTTTATGGAGAGATTGAGGAAGGAGACCAAGGAAGAGAGACATAGAAAAGAAACTTGACGCGAAGTACTTCCCAGAACAAGAAGTTTCTCACCGTTGCTGTCTTCGCTATTCTGCTCCTGACGTATTTTCCAATTATTTCAATTTTATTGATATATAAAGTTGAGATAGTTGTTGAGAATTGGTTGTATTGAATGTTGAGTTTTTTTTCTATACTCACCTTTAGGATTTTTGTCTTTGATATTAATAAAATTCGATTTATTGTGTTTTTATTGAATTATTTATGATTCAATTTCTGTTCTTAATAATTCGGTAACAAACTGAGAGGATGAACCGAGTGCATATCATCAAATTTGGCTAACGAGAGTTAGGTAGTTTGATAGATAAAGAATTGAATCAAACTATTAAATTTGTGTAGCGAGATTGTGCATAAGTTTTCAGTAGGTTTTTAGACAATTTCATAACTAATTTAGGTTTTGGGTCAATTATGAATCGAGAGATCACAATTCCATAATGTGAATTCGGGATTATAAATTAAGGTTAAATATTATAACTCAAGAGAGAGTAATCCACCCTAAGACTGTTTAGACCTAGTATTTCGATAATTGCATAGTTAATTAGATTTTCATTAAAGTCAGATAAAACCCCGTTTTTCTCAAATGGTAGTTCCTAGGTTGATTTTCGATTGGGTTGTGCAAACTGCTATCCTATTTATATTTCTGAATTTTAATTCCTATAATTGATTGTTTGATTAATTAATTTTCTGCATTAGTTGTTTATTTTGAATTGTTGAGATTTAGTTCAGCCTTAGATTTTAGGATTAGATTAACCCTCCTCGTGGGATTGATACCTTAGGTACTATGCGAACAACCTGTGCACTTGCAGAAATATTGAGGTTAAAAATATTAAAGTTTTTTCATAGCGTAACACCCCGTTCAATACCTGTAAGTTAATTACCTTCCACATTTTCATCTAATTTTTGGAGTTTAATTGCAATGTTGGATTTGTAGAGATCCGGAGTTTCTGAGAGCAAAGTCTCTTTAGATAAAACAGGGAAGTCTTCATGAACTAAAGATGACTCCCCTATTTCTCTGGTAACCTTCAAGGCCTTAAGGAGGCCTTCTATAAAGGGTGAAAACCCCAGTGAAAATGGAAGCAGATGAAACCCTAAGGCAGCAGTAAACCAAAAGGCAAGAAAAAAAACAAAAAAAAGGAAAGAGTAAGGGGTAGAAAGGTGTTAAGCAAGTTTTACAATTTATGAAACCCTCAATAACCACAAGCGCACGAGTCGTACTTTGTACTATTGAAGGTTCAATCCTACAAGGAGGGTACTAACCTAATCCTAAGTCGTCTAAGGCTCAGAGAAAAGAATAAAAAGAAATAAAAATTGCACCAGTGAACACGAAAAGTAAATACGAGTATTCGAGAATTGTAAATTGTAAAGAAAAAATTTTAACAAAACAGAATTAAACTAAGCAATCACATAAGTCATAATGGAAATCCGTCAAGAGAGTTGATTAAGTTGTGAGAGAGGGGTTTTACCTATCATTAATGATAATCTAGCCATTTATGTATTTACGGGGTGTCGATTCTAGACAGTTGTAGGGTTGATTACTTTTTCTCGAGTTATAACCATTAAACCCTAAATTGTAAACCCTAATCTAATTATGGAACTTGCAATCTCTCAATTCACAAATTACCCATAATTTTAATTAGTTCTAAAGCTCTCTTATCAGGTCTTCCACGGGATCTCTCTCTATGAAATTACTGACTAGATTGATTAAGTGGTCAATTAGATTGCCTAACTATCACTAACTTAATCTAATCATTTTTATCCAGCTCACCCTCTCGGTTTGTTACCGAAGCATGCAATTACATTAATCAATCACAACACCTAAAACAATGAACAAAAAAAATAACTAAATCAATATTAACTCAAAGTAAAATCCCTAAGGAGAGTTTAGAACATTATCAACAACCCGAAATCCATTTCCGTACAATCCATCTCAACTTTATACATTTAAATAAAAAATAAATGAAGAGAAAACGAAACTTAGGTCGAACAAATCGCGAAGGCAGTGGCATTAGGATACCACCTGCTCCAGGGAGCAACGACGTTAGAATCCACTTCTTCTTCCTCTTCTTCTTCTCTCTCTCTCTTCTTTTTCTCTCCCTTTAGGGTTTCCAAGAGTGGCTGAATGTAAATCTCCTTCTTTATGATCTTGTTGTTCTATTTATGTTCTTTTGTGTTTATGGTTAAACTAGGATTTTTCCAAGGTCTGAAAAGTCTAAAAAATCCCATGAAATGTGAAGTTTGGAAGTGGTTACGTATCTGCTAGATGCAGGCCACGACCGTGGCCCTGTAGGCCACGATCGTGGCCTATTTCAGGCCTTTCTGTCATGGCCATGATCGTGGCCATGCAATTGGCCCCAATTTGCTCCGAAACTCCTCCGTTCTTCGATATTTAACCTAAAACACTATCAAACACATCAAGATACCTCAAAAATATTATATTTAAGCTCAAAGGATTGTTTTAACCAATAAAACACTTAAAACACAAATAAATCACAAACTAACACAATTCTACCCTAAATATATTCTAAACAATCAAATAAATGGCTAAATATATATCAAAATATACCCTAAAATAGGATGCATTTCAAAAGATAAAGCAGCTAGTGAGAAGTCAGAGGATAAAAGCTAGAGAGAGAGACAGAGGATAACTTTTACTTGTTCATTTGTTAATTTAAAATCAATGTTTGATTTTATTTTAGTAAGGCTTACGAAAAGGTTTAAAGGTTAAACCATCTTTCTTATGTATTTTCACAATATGTATTAGGATAAATTTTATATATTGATTTAATTTGTTAGGATTATGAGGTTAAATTGAATTTATTTATGACTTAATGTAAGTATCTAAACGCATAGCAAATTGAAGAACTTTGCAACTAAATGAATAATGGACACTCTTAAACGATGTGATTGATTTATTAAATTCTTTCTTGAAGTTTCCATCAATTTAAGTTAAAAGTAATGATATTGATATAATTAAGGATAAGTATATGGTTAATTAAGGATAAGAGTGTGGAATTTGGTATGATTTTGGATGGTTTTCATTAAATTTGATACTTAATATGGCTTTTAGTTTGTTTATTTTAGCTCCTAAATAAATAAAATTATAGCACATCAGCCAAATTTAGAGGAGCAAGTAAATATGGTGATTTTGAGTAGTGAAAAGGAGCTAAAAGTTGAAAAGAAAGAGAACAAAAAGAAGGAGAAGGTTGTTTTACAAGAAAAGAAGGGCAAGGAGAAGAAGAAAGACAAAGAGGAGGACCTTTCCTATTGCTTTATAAGATCGACACTCATATTCACTAGGCTATATTATAAGAATGATAACTATACTTGCTAGTAATTTTTAGTTTTATTTTTATTTTGAAAACAATATCACATTACTCAACCATATTGTTTTCTCCTTTAGGCTTAAATATAAATTCATATTGGAAATCATATAGGTATACATAAGAGAATTGATATGGGGAGTTGCAAAATAGAAAAGGGGAAAGGGTGTTCGTGCTAAAAAAAATGCTAAGTAGAGGATAAGATGGTGAAAATTTTTTTATCAACCCCTTTTCTCTATTTTACACATTTAAAAAATATTTTTTAATTATACATGCCTATATTTATGTGCAAAATTGGAGGTTCCTAGCTTACATGACATATCGTATCAGCTGATGACATAATGCGTTGTAGCACTATTCAAAATAACTAGACCTACAACTATAGTAGTGGTGAGTCTAGGTCGATCCCACAAAGAGTGTTTGGTTAGCTTTCATAATGAAAAGAAATGGTGTTTAGTTATGGGGGGTTTAGTTTGTTTCAAATAAGAAAATAAATTGAAATTAAACTAACAAAAGTAAATTAAAGAAAATGTTCAAAAATGATGACATTGATGAAATCATTAGGGACCCGATCATTGGTTCTATCTCAACCTACACTCAATTAAACATTCTTCATTGAATTGTTGTTCTCTTACCCCTCCTAGCAACTATTAATTGTCAGTTAACGATAAACTTTATTAACCCCAGATTTCCTTTTGATCGTATTTAATTAAGAGATGCTTGTTAATTAAACCTAGCTATTAATCAACCTAGGATATGATCTCCATATTTAATTGGATAGTCACATTATAAATTAGGACAAGGCAACAACCATACAAGCTCGGGTCATTTAACATAAGTTATGTTATCCCTAATGATTTGACATCAATCGGAAATACAAAAACTATATATTATATCCCTAATGATATGAAATCAATAGTTGCTACAAATGAATCTCAACATAACAGTTATGGATTATATTGAATATTCTAGCAATGGGTTCATACATAAATAAATAACGATAGCAAGAATAAAGATCATTCATACATGAAAACCCAAATCTATAAGCATAGTATAGCATAATTAATCCCTAAAAAGAGAAAGAACAACAAAAATAATGAAAAATATGCTTAACTTCTTCGGCGTCGATATCACCTCCAAACTGGCATCAAGAAGCTAGGCCCCCCATGGGTCTCCAAAGGAATGGGGCTTTTCCCCTTTTCTTCTTCAAAACTGAGAGCTCACACCTTAAATGCTTCTCATGAACGAAACATATCTCTTTTTGACGACAACATGATGTTTTATACTTAAAACTTAGGGTTTAGTGACCTAGCCACTTCTCATGACTGTGAGTGTGATTCTCATAGCCATGTCATGCCCATGACAAGTGTGTCATGGGTGTGACACACCTCTCACGACCATGACTTATTTTGTCATGGCCATGAGATGTATCTTATAGCCATAACAATGTTACTCTTGATTCCTTTTGGTATTTTCTTGTCTCCTTTAGCTCTAACCCTTCTCCTTCTTATTTCATGGAGACAAGTAAGTGTGAATCTCAAGAAGACGACTCAAATATAATGCTTTCGACTCACTTAAACTCTTTCCCTTCCAAATTGTACTGAAAACCTAAATATGAAATAAAGTGAATATTTTAAGCATTTCCTATCATTAATCACTAAGTGTTATGGAATTAATGTATAATCAATTAAGCATATATCAGCTAACTTAATGAAGGTGATGCAAGGGCATTTAAGATTAAATCATAGAAAATTTATAAACAAGATTGAAACCTTATTAAGAAAACTAAATCGAAAATTAAGAATGACCTTTTGGTTACTAAGATTAAAAACTAAAACTATAAAGAATTGGAGCATTTTAGAAAAGACTTTGATAAGTTACGAATTATTATAATGAAGAACAAGGATCAGAAGTACCTAGACTAAACTAAGAAAAATATCAAAATATGTATCTTATTGTTAAACGCTTTTATATATAATTACATATGTTTCCTAGTTATATTAAAAACTTAACTACTAATGCTACTTTAACTAGGAACTATAAACTACTTATACTACTTCAAATTAGAACTCTAACGTACTAATTTGATCAAGATTCTTAAGTATTAGTTATATGTGTATCATATCTTCTCTCCTTAAAAGTATTTGACTTTAAATCATCACATGGGTTATTTTGCTTCCTCCATTTGATGATTTTTGCAATATATTATTCATTCTCTTTTTGATTTTCAATTGTCTCTCATAATTCTACTTGAGTGTCATTGATATAAAAGTAATTGACTTATTAAATTTCTTAAAGGTGTACTTATTTTTAAGCTATCATTAATAAACGTTGTATCATATTGCCACAACTTCTTGAATAAGATCTGCTTAACTTATAGAGGCACCACATTTCCAAAAAAAGAAAATCATCTTTGTACTTACGAATGGAGAATGAAGTCAACACATATTTTTTCATCTTCCTCACATTCATTAAGTCAACACAACGTATATGTATGTTTCAACATAGATAATTACTTCTCTATAGTACTTTTACTAGCAACATTAATGCAAATTCGTTTATTAGTAATTATGCTACACATCTTATTGGTTACAATGACATCTAATATGAAAGATTTTCTCTTTATGGTTATATAACTCTCTTTCACTAGATTAGACAATACCTTCCTTGTCATACTACTTACACTCTATAAATTTATTATCATCAAAATCACTATCCATTTTTGCTATACCACCATCTCTTAATGTTTCACTTTCTTATTAAGGCACTATAAAGCTATATGTCCTATCATTAAACCAAAAAAACACTTAATATCATGATTTCTACAGGGTTTAAAACCTTCTCTTCCTCCGTATAAATTTTCTAATTAGATTAAATTTATTAGACCCCTTATAATTTGATATATTATCAATACAATTCTGACTTTTAGAAACTATCAATAGTCCCTTTATAATTTTATTTATAACATCTTTCCAACTTTGAAACAAAACAATATAGTACCACATAAATTTTCAACTAATAAAAATAATGTCACTTTAAAACTTGCAATTAAAATTTTAACAAAAGTTGATAGTGAAAAGGGAAAATATTATAAAACCAAAATTACAGAAATATTATTAATAATTTTTTAAATCATTAATAATATATCAAGCTAAATTTAACTTTAACGAATTGTTTTTAGTGTGTTTTATGCTATTGTTTCTAGGCTTCACATGTAGGCTCGAGCCAGGCGAGAACCTTTTTTTCTAATTTTGAGCTTTTGACTGAGCTTGGGTTCAGGCTAGCCCAAAACCCAACTATTTTTTTTTTGTAGTGTAAAATGACATTATTTTACAACAAGTGTAAAATGATTGTCTTTTATATAATGTAAAATGACTTAAAAAATATCGTTTTACAATAAGTTTTATGTAGAGAAAGAGAGTGAGAAACTCCCTTTCCTCTTTGCCCCTCCTATAGTCCTTCCCTTCATATGCTTTTGCTATGTTCTTCTGTCTTACATTTTCCCTGCGTCCCCTCTATGCCACTACCATCTACCTCTCCTTACATCTCCCTCTTCTCCCATTTGCCTCTCCTCACGCCTAGCTCTATAGGTTAGTTTGAGAAGTATTCTCTCTGATTCATAATTTGGAAGTTTTATAAGGTGAGACTTAATTCAATGGTACTTCAACTACTGCTTATCCATCCCATATCACTTTCATTAGATGAGATAAATACTAGGCAACTTCAATAAAGTATTTATCACCTTTAATGCTATAAAAATGATTGAGTTTGACTATTTGGAATACAAAAGCAATTAAGTGAAAATTCTTTCATTTAGCAATTGTTTCAAGTAATTTTCTAAAAAGGATGTTTGAAACGATTGGTGCATTGGTTAATGTTGCCTGCTAGCCAAATGGAATAAATAAAAGACTAGCTAATCATAGGTTAGAAAAACTTGAAGGATGAGGGAATGAACATTTCCAAGTGATGGCTTTTAGTTGTTCCTTCCCATCCCATATCTTCTTTGACTTGTAATGAGGTCTATGATCTATTGATGCACTTTTGGCGTGATATATTTCTTTAGTTACTTGTAATACTTTTGTTTTTGTTATTATTCTATTGTGTTTATGGTATTGTATGTTTATGGTTAGTTGTCATATATAAGATTCCAAGAATTCAATTTAGCATATAAATGGATGAAGTAAACATAATATCCTTCACCTTATCTTTCACACAACTTTTGTAACATTAGTTATATATTTTTGCAATGAAATTCAATTCAAACCTTTTAGCTAAATTGATGTGAGCAAGTTGTTATAAGTTTCCCTCCCCTCTATCTTTCTTTACAAGGGAAAATGTTTTAAGGGTACTAATTCATTAACATAAGAGTTCCAAAAGTCATTTATTAACTAATTATATTATTTCATATGGTAGAAGGGGTCTCTATAGATGAAAAAGAAATGTTATTAGACCAACTTTTCAAAATCCTATCTGATAATGTTAACTTTGGCAATGACAAGAAATATGAGCAGCCCTTTCTCATAAGCTTCCCTTAACATTGACAATTAATCCTTTTTCAAACTTTTATAAGGGTAAATGACATAAATAGTAGTAAGTTTACTAATGTAATTATTTTTTCTTATTTCTAATATAGGTTTGATGGATTGATAATGATTATGTTATTCTATTACCCTTTTTGTTGAAGGATAATGCTTTTGAGTATAATAAACATTTAAATTGCATTTTAGATTTCAGGTCTTACATGATGTTAAATGTTATTACTTATGTATTGTATATTATGACCCTCACACTTATCCGTAATTGACTATGTGTGAAGGACATAATATGATACCACATGTTTGATTTAATTATGTGAATATTGATGCATAGTCATACAAATTCTGAGTTGTTATAAAACAATTACTTTGAAACTATTAATGTTATAAAATCCATGATTAAGTTTGTGCATGAGTTTGAATATAGAGTAATGTCACATAGATGACTGCAATATTAAATATCATATTTAAACAAGTAACCAAACATTTAAACTTATCATTACTAAAGCTTATATTAATCAAAGAACTTGTTACAAAATTTCATGCGTGTAGAATGAAATAATAATAACTAGATTTATCATCATTTTGATTTTAAATGCTTATCTAAGTGTACATATACATGTAAATGTCTATGATAACTAATATAGTCATATATATTTATTGTTTTAGATAAATGAGTATATTAGTGAAAATGTCTATGATAACTAATATAATCATATATATTTATTGTTTCAAATGAATGAGTATATTAGTCAAGAGTTCTAATCTGGTATCAAAAATTATACCAGTGAGACTTTTAATCTAGTACCAAGTGACGAAACAAATCATGTTAAAAGAGCAGGTTCATTGATTAGTGGAGTTTAGAATCACTTCAACCAAACTAGATCAATGAATATAATAGAGAAGTTTGAATGTAAATATTGTCACAAGATATTTTCTAGGAATTCAAAAGGTGGAACCTCTCATTTGAAGAGACATATGGAGTTGTGTAATAGAAAGAAGCTTGTATCAGGAGTTCAAACATTTTTGACCCCTTACCTAAAGAAAGAAAAGAAAGAATGCCTATTACAGCTTATGACAATAACATATCAAAGTTTTTGCTAGTTAGTATGACCATTGGTGATAGACATCCACTCTCCATAGTCGATAGCAAAAGATTTAGGATGTTTCTCACCTCACTCCAACAGCATCAAGATCCCAACTCAAAATACCTTGTAAAATGAAATTTTCAAGATATACAAGAATCAAAATAGAGAAACATTTAAAACATTGTTGAGTATTAAATGATAGGTTGCCATCACTTTAGACATGTGGATAGTTGACAATCAAAAAAAAGAAAATATAGCAGTGACTGCACATTACATTGACATGGACTCTATATAGTAGATTATTAAGGCAAATTATATTCTTTAATATTATTATCTTTTTTAATTATATTATGATTGATATTTGTTCATATTTATAAATGTTATGTTTATTTATGTTTCAACACCGCAAATAAGCAAAAGATTGACAATTGTGTTGGTTAACTTTTAATAGGTTGAAATATCGACACCAACTTGTCTACCATAACACTTGCCAAATGTAGCACAAACGATGCAATAATCGATAACTTGAATAAGTTATGGGTTGGGAGGTTGTTCCATATGCATTTTTTGTTCATATTTTGAATTTGATTATGAAGGATGGGTGGAGTTGATAAAAGAGGTGGTAAAGTTGATCTAGGATAATGTAAAATATTAGAGTACAACACCCAATTGAGTTGAAAATTTGAAGAAACTGCACGACAACTATACGCTTCATACATGAAGAAATTAGTATTGGATTGTCGTACCAGATGGAATTCAACATTTAAGATGTTGGAGTTAACAACCCAATATGTTGAGGTGTTCATCAAGTTAAGATAAAGAGATTCTCATTGTACTTGCCTACCCACAGAAGAGCAATGGGAGTTGGCTAAAGTACTTTATACAAAGTTAGAGATATTTTATAATAAGTTGTTCTAAAAAAAATATCCAACTTTGTACAGTTGCTTTAGCAATATGTGCAAGATCAAGAATGTAGCACCCCACTCCCACAAGACCCGAACTCGACATCGTTGATGATATCCGAGTTCGTACCCCGCGAGGGTAGCGTGCTAATGCACTCAATCATTCAAAAGTCGGTATAATTTTTTTAAAAACATAACATGCGGAATACATACTCAAATTGGCCCCACATTCATTCATCATCATTTTCAATTAGCACAAATTTTCAATAGTCATT
>JANIIA010000192.1:72598614-72617421 GCA_027478495.1 Erythroxylum alaternifolium | reverse complement strand
AACCGGGAAAATGTCATGTATGCATGTACAACTATTCATGTGCAACATTCACTTATCTATTATGCATGTGCATGTATCATGCATGCATATGTCACTGTTCACTAGCAATTGGTGAGGGGATGTTACATTAATAGTATTTATATTTTATTATCATCAAAATATTGAATGGAACATCCTTTGGTTCAATTATCTCTCCCTTTTTGATGTTGACAAAATATTTATAATATCAGAGAGCAATATGAAAATTAAGCATATAATTAAGATATAGATTAACTCCCACTTAATTCATACATAAGTCATAATTTAATATCAAGATAAAATAGATATTTTAATATTAAGTGTAAAAGAAATATCCACATGTTCACCTAAATATAACATAAATTTACTTAAGTATAGAAATATCCAGACATACAATAAATCACCATATAAACCTATAGTCACTCCACCTAAATATAATATCAACAATCTTATTTTAGAAAATAATGAAATTTCAATAAATAAAAAAAGTTTACACTAATGCCCTGTTTGGTTGAGGGTTGGTAATGGAATGGATGGAGCGTAACACCCTTCCATCATTTGGTTGAGGGTTTCATAATGGAATGGAATGGAATGAGATAGAAGCGGAGGGTTTCATGTTACGTTCAATTTCATCCTAAACAGTGAAAATAAGAAACCTCCAATTCGAGGGGTTTAGGATGGAACGTAAACAAATAAATACATACTACCTAATATACCCTTAATAATTTTTCTCAATACTAGTTATTTCTTCTAACCCTAACTCCCGTTTCTCCAGACTCATTTATTACTGTTAGCAAGCTTATCACACAAACAGATATCTATTACGGTCCATGAGCTTATCATTTCCAGACTTCTCTTTCTGTTCTCCGTGTTCTACTTCTTCTTCTTCTTCTTCTTGTGTCGTTTATTAAAATTTTTATTATTTTAAAATATAAAATATATAAAATATTATCTTTCAAGTCACAATTGTGAATTTTTAATTGGACATGATTTCTGTTTTAAAATCATAGTGTTAAACCTCTTGCAACAACCATTTTAATATTCAGGGTATAATAGTCATTTATTATACATTCTATTCCATTCCATCCATCTTTCAAACAACATTTCACTACATTACATTATGAACCCTTCCATCCCTCCCAAATAACTTTTTACTATATTACATTCCATTCTATTATAAACTGTTTTGTTTCATTCCATTATATTATATTCCATTCCATTAATTAACATCTAACCAAACAGGCCCTAAAGCAGAATTAATCCTTACATGAACCAAGATGTATAAGAATAGGTGTGGATACTAAACAATTAGACTCTTACTAATTAGAAACAAGCTTTATCTGATGCCATGTTTCTATCAGTTTGTTATTGCAACAAATCTGAGTAGCCTTCAGGGAACATATTGACTTTTCATTTCCCATTAATTTCCAGAAGTTGTATTGTGACTATAAGCCATGCTAAGTGTGATATGTCACTCTTCATCCTATTTTTGGAGATTAACTTCTAGACGCTTAGGGTCTTATCAAATCTGCAAAGAAAGGTATTACTTGGATCATTAATTACATGATTTTTCATACTTACACTACTTAGCACACGCAAGGAACCTTCAATAGGCTTCATTATTTAGGGTTATTTAGGTAAAAATAGTATTAACACTACCGAAATTAACATCAATTAGCTAATATCGAGAATTTTACGATCATGCACACTTATAATTCCAACAATAACTCATATAAGGATTTCTTTCTCTAATGGCAAACTTTGACCATCAAGATTATATACACAATCAATACTACATTATGTGCCTTAACTAATTGGTTTCATTGGTATTTTTGATAATCACCACTTCATCGTATTTAGAATCACATTTTCAATAATAGAGAAAAAAGTTAACATTTAGGCATTCTGGGGTAATTATATCCTATAAAATAAAAAATAATTTAGCAACAATAATAGTACAAGTATATTGTATATAATGAATTGCAAAGAATACACCACGTATAGGCAAAAAAATTAAGTTATTATAGATGGAACTTTGGTAGGTATATATTCCTTTTACCATTATCATGTTTTTGATTAAGAATTTTCATCGTTGAAGTTCCTTTTCCATTATCTTAGTATTAATCTATTTTAGAGGACACACTGTTGATAGATATAATATTAAAATATGGAGGAAGGAACTTTAGTAGGTATATATTCCTTATCATAATCATAGTTTTCATAAAAAATTTAAACAACCAAAGTTCCTATCTCCCAGACTTAAATATTTTTCTTCTTACCTTGTCACTTGCTTTTACATAAATTTATTATATATCATAATCTTAATCTTTAGATAAGATACCTTGCATAGATAAAACATTGAGGAACTTGCAATGAAATTTTAGTATGCATATGTTCTTTATCATAATTATAGTTTTGATCATCCAAAATTCCACTCCCATTATCTCAATATTTACCTATTTACCTTTTGCTCACTATTATACGCTACTAAACAATTCTAAATTTTTGTATAAAATATCGGTGGAAAAGGTTCAAGAGAAAAACACTAAGAATGATTTAAGTTAAGTCTTGTGCAATGTATACAGTGGATAAACAAAAGAAATACCATAACAAGTTAAAGAGCTTTTTAAAATTAAATAAATTGTAATAAGTATGTAAAAGTCAGAATAAGAAGAATTAACGAAGGTCTCTCATTCATAATGCGACATCATCTAACACAAAGGAGAAAATCTAATAAGAGAAGCACGTATTGACATATCCCTCTTTCCACTTATTTCATTCTCATGTCTGACCACTTGTCATGGAACGAGTCCCAATTACCATCGCGTACCACTCATTTCCAATCAATAGGAATCCCTAATTCATGAAATTACATAAATTTCTTTGGTCGGGGAAGTTAAAGACTTCAATTCATCGCAATTGAAATCCATGTTACAACTAGGCGATTACCTTCTAAAGGAACCTCGGTTATTCCTAAAGATAACTATTTGATAGTGCCTCCTCTTTTGTCTCTTATCTCTATAAGTTGGTAAGAGAAGTTTTTTGATTCTTTGAAATTGTGATAGGAATTGACTGAAAGCGTATCACAGGTGACTCATCCCCTATTTCTACTAAAGATGGAGTATGTTTACATCCACCTCGAATGCGAATCAAGGAAAGGTATCTGAAGTCTCCCTCTATCATGGTAATAGGTTACCATTGCTATCTAAATAGGTAATAGTTTCTTTATGCTCCACCTACTACTCTTTAATACATGTTGTTTTGTTAGGAATTTTTAGTACCAAATCTTATGTATATAGGCTAATATTTCATTAATCAAGCTCTTTGACAGCTTGATAAGCTGCATAGCACCGTAGAGATTCCATCTTGATATCATAGAAGGGCAAGTGAATTTTTACACCCTATTAGTATGTAATATCTCCCTAACCTAGTAGATGGAGTTGTGTAGCACCTGTTGCTTATCCAGCCCATTGCCTTTGACCTATTATTTCTTTCTCTCCACATAGCATAGACACAACAGTTGAATGTTGTTTTTAGTAAATCTTAATCCTTTCCCAATTTCTTCATCATTTGATTCACCCATATTTGGACCATAACTAACTTTATATTAGACAAATTAGTCCATCTAATTGATGAATAGTAGACCATATTGAGTTAGGGAATTGATATAAAAAGAATAGATGATAAATATTTTCATATTCCGTTCTGCGTAACACACATAAGACATGTGGATGGCCATGTAGTCTATCCTTAGTATTAAGTATAAGTTTGGCAGGTAAACAAGTTATAAATGAGGGATTTGGGATTAGTGTTTTTTTAATACAATTTCATACTAATGAACTTTAGGAGCTTGAGGTCTAAGAAGTGATAGGTAAGAGGCATTAGTATCTAGATTATGCTATCCTCCTTTAATGGATTTTCTTCAACTTACCGGCACCCTTGACTAGATAAAAACAATTGCCCCTTGTATTACCCTATTCATTTTTAAATTAGGAGGGATTCTAGACTTCAACAAGCTCAGAGATCCTACTTCATTCAATAGACTTTGGTTAGTCCAATTATCAAACCAAAAGTTGTGGAGTTATCATCACCTACTATTATCTTGATATAAGGGTATATCATTCCTCTTCCCCTTAGTAGTTGAATAAAAATCTAAGATTGTTCCTTACCAATTTCCAATTTCCAAATACATTAATTATTCAAATAGTATTCATTCACCCATTTTGACCATAATGCATTCTTGTCCTTGATAAATCTCTATTGCCTTTTAGCTACTAGAACATTCTACTTAGTTTGGAAGGATACTGATCCAATATAGCCCTACTGCTTAGTTAGGCATAAGTTATCCCATGTGACGTTAACCCTTTTGGAACATTTAGCTTTCCTTGTTTATAAATTTTTTTAATTCTTTTCTTAATCTCCATATTTAACCTTCTAAGGAGAAGTAAGTGGGCACCCTAGTGAATGTCCATGTTCCTAAAAAAGAAGTAATAAGTTATAACATACCTACCCTTAAAAGGAATTTATGTTTTGAAGCATATATTTTCCTATTAAACATCTCTAGGGGAGGTGCATAATCATCAAACTTAGGTTTCTTGGAGGTGATAGGAACCCCTAAGTATTTGAAGGGTAGTTGGTAACGACTCATACCTGAGATGGAGCTTAAACATTGGGAATTGGGCACATCTTTAAAAAATAAATTAAGTTGATTTATTTTCAACCCTAAAATTACAAAGAAGTTTATAAAGATGTCCCTCAGAAGCTTAATAGAGGAGATATTTGCTCCATAAAACATGATTAGGTTATTCAGCGAAAGTAAGCACAATAATTATCTTCTACTTGCATATAGTTTGAAATACAAAGGCAGGATTCCTTATAATATTAAGGTTGATCATCCCAAATAATACTTCAATCTTTAGTGTAAATAGGTAAGGGAAATTTGGTCCCCCTGCCTAATTCCCTTAGCCCTTTGAATATTCACGTGGCCTTACCATTAACAATTATACTGAAAGAAGCAATGTAAATGCATTTATAGATCCATTTTGTGAAGATCTTAGGGAAACCATAAGCATTAAGGAATTTGAGGATGAAAATCCAACTTAGAAAGTTAAAGACTTTGCAAAAATCAATTTTCATATCATAACTTCTTATATTCCTATTAGAATCATACTCCTTAAGTAACTCCTACTCTAACAAAATATTATCTGAAATAGATCTACTGGGATGAAAGCCCCCTGAGTTTGATGAATTATATCTCCTATAGTGGCCTTGAATCTTTTAGTAAGAATCTTAGATATCAAAATGTAAATTGTATTACAACACGTTATAAGGCAATAATCATTCAAGCTAGTTAAAATGGGGCCCTTAAGGATTAGGCATAAGAAAGTTTCATTAAGCTCCCTTAGCATCTTAATTGTTTTAAAGAATTCTTGCACTATCTTTACCATAAGATTACCCATTATAGACCATATCTTTTGGAAAAAGTGAGCAGTGAAACCTTCTGGCCTAGGGGACTTACTAAGGTTTAGACTAAAAAGTACTTCCTTGATTTCCTTGGTAGTAATTGGTTTGACTAGCTACCACCTTGATTCAAGGATGATAGTTTTCCTAATAAAGTGATATATTTCAACAACCCTTGAACCACTTTCATGACTTTCTCTTAGAAGTTTCTAATAAAATTTGTTAAATGTTCCTTCAAGACTCTCCCAATCAGTGTAGACCTCCCATTTTCATCAATTAGAGACTTAACATTATTCTTATTCCTTCTAGTTATAATAGAATTATGAAAAAACTTAGTGTTATAATTATTCTTAAGCCAATAACCTTGGCTTTTTATCTTTGTAAGCAATTATGGTCAAAAAGGGAAGTATTGAATTCCTCATGTCTCAAAGCTTCCATTTGCTTTAGTTATAAGCTATTAGAGTCTAGATATCTTTGCTATTGTATTAACCTCAAATTATCTAATCTTTAATTTTTTGGTACTCCGAGTGCTTGTCTATACAAAATTATTCTCTTGTGAAAGTCCTTAACCTTTTCCTTAATTAGCTTCAGTTTCCTTGGAAACTAAAAACCTGTACAACCTTGTGCTTCAATCTCCCAAATAGTCCTAAAACTATTCAAGAATCCCTTCATTTTAGTAAGGAGGTTAAAGAACTGAAAAACTGAAAAGGAGCTAGAAGGGCCCTAGCGGTAGGACTACTCAATTTTTAAATCTCAATAAGTGAGTTATCAAAACAAAGTGAATCCCCAAACTAAGCAAAGGATTCAGGAAATTGAGATAGCCATTATTTATTGACTAGCACTTTATCAAGCTCTTTCCTATTGAAAAGCTCCCCTTATTGTCGATTAGACCATATGAAGTGGTATCCATTATATTTTAAGTCCAAAACCTCTAGTTTATTAATTGTCCATTGTATTTTTCTCTCCATCCCTTTATGTTTAACTCTTGAACCTTACATCTCATTAATATTGAGGACACAGTTGAAGTCACCCATAAGCACCCATGTCCTGCTCATCATGAGTTATCTGAAGATCTTACAAAGTCTTGAGCTTTGAAACTCCAAATTAAAAGAATAAATAATGGATGGATCAAAGAGGATAGAGGAGCCTATTAACTAATAAGTGAGATGGATCATTTGGTTAGTATTTTAAAACCTGGAAGTATTAACCATGTCAATGTTTTAGGAAAAAATGATTATACCATTATAGTGATCTATAAGATTAGACCATGAACATTAGCTATGTCCTAAAAAACCTATAATATTATGGAGCATAAGGGACTTCATTTTAGTTTCCAATAAACCAAAAATAATTGTTTTCCTTTCTAGCAATAATTCTTTAATAGCTTAAATTTTAAAGGGATTGTTCATCCCCCTAACATTCTATAAAAACATAGACATTAGAAAATTATTGAAGCTTGTTAAAGGCAACAATGATATGATAATGGACATAGTTGAAATGTAGATTCTTCCTCTAGATGGAAGTTAGGTAAGAGAAGGTTACCCTACATGATTTCCATTTGGAGGAAGAGTTTAGATCTCAACCATGTCTATTATCATATCATTGTTGCTAGACTGCTCCTATTTATCATCTTTTAGCATTAGTTGTTCCTTTGCCGAATTCATTATTCGAGCTAGATGAACTTGCTAGGATTCAAACCTTCAGCTCTATTAGAAAGGGGTCTACTTTAACTGGCTTCTTCCTGCTGAGTTAAGTAGGTTGTCACTTCCTCCATCTCCTTAGTTTCCATAACTTTATAGCAATTATCTGTATTAGACAACCTCTTAGTGGGTTTCTAGACTTTCTTTTTTAAATTAGGCTTCCAGTTATATGATAATGATATTTCTACCGTTCATAGTTCACCATCAACATCAAGCTTGATAACAAGTAAATTCTCAAGGAAGTTCTCGTTATACTTGACCTTCGCGTTAATCCTCGCATGACATATTCTCTCTATCTTTTTAGTAGAGAAATCAAAGTAAATGCACTTATTAATGGAATTGGCCAAGTAGCTTAGACCTTCCACCCTTCAATACTCAAAAGGCACATTATGAATGTTGATCTATAAAGGTATTGTTTTGATTTTAGATCTATCGAGTCCAACATCTAGAGCCCACTTATATAAAAACATGGTTTGGATGCCTATATTCCAAGGTCCTAACTCTAGTATCTCATTAATGTTAGCATCTAAGGAAAATCTGAATAAGTAGGTATCCTCCTCTGTTAACAATATTTTTTCTAGGCCTTTCTTACTCTGTTTAGACATTGCCTAGTTGTAAACTGTATAAAATGCTGGAATTTTATCAATGAAGGAACTCTAAAAAAACATAGACCAAGAAATGGCCCTAACTTGTAACATCTTCAAAGGAGGTGTAACCACTCTGTTAACAATCGAAGGCTCTACATTGTTCAACTTATTCCTCATTAAATTAAGTACAACAACCTTGCTTTAAAGCTTATGAAAGTTTTGGTTATAGGTCTCTTTTTGTGTGTCAAAAAAGAGTAAGAAATGCATCACCAATCGGCCTTTGAGTGTTAAACATCTCCATTTGACTTTAGGCTGGAGATGTCTTCTCCTTTTCTAGAGGAGTAGGAAAGGAGGATTTAGCATCTACACCCAAGGTAGTTTACATAGAAAAGGCCCCAAAAGAGTAAGAAACCAGATTTAAAGTAGGTTTTCTAAAAAAGGAAATTTGGGAGCAAGATTTGAGGGTAAAAGAGTCAATCTACAAAAGAGAAGCCAGAAGGAAAAATTATAAAGATAATATTAGCTTAAAGAGTTTTGAAGGGCCTTAATAAGTTTTCCCTTATTCGTGTATTTTATTATGGGCGGGATAAAAAATATATATGGTAGTTTCATGAGAGAAGAATTGAGATTATCACCTCAATTACAAGACTAGGAAATCACAATACATGGCTAAAAATAAATCTCATATCTTTAAGAGGGCTCCATCAAACTGACTTTCATGTGTAACTCTTTAGTTCTATGCTACCATTTATAAATATGGTATAAAGGCAGTTATCATGAACTCTAATAGAGTTGTTAAATATTGTTATTTTAAGTCTTAATTAACTTTTGTTGTGTGTAACTTTTAGATCAATCTAAAGGATTTGGTTAACTTTTTTATCGAAAAGCTCTTCAATAGACTTAGAGCTTAAAGAAATAAAAAAGCTATAAATTGAGGTGTTGCTAAAGAAATATAAGAAAACTAACAATAATGTTTTTGATCACTAGGCGTGGACACGCTCAATGGTGGTTCAAATTCAAAGTCAAAAGGTTAAGAGGTTTTAGGATTTTTAAATATTATTTTGAGTGGATTTGTAGAACAATATGTGGGTTATGGTTTTCTAAGGCTAGAGAATTAAAACAAGGGGACAGAGTCAACAAAAAGGGAGAGGATATTTTCAAATATATATGTCTATGTTAATAGTAGGATAAAAGGGAAATTTTTGCTTCATTTTCTTATTAGATGTCAATGGCAAATTATGTCATTTAGTGAACAACGATGTTTTTGCTTAGTTGAAGGGAGCTTAAGCCCTTGGAACTTTATAAATCGTGAGATGTTTGAGTTTAATGCAAATCATTTTGTTTTATTCAGCTATTGAATTGGTCTTTTATTTTTACATGTTACGATTAGGAATGGCATATAGGTCTGAGTCTAGCCTCGATCTAATCTGCCAATTTAAGGGCTTAAAGCCAACTCTTTTCATTATGTAAATGATGTCATTTTGTATTGGGGGTAAGATGATGTCATTACAATCTATGAAGCTATTATTATTATATAATGTATTCTTCTTCTTTTTCTTTTTTACATTCTTTTGCTATTGGTCTGAGTCTAGACTCTAGAGTTGGCCCTCGCCATTACCCCACTACTGTCTCTACCTCTCCTTACGAGTCATGTCTGCCTCCCCTTGCATCATGCCTCCTTCCTCTTCCCCATGAAATTTAAGGTATTTTAGTAAATATTAATTTTGCAAACATTATCTACTTAGCTTCTAGGCCTGAATTCTAATACATTCTTAATGGATTGATAGTGAAAATTGGTGATGATGCTATTTTAGTACCATTTTTGCTAAATATTCTTATTTATCTAGAAAAAACAATTATATTTAAGATAATTGCTAGCTTAGGTATCAAGTTATAATGATGCAGACCATAGAAAGACACCTATAGAGTGACATCCACAATAAAGTGACTAATATAGGAAGTTTTATGTATAAAAAAGTCAATGTTTCATTAGAGGCTTAGATTGATTGATTATAGGAAAAGGGTATGCAATAACTAGAGTTGGAAACATGAAGTGGAAGAAGGAAACTAATGAGTTAGAACATTGAGAGAGAGAGAGAGAGAGAGAAGACAAACTCACAAATTATTAAGACTCATGTGAGGAACTATTTTTTATTAATAAGTTTAACAATATTCAAAACCATTCCAACCTTTAATGCATTTCAATTTTATCTCAAGGAAAATCTTCAATGTTGTTATGATGCAATAAAATGATCAGACTTCAAATACAATATTTAGATTTCCCTTTATAACGTAAGACCTAAAAAAACATAGAACTTATGTTGGGTTAGAATCCATCCAATTGATTATGATACATCACCATATTAACACTTAAATGACCATCTAGTATAGGAAATAACTATTTTTAAGAACTAAGATTTGGAGCCATTCCATGTCTTTATCCAAAAAGTGATCTACATATTCTATTCAAGGATTAAATAAAAAAGAAAGCAACTATAAGTGAGATTAATTTGAAGAATGTTCCAGGTAGCCTTGACAAAGTGCTTTTATTATGAGCAAGTTTCTCTATTATATGGCCTCTTGTACTAGAGTCTACTTTATATTTAACAAGTTTCTCTATTATATAGCCTCTTGTACTAGAGTCTACTTTATATTTAACTCCTTTATTTGGATACTCACATAACATCACTCAAGAAAATATGTTTCTAGTTTTTTTTTCTGCATTAAGCATTTATAAATATTCATTGATTAGAAGGTATGTACCATGGTAATTAATTTTTTATAAGCTTAGGTTCATCACAATGTTAGCCTATAATGAGACAAACACTGTTGGAAGACTCTAAACTTGTTTTCTATATGATGTTCAATTGTAGACACAAAGTTGCTTGTTGCCACATAATGTTCAAAAAATAAGTAAAATCCTATAAATAGTAAGAGAAGCATAAAACACTTTTTATGCTTAACATTTTGGTAACAGGTAATAGGTAGGAGTCGGGATCCCATGTGTCTTCTATACTTGAATTATTGGTTTGAATTTATTAAATTCCTCAAAATCTTGTGTAAAAAGATAAGTAAATTTTTAGTGTTAAAAATTCTACCATGACTTGAGTTAATACGAGTTATTGAATAATTTTGCCAACTAGTTGAGATAGAAATATTAAGCACATTCTTTATAATGTAAAAGGTTTAAATCTCATCATCCAATTTTTGGTGTAGTTTACCACTTAACTAATTAAATAATATATTATTGTTATTTATGACAAAACATATTAATTGTTACAAATGGATAAGCATGTTCCTTCAATGGAGAGTTCTAATCCAGTATTAGAGAGTATACCAATGGAGACTTCTAATTTGGTACCAAGTGAAGAAACAAGTCATGTTGAAGGGGTAGGTTCACTAAGAAGTGAGGTTTGGAATCTTTTCAACATAACTAGATCAATGGACGAAATAGATAAGCTCGAATGTAAATATTGTCACAAGATGTTGGTTGGGAGTTTAAAAGGTGGAACCTCTTATTTGAGGAGACATTTGGAGGCATGTAATAGAAAGAAGCTTGTATCAGAAGTTACCCGTAACTTAATAAGAAGGAAGAATGAAATGACTCCTACAACTTATGACAACAACATATCAAAGTTTTTGATGACTAGTATGATCATTGGTGATGAACATCCAATTTCTATAATTGTTAGCAAAAGATTTAGGATATTGATCACTTTACTCCAATTATCCTTCAAGATCCCAACTCAAAATACCTTAAAGAAAGAAATCTTCAAGATATACAAGGATCAAAAGAAAGAAATATCAAAAACATTGTTGGGTATTGAAGGACAGGTTGTCGTCACATTGGATATGTACAAAACTAACAATTAGGAGAAGGGTTATATGATGGTGACAATACAGTATATTAATAATGACTGGACTTTATGTCGTAGACCACTGAGGTAAATTATATTTATAATATTGTTATCATTTATTTTTTGATTATGTTATAATTGATATTTATTCATATTTATAAATGGTAGGTTTATTTATTTTCCAGCACCACATACAATCAAAAGGTTGACAATCATATTTGTTGAGTGTTTAATGGATTAGAGTATCGAAACTAAGTTGTCTACTATAACACTTTAGAACTATGCCGTGAATGATCCAATGATCACAAAATTGAAGAATAAGTTACAGGTTAAGAGCTTGCTGGTTAGTGGCAGGTTGTTCCATATGTGTTACTTTACATGTATTCTGAATTTATTATGAAGGACAAGTTAAAGGTAATAAAGAAACAGTATAGTCGATTTGGGATAATGTAGCTTATTGGAGTGCAACACCCAAAAGAGCTGAAAATTTTGAAAAAAACGCACGACTATGTATTTCATGCATGAAGAAGTTGATATTGGATTATCCTACTAGATGGAATTTAACCTTCAAGAAGTTGGAGTCTATAACTTGGTATGTTGAGGTATTTAAAAGGCTAAGACAAAGAGATTCTCAATATACTTGCCTACCCAAAGAAGAGCAAAGGGAGTTGGCCAAACACTTTGTGTGAAGTTGGAGATATTTTATACTATTACTAAGTTGTTCTCAAGAAAAAATATCCAACTTTGCGTAGTTGATTTAGCAATATGTGTGAGGTCAATAAGCTTTATTTGATTGGATATTTGATTCCAATGAGGTGATCCAAGTTATGACAAAACAGATGATAGAGAAGCTCAACTGTTGTTGGTATATAGTAAGATTTATTATGGCAATCATTCTAATTGCTTTTTTATATCAATACAGGTATTGATACAGAGGAGACCAATCATTCAACTGATATTTTTTTAAGAAAATTAGTCAATGATAAAGTTATATTTAATTGTTGATTATCATATATTTTATATTCATTTAAAACAATTTTTTCATTATCTAGTATAATTTACGTAATAGCGTTTCTATATGTAGATGAAATAGAGCAAACTATTGGCAATATTGATTATAATGAATAGCTATCTCCTTTTCTCTACTGGAGGTTTAATTTTCTTTAATCTTTATTTCTGAATTTAGTAATTTTTCATATGATTGCTTTGGTTTTTTATGATTAAAGATATAATTATTTACTCGTGTGTTTTTATATAGGTTTTAAACTATTTTCTCTGCCTTACTCAACTTCAATATCTGCTCTCCAGTCTCCAGTCTCCAGTCTCCAACAATCTAACTATAATTGATAATTTTGTTTTAGCTTTTTGTAAATTATATCATTAAAAATTTGGATGATACTCTTTTTTTATATAATAAAATGATCTTCATACTATTAATGTTTTATTTGTTGCATAAGTAGACTTAAGAATTTATAGTATTCATCATATGTATGCTTACATTGTATAACTAGTAGCCAGAATAATTAAAGTCCAAGCTAATATCAAAACCTTAAACAAATATGTTTTGATCATTTTTATGGATGGATATTTATTTCATTGTGTTAATTAAAAAATAAAGATGGGTAGGCCCAAGTTCAAGCTCAATCAAGCTTTAAGCTAAATAAGACTAATCGGGGCTCAAATTTGGGTCCAAACCCTGACCTTAAGGCCTGACTAGACATCGGTAACTAGAAGCCTAGTCAGGCTCTACCATGTCTTAAGCTTGGCTTAGCCTATTGTCAAACCTAATTATGATTGTTTTAGTTGATTTTTAATGTTATTGATTTGTTTGTTAATTGAAATAATCAACTACAAGACTAAATATTGAATATTTAATTATTTATTCCCTTTAATCTTTGTAGCAACTAGGGGTTCATAATTTATTTTGTCCGGAATCATTAGCTTCTAGGAAGAATATTTAATTGGATATAACACAATTGTAAATGTCACAATATCTTGTTTCGTTAGTCTTTCATATTCTTAAATGTATTGTTTAATTAAAATTTGGATCATATTTGAGGTCGTTGAATAACAAAGGATAACCAAATTATGTGTTTTTAATTAGCTAATCATAAGGAAAGATAGGTATTAAGTAACATAATGAATATTGAATAATAAAATACTTTTCTTTCGTATCAATAATCTATCGTAGTTCCAATAGTAGATGTGACTAAAGATCAAGATTAATTTCACAGATAGTTCATATTCATTATTTTTGGAATTTAATTTATTAATTTTTATTACAAAATTTTATGTTAATACAACTCCCCATTTTGTTAATTAGTTTGTTACATAATGTCTAATAGATCAGATTCCTTGTGGGATTGATCAACACTCTTTTATAATACATTTGTTTTTGTTAGAGGAGTTTAGGATTTAATATGGATGCAAGAAATAACATTACCAAATTTTGGAGTCATTGTCGGGGAATTGATAGTTATTTACATGCATTATATGATCTTTGTAACAAAGTGATTTACAATATTAAAGCATTTAATGAATTGCTTGAAGTTTGAGGGCCAAAATTTAGAAGCAATGCACAAGCTGCCCACACTACCAAATTAGTGACCAACTCCTTATTTAGTATTTATATGAGGGTATTTTGTCAATTGATAAAAATATGATCAGTGTTGTTAGTGGTAAGGCATTAGTTAATAAAAAACCTGAAGTAGCTTGGGACTTGATTGTCAATATAGTTTCTAACTCCCAAAAATTTGAGCTTAAACCAAATTATTAATCTCAGCATGTAAATGAGCAAATTCTTTTTTCCTTTGGGAGATGATTAGGTGAACTAACTTCTCTTATTTTTTAATTAGATGTAGGAAAAATGGAAGAAGAAAAAACTTACGGAATATCTTTAGTTATGGGACAACTATTTGATATGTGTCTAACTCTTCAAAAAGATTTAGTGGAATAAGTTAATATACATAGTGGATTTTTAGGGGCAACCATAGCAAAATTACATTTTCTTTATATCTACAACCTAATTTAGAGGGACCATCTAAACCTTCAGTATGGTAGTGAAGTAATAAATTAGCCTATAACTGAGTTACAATTTTATAAGCATCCCTATCCTCCTAAGCAAATGCACCATGATTAAAATTCTAATTTAGACATGTCTTTGGAAGATATTGTTAAAACTTAATGCATCGTGTTTAAAATTCTAATTCAGATATGTCTTTGGAAGATATTGTCAAAACTTTGGATACTGACACTATTGAATTTCAACAGGAGACTATATTAAGTATTTAGAATTTAGAAAGTCAAATGGGTAAATGGCTATCATAATTAATTATTTAGAGGTATAGCATTTTGGTAAACTACCATCCTAAATGGTAGTAAACATAAACGAGGATACTTGTGTAATGGTGTTAAGAAGTAGAAGGAGTTGGATGTGTTAACCAAAACACCACTTGCACTAAAATAAAAATAAAACAAAGGGGCATTGAAAGTAATTCTCTTAAAGAAAAGTTATTGATAGGTAAAAATCTTCCTCCAATTGAATATGAATCTATTCTTCCTTTTCCCGAAACCTTAACGAATCACTAAAAATATGGACACAATTTAGAATTATATGTAACTTTCTAAAAATGCAAGGTAATATTCCACTTTTTAACCTTATAAAAGAAGTTCCTTGCTAGGCTAAAATTTTGAGGGAATTGTGTATAATGAAAAGGAAGAAATGACTTAAAAGAAGTGAGAAAGATTAAGGTAGGAGAGAATGTTTTAGCAATCATTTAAAACATTTGTCCTAAAAATGTAAGGATCCAACTACATTTACGTCCCTTGCATAATAGGTACCACTAGAATTGAAAAGATTATACCAGATTTTGGAGCACCCATTAATGATATGTCAAACTCCATACATTTAACTCTAAATCTTAGACCATTAGAAAAAATTGGTTTAGTGATTCGAATATCTAACTAGTCTAATGCATATCCTAAGGCATTAGTTGAAGATGTCCTTATTTAAGTCAATGATAAATTTATTTTCCTAACAATTCTTATATTATAGACATGGAAAATAATGATCTATCATTATTTATTTTGTTAGGAACACCTTTTCTTAAAATTGTTAAAACAAAAATTAATGTTCATAATAGTGTACTAATTACGAAATTTGATGGTGAATCTATTAAATTTAATGTCTATAATGTTATGGGATATCATGATGTTGATTCCACTACTTGTTTAGTTAGTTTAATTGATTCTCTAACACAAGATGTTTTTGAACTTGATGGTGAAGATAAGTTAGAGGTGGCCAACAGTAAATATCTTTTAGAAGAAAATGGAGATTTAATGATGAGTCTTAAATTGCAGGATGCAGTGGAAAACTTGAATCAATTGTGATAATGAATATTTGGGTCATAAATCTTCTGTTGAGATGTCAATGCCTAACGAACATCTTTTACCATATGTTTTGCAAGCATTAGTACTAGAGTTGAGACTACTTCTAAGCCATCTTACATATGTGTACTTAGGAGATAGAGAAGCATTACTGGTCTTTATTTCCTATAAGCTTAATGAGAGATAAGAAGAAAAGTTGGTGCAAGTTCTCAAAACGTACATTAACAAATATAGGATGGACCATTGTTAAAATAAGAGGAACTCGTCCCTTTACCTATATGCAGCAAAATTTGCTAATACAGGGAGTAAAATCAATTAGGAAACATCAAAGGAGGCTAAATCCACTTATGATGGAGGTAGTACAGAAAGAAGTTTTAAAGCTTCTTCAAGCAAGAGTTATCTATCCTATTTCAAATAGTGAATGGGTAAGTCTTATTCAGGTTGTTCAAAAAAGGACTAGTATCATAGTGGTAAGAAATCAAAATGGTGAATTATGCCCAACTAAGTTCAAAATGGGTGACAAGTTTGTATTGATTGAAAAATTTTAAATGTTATAACCCAATAAATATCATTTTCATTGATCTTTTATCAATTAGATGCTAGAAAGGCCAACTGGCTAAAACTCATATTGAGTGAATTTGATCTGAAGGTCGAAGATAAAAATGGAGTGGTAAATAAAGTTGCTTATCATTTGAGTTACCTAGGTCATTTAGAGAATGAAACCAATTTACGAAAAGAATTTCTTGATGAACATTTTTTTATAAGCTTAAAGCTTCTATGGTATGTAAACAAAGTTAATTATCTAGTTTCTAATAGTTTGTCTGCTAATTTGTCTAAGGCTCAAAGAAACAAGCCTAAAAGTGATGTTAAGTATTATGTATATGATAACCCATATCTTTGGAAAGCACTGCGTTGATTAGGTAATAACAAGTTGTGTACCTGAAATTGAAATTTCTTTCATTCTTACTTCTTATCATTCATATGTATATGGAGGAAATTTTAGAGCTAAAAGAAGAGCAAGGAAAGTTTTAGATTCCAATTTTTTGTACTTTTTATTTCAGGATAAGTGTTCTTTTGTAAGTCTTATAAATGTTGCCAAAAGATGAGTGATACTTCATAATGAAATGAGATGCCCTAAACTCTAATTTTAGTTTACAAAATTTTTTATGTGTGGGGTATTGATTTTAGAGGATCATTTCTTACTTTTTTTGTTATGTTTTCATTTTATTAGCTATTGATTACGTTTTGACACGGGTGGAAGCAACGGGTACTTGAACTAGCAATTCTAAATCTATTCTAAATTTCCTAAAATCTAGCATATTTAACTGGTTTGGTGTCCTAAAAGTCCTAACTAGCAATCAAGGGACATATTTTCTTAACCAAACTATAGAAGCATTAGTGAAGAAGTATGGTGTTATGCATAAAGTTGTTATATTAACCACCCAACTAGTGGACAAATTAAGGTTTCAAACCAATTAATTGAGTCTACCATAGAAAAGTGATCAGTCCAAGTAAAACAGATTGGATTTTGCATTTGGATGATGCACTATAGGCGTATAAAATAGCCTACAAAATACTAATTGATATGTCTCCTTATGGGTTGGTATTTGGTAACTCATGCTATCTTTTAGTTGAATTATATATGATATGAATTTGGTTAAGAGTGGTAACTATAGCAAATTGCAACTACAAGAATTAGAAGAAATTTGCAATGATATCTATGAAAGCTCAAGAATTTGTAAGGAAAAAACAAAGGATTCCATGATAAAAAGATTTCTAGGAAAGAAATCTTAGTTGGCCAAAAAATTCTCCTTTACCATTATAAACTTTAGTTATTTGCTGGTAATTTGTGATCTTATTAGATTGGGCCTTTTGTTGTTTTTAACATGTTTTCATATGGTGCTATTGAAATTCAGAGTTTAATAATCTCTAAAATATTCAAAGTCAATAGACACAAACTTAAGCCTCTTTATTAAGGTTTGTAAGTTAAAAATGTAGAAGAAGTAGAGCTATTAGATTCTATCTTTACTAACCATTAGATAAGAGGTATAAATTCAAGATAACAATAATAAACTAAGGCACTAGTTGGAAGAGAACCGAAGCCTATTTTATTTACTTTGCCCACTTCCATTTATATGATTATATATCGTCCTAGGAGTTTATTATGCCTTAAATGATCCATGATTTTTCATAACTATACAACTTACTACTTCTTTGATGTTTAGATTGAAGACGTTACATTAGGGGTTTTTTTTAAATATTTAATAAAAATATAAAAAGAAAAATATACATATAAAAAGAAAAATATACATTAATTATTTTTCTTTTGTTTATTTTGATGTTTGGTTTCTGCCTTTCTGGTGGTCCCTCAAGCCTATTTTGGTCAACCTATTCCACGCTACTACCAAACTGTCACCAACCAAATCCTTGCTATCCCCAAGCTATCACCTTCTATCTTCAATCCCTTGGCCACCACCATCAACCCTCTCATCCTGTGTAGTAAAGTTGACGCTTGTCATCACTCACTCGTTCACCTCATTGTCGTGACCCAACCATAAGGAGACCCAATCTAAATCTTAGGGTCTGTTTGGTTGGATGTTTAGTAATGGAACGGAATGGAACGTAACACACTTCCATCGTTTGGTTGAGGGTTTCATAATGGAATGGAACGGAATAGGATGGAAGCGGAGGGTTTCATGTTACGTTCCATTCCATCCTAAACAGTGAAAATAAGAAACCTCGATTCGGAGGGTTTAGGATGGAACGTAAACTAATAAGTACATACTACCTAATATACCC
>JANIIA010000192.1:72570220-72593154 GCA_027478495.1 Erythroxylum alaternifolium | reverse complement strand
GTTACGTACTATGTAATTTAATGTGTGGTTGTCTGAATTGTTTACTGGAAGTTTTTGTATGCTTTGATTTGTTTGTGCTATTTTGTGTGGCATTCATATATCCTTCCAAGGGGTATTTGGGTGCTACATCAAGTGCCCACTGTCAACTCTACTTAAAATAGCATTGTCTGCCTACTTGCAAGCTCTAAACAATCATGCAAGTATTATAGAGCAGAGAGCTAGGGTGAAGTGGCTTAAAGAAGGAGATAGGAACACTAAATTTTTCTTCAATTCAATTATTGCCAAGGGGAACTATAATTCTATAAAGGATATCTCATTACCAAATGGGATGAAGACAAGCAAGCATGAGGATCTACAGACAGAAACAATGAACTACTTCAGAAATTTCTGTCTCTCGAAAGGTTACTGTGAACACTCAGCTCTTAGACACTCTTATCTGTAATAGGCTCCCAATTGCAGAGAAAGACTTACTAACTAGAATAGTGGAGGACTCATAGATAGAAGGAGTAGTATTTCAAATGAATCCTAAGAAAGTGCCTGGGCCGGATGGTTTCAATGGTTTCTTTTATCAACAAACTTGGACTGAGGTTGGGCCTATGGTGATAGCAGCTGTTAAAGAGTTCTTTTCTATAGGAACTCTTTTAAAGGAGATTAACAAAACCTACCTCTGCCTAATCCCTGAACTAAGCAACCCTGTATCATGGGAGGATTATAGACCTATTGCTTGCTCTAACTTCATCTATAAAGTGATTGCTAAGATCATTGCGAATAGGTTGAAATCTGTTCTAGGATCTTTGATTAGTAACAATCAAAGTGCTTTCCTAAAAGGAAAACATATTGGGAATAATGTTTCCATTGTGCAAGAATTGCTTAGAAGCTATTTGAGGAAGAAATCCTCAAATAATTGTGCTTTTAAGATTGATTTCAAGAAGGCTTCTGACAGTGTTAAATGGAACTTTATGTTGGGGTTACTAGAATTGATGGGATTTCTGAGGGAGTTTATTAAATGGGTAGAAGAATGTATCACCTCTCCCTCTTATGCTGTCTTGGTTAATGGATCTCCTACTAAACTCTTTCATGCGCAAAGGGGACTCAGACAAGGAGATCCTATGTCTCCCTATATGTTCATTTTATTTATGGAAGCTCTTACTTCTCTATTACAACATAATACTGCTAGAGGTTCAGGTTTTAAACACCACAGCCGTTGGAAGAAAGTTGCCTTGATTAATCTTTGTTTTGCAGATGACCTATTCCTATTCTCTAAGGCTGATGAGGTTTTATCAAAACTCTTATAACTTCTTTGAACCGATTCAGCTCTATCTCTAGCCTCACTGTCAACTACAGTAAAAGTGACTCTGTTCTCTCTAAAAGTGAAGACCATTTGGAAGGGCATGTTTAATCCCTATCGGGTATGCAAAGGACTCATACACCTTTATCCTATCTAGGAGTGCCAATCACCTCTAGAGGGATACAGGTTAGGGAATGCTACCCTCTTATTGAAAAAATTCAAAAGTGACTGTCCTCTTGGACCAACCATGCTCCAACCTTTGGGGGAAGGCTACAATTGGTAAATACTATACTATACTTAATGTACATTTATTGGTCCTCAAATATGGTAATGGCTAGGGGAGTTATCAAATCATTAGAAAAGCTCATGAGAAATTTTATATGGGGAGGTGATGGTTTGAATAAGGGATATGCTAAAGTCAAATGGATTGATGTCTGCAGACCTAAAAGTGAGGGTGGACTTGGGATTATTCCTATAAAGTTGTCTAATAAAGCCCTTTTGATAAAGAAATTATGGTTTATACTGTAAGGAGAAAATACTTTGTAGGTCAAATGGCTTCATGCCTATGTCTTAAAAGATCAAAGCATATGGTCTATCAACCTTAAGTCCTCCCACTCTTGGTTTCTAGCCCAACTATTGAAGATCAGGGAGAATTTAACTTCTGAAATCTCTTGCAAGGTAGGAGATGGGGAGAAGACCAACTTTTGGTACAATAATTGGTCAAGAAATGGTCACCTAATTTTTAATCAGACAATAGTACAACTCCTATGTCATAGCCCTATAAATGCAAAAGTCAAAGTTTTTATTAGGGAGAGCCAATGGGAGACACTCCCATCAGGTTAAACGTTTTCGTCTTTTTACACCATCATTTTGTGTTTAGTGATGAGTGTTTAATGTGTGTTATGCGATGCTGTTTTAATCTTTTGGGTTATGATTAGGCTGTCTCATGTGAGCATACCCTTGATTTTAATTTTTTTTAAAAATACTCTACTTAAAAAGTGAAAAGGCTGAAAGCCCGGCTTGTTAGGTTGTGTTGGTCGTGACGTCACAATGCTAGATAAGTCAGACTAGTTTTCAGTTTGACGTTCAGCCTGTTCAAGAGGCCTTTATTTGACGAACAAAGTACGAAAAATTCCTTCATACGCTATTTGTTTACTTATTTGCTGCTGTTCCGGTGTCGGCAATTGACCAAACAAACAGAGGCAGACTAGCGGTTGGCGAACTTCTACGTTTTCATTTTCATCTTGCGCACGTGAAAATAGAAACATGGTATGGGGTTTGGTTTTTAGTACGATGAAGATTTGCAGCTCCTTTTATTCTTTGAAGTGTAAAGCTTTGTTTCTCAGTAAATAAGAAAAGAAGCCGAGTTCCGTTAAAACACAAAACAGAGGGAAAATCGGGATAGCAGTGTATACCCAAACCAATGCTTTATCATAACAAAATGAACAAAACAGGAAATCCCATTATAAAACTAAAAACCTGACGTTAACTCTCTCAATTAATTACCAGAAGGTACCTTGAGTACACTATTTTTTTTAATATCAAAGTTCACAAAGCTTATAATAAAGCAACAGAAACGAAAAAATCTGCGCAAGCATCAAATCCTCCTCCATGTTCATATCCTTTGTTGCAACTGCATCCTATGGCCTCGGGGACGATGTAAACCGCATTCATCTCTTTCAAGGTCTTTCTTACCAGCTTCCAGCCATCTTTTACTATACAGCCTGTTCATTTGTCACCAAAAACCAACACTCAGCATTTCAATAACCTTAGGGGCTATATGCTATTACCTTATCATTTATATAAATGGTTTATAAAGTACCTGTACATGACTACTTCAATTGCAAATTGCTACCAGGCACCAGGCGCATCTCTCATACTGATATTTACACTGTTCCTCATAGTTCGTCTACCAACTCCTGCATTGCCTTTTTGCATCATCGCAGCAAACTCCCCATAGTCAATTCTTCCATCCTGAAATAACCAAGACAAAGCAAACAGGTTACATCTCACTCCAAACAAATACAACAGACTACCAAAAGATCTTTATACAAGTGACTGAAAAATTGAACCTATTGTCCTCCTTCAACATCCATTTGAAGATAATTAGACCTGCAAACCCTGTTCTTCTAAACCCTTGAAACAAACGTGTTTCTTTATCCACACAAAGAAGGGCTTTTAGTCATCTAATGCCACTTAAAAAGTTTATACAACTTACATTATCTTGGTCGACTTCTCTTATTATATCTTCAAGGAAGACATCTGTCATGTTGTGCTCAACACAAGCTTGTTGAAGCTCATCAACTGTAATATAGCCACTTCCATCCTTGTCAAAGTACCGGAATGCTGCAATTAGATGTTCTTCACGTTCTAATTTGTTAAGATGAATTGTTGCAGCTATAAATTCCCCGTAGTCAATAGTCCCACTGTTATCCACGTCAGCCTGGATTTAGACAAAATCAAGTTATCATCGTAAAATCAGAACAGGACAATGACAATAGGAACTTGCTTATTTCTGTTGCTGCCACTTCTACCATTACTGCCAATATCAGTCAGCACAATAAGAACAACAAAAAAGGCAACAAAATTGACATAACGGCTCTACTAAAAATGACGAGTCACATAGGAATGGAATTGCAGTAACAGAAATTTTAGGAAATGAAAAGATACTCTTCTATCATAAGAAAAAGTAATCTGTCAGTGGTTTTCTAAGGAGATATAGGGAAGGACTTGAGAATATATTAGTTCACTTTAAAAGTGATCTTGGAAGTATGTAACTGCATTAGATTATTGAAATCTAGTACCAGAACAGACTGTCACTAAATAAATCATTAACAAAACATTTTAGAGAAGCATTAACAACGTAATCTCTCGTAAGATGTGAATCTACTGCATCTTGCATTAAAATTCTGGCAACATGAAACACTAATATTTTAATATACTGATTCATATTCAAAAAAGAAAATAACTATGATAACATAAAGACCAAGAGGAAGAATAGAAGGGACTAAAGGAACGGAAATGCAATGATTATGTAATGAAAAAAGATGGAAATCAGAGGCACACACACCATCATCTTACCGCATCCATAAGGTCGCGTATCTCAGTATCCTTTAAGGTAGAACCATATCTTCGCAAGCCAGCTTTTAATTCATCATATGTAATTGCGCCACTATTATCAGTATCCATATTCTTAAACATTTCTCTCAAACCTGCAATTTCTTCCTCAGAAAGGCTTTCAGCTATTACCTGATACAATAAATCAAAGCAAGTAGCGGAAGCATCAGAAAAAAAGTGAGTTTTTCCCAGAAGTAGCAATGTAGGAATCATAAACATTGCACTATGTTGTAAGCTAAGCCTCATGTTAATATATGAAAAATTCTATCTATTCTTTACTGAGTGCCATTGACACCCAAAGTATACAGTCCAGAGATCATGAACTTACTCGTAAAGCCATCTTCTTTAATTTATTCATTGCTGAGAACTGCTTAAGACGAGAAAGCACAGCTGGGTCCAATGCTCTATCAGGAGCAACTCCATTTTCGCATATCCAAGGATGACCTGACAAAACAATCATATTTCAGTTTGATTTTGGTCTTGAGCAAAGTAGAAACTGATAGACGTGCTGAATGATTACAAAAGCAGCAAGTTTCTACATCACAAACTTTGTAGAAAAGGTTAGATTGACTCCTAATATCCAGGGATGAGGATTGGTGGTAAGATTCAAATCTTTGGGATGATGAGGTGGGATGGGCCTCAGATAGAATGAAGCTATCCATGTTGTCTAGCCCAATTTAAGGGCAGTAAGTTGGAAAGAGAATAAAAAATGAACATAAGGGAATTGATTTGCAGAAGACTAGTTGCTTGCGAAACATTTTCTGATCATAGTGCGCTAACTACTAGATCCAAATACTTGTTAAAAAAATGGAATTAAGAGTTGACCTCTCAGCTTAATTAGGAAGGAAAACATAATAATGCCTCAGAAAGAAATCAAATTATAAGGTAGAAAGAAACAATATTCCTGCAATTTCCACATAATTATTCTGCAATATAGCACTTGCATGTGCACTAACCACGGGAAGAATGAACATCAATCTGAGAAGTAGTTCATCTGATCTTATCTACATCAGATGCTTCAAGAATACAAGTTATGAAAGCAATTGAAAGCTTAGACATACACAGTACTTCATGGGCAGTCAAGCGTTCTGATGGACGAGAGCAGAGCATCTTCCTAATAAGATCTTTTGCACTGTCTGATATAAGGGGCCAGGGGTCTGACTCAAAGTCAATGTATCCCTTCAACACTGCATCAAATATTCCTTGTTGTGTTTCTGAAATGCAAACAGATGAACCGCTTAATCCATTGGACATAGAATTGAAAAGATCATGTTGCTCAAGCCATACAACAAGGAACACTCACCTGCCCAAAATGGTGGCACTCCGCTTAGCAATATGTATAATATGACACCAGCAGTCCACACATCAGCTTCTGGACCATAATGTTTGAGAAGCACCTCAGGAGCAACGTAATATGGGCTTCCAACCACATCAGTAAAAATTTGACCTGAAGTATCAAACAACACGTGAAGTTTTAAAGGGCTATGATGTATCAAACAACATGTGGCTTCCAACCACATGCTGCCACTTACTGCTATGTTTCAAGTATTCGGATCTGAGTATCTACAGAAACTTTTGCAAAAATTAGTCACAGTTACGCAAACAAGAAATACAGACACAAGAAAAGTAATTTAAAAGCGAACAAAAGAATGCATCAACCATAAAAGATGAGGTAAAGACTTTGACACAATAGACTAATAAAAGAAACTATGATGCAGCAACAATTTGATAACTAACGAGTACCAACAGGATCTTGGTGAGATTACAATACTGAATACATCTGGCAAAAAGTTGGGAATTTCTACCTGGTTTGAAGAACACAGAAAGTCCGAAATCAATGGCCTTGAGTGAGAAGTCATCATCCTTGTTCACCAACAAGAAGTTCTCGGGCTTAAGATCTCTGTGCATTACACCAAGTGAGTGGCAGGCCTGAACGACCCCTACAATAATCTTCGTCAATTCAGCTGCTTTTCTTTCACTATAATGCCCCCTCTGAATGATCCTATCAAACAGCTCTCCTCCGGAGCAAAGCTCCATGACTATATGAACATATAAAGGATCCTCATATGCACCCTTAATGGTCACGATATTCTTATGACCTGCCAAATGGTGCATTATTTGAATTTCTCTCCTAACATCTTCCACATCCTCCTTGGCAATCAACTTCCTCTTGGAAATTGACTTGCAAGCATAATCATTGCCAGTGGCAATCTCAGTGCACAAATATGTAGTACCAAACTGTCCTTGCCCTAATTTACGACCTAAAGTATAAAGGTCACGAATGTTTGCAGTTTTATGGCCCAAAACATAGTAAGCCTGGTTATCAGTGCCGCGTCTCATAATTACCTCTTTCTTGGTGGGGCTAAGGGGAGATGAGTAGCAGTCCTTTTCAGGGGGGGTGTTTTTCGACAAATCTTGGCAAGTGATGGTTGATGGGGAATGTTCAGAAACAGAGTTGTCAGAGGAATGGTTGCGCTTGGAATTGGAGCTGATGATTGATTGATCCTCGGGCTGATTGTAGCCCTGATAAAGTTTTCCTTTGAAAGATCCACGGCATGTGTTGCCCATGAAACAGTCACAATTCCTAGAGAACTATTTCAGACCCTTTTCCTCATCCAATAGTAGCTCATAAGTCACACTGATAACAAAAAATAATAAAACATCATTAGTGAAGAAACTTGGGACACTCACAGAGAGAGCATCTCATAGACAGATCACACCAAATGATGCTAGATGCTGAGTTTGTTTAAAAATCCCAGTGATTCTCTGTAAAACTATGGTCAAAATTCATCCAAAACATAAAAGAGAAATATCTGATTAAGATCGGAATGCTAAGAACAATAGCGCATCAGAATTCACACACACAAAAAAAGGAAGTAGTGTAAAAGTATGGGAGAAGAGGTTTTGAAAGATACAGAAGTATATCCATACCAATATAACGGAACAGGAGGAGTAGTTGTAGAAAGTGCGAGCAGGAACGGATCTGGTGTATCTCTACTCTGGATAGATACAGAGGAAAAGCGATACGTTTGAATGATGCAAAGAATAACGAGTGGAGGAGGATGGGGGTATCAATGTTCAAGAATAGTAACACGAGGGCATTACAAGCTCGCTTCTTGCTTGCTTATATGAATAGAATAGAATTATAAAGAAAAATGAAAAGTTTTGTCATTGACTAGGGCTGCTGCTGCTGAGAAACAGCGGATGGAAGTGCTGACCAGCTATCTCTCTCTGTCCGCCCTCCTCTTTCTTTCTGTCCTCCTTTATTTACTGCCTTCAATTGCTAAGGAGGTATTAAAAAAACCACAAAAAGAACGTGGTTTTCTGGAATCTTTACCTACAAAAATCATTTCATTTGCCACCTAAAGAAGGATCAGATTTTTTACGTTTTCGTTGATAAAACCATTGTTTTTGTTCATTTGGCTTCTGTGTGTTGTCTATAATAATAAGTTTTACTGGAGGAGTGGGTTTCCGGGAATTGCGTGAGAGGAAATTAAGGACTAATAAACAAAGATTCAATTTTTGACGGACCCCACGTGTTGGGTTGGGGGCTGAGAGTTAATGTCGGAGCTTAGTCCCTCTTACATTACCTATTGACGTCTCTGTAATAATAAATAATAACTAACAGTTAGTGTGAATCTGACCAGACACACATGCATGTCTTGGTCCAAATATTATCATGTAAATGGATTAATGGACTTAGCTGTCAGACTGCTAATATGGGAATAGTTCTGTTAGCATTTTACCAACAATACCATATCCATATCGTGATAGGACCGCGTGGTGAGAGAGATGATTGGTTATTAGTGACTGTATAAGCAAGAAGCTGAAATTTTTAAAAGAAGAAAAATCATCCAAACGTGAAGGTTTTTAGTTGGGTTGGCCAGGTTGAACAGGTCAACCTTACGAAACAAACGTTGACGGGCTGGTCTCGTCTACGTCTACCATGTACCAACCAACTTAGAAAGGCAACTTAACTTAATTAGAAGGTGTTAAAAACTCATTCCGTCCATCGTCAACGCCAGCTGCACTCTTTTACTTTTCCTTATTAGAGACTTGGTCATCGCCAGCCACTCCCTTTTTTTCTATGTGTTTTCGAAGTTCTCTTCCTTATTAATTAAGAGTATGGTTACATACTGAAGTAGTAGTTGTTGATGTTGTTTCAAGCCTCTTCTCTTTGTATTGTAGCCAACCTCGAGTATACCAATCATATTTTGTTTTTTTCTTATTTTTTATAAATTATAAACACTATTAAAAAATGATCTTGTTTTTCTGCTTTACATTTTATTAACTAAATAAATATTACTTGATATCAATAGCTAATAATTATTATGATTAATATAATTTAATTATTTAATCAAAAATTAAAATTATTTAACTAACATATCGTTAAGTTAACATTACTTTATAAAGTTCTTAATTATTCAAATTATTTATTTTTAATGTAATATAATAAATTTATTATCATTCATTATATACAAAATTTCAAATAAAGCTAATTATTTAATTGCTTTTAAATTTTAATTCTTTTTATAAATTTTATTTATGATAAAAACTACATCAAAAAATAAAAATAAAACTATATAATCCCAAAATATTTTAGGGGAAATGAAAAGGGATTGAAGGATTGAGAGGGCAGACTGCAATTAAAAACGAATACAAGTCAATCTAGTAATAGGAAGCAGCTCCTTCAAAACCCTCTATCACTAAGAATCAGGGTAATTACTTTCAGCACATTTGCTTCCAGATTCATCCATAATCTGAAACCGCATTGGACTCTATAAAGTGCATAAGCATGTATAAACTTTTCTCGCTTGTGCATCTACAGCTTCGGGTTCTTAACTTGAGAGACTCACAAACATGATCTCAACAAAATTGGCCTACTAAACATGACCTCAGCAGTATCCTGGTACACCTAACTAAACAGAATGATGGTCTAACCAACTTCAACTACAGATGACAGAAAGCCTTGCCTGTGATGCTCAAACTTCTCGAAGGGGCTATATGGAATGAGGCGCTGAGCTAAAAAAATGATAAAAGGGTAGAGAAAAATGAAGGAATTTCATTTCAGAAGGTAGGTGAAGAAAATACATGTATCTTTGCAACCGTGGTTTCATGAGCATCTGATTAATGGAGAAATTGAAGTGACAGAACTGCAGGTTAGTATTTCCTCTGAGTTCATGCTGATGGAGTAGTATCTTCCTGGTGCGTGCCAAGTCCTCCACTGGTGGGCCTAAAAGTTTTCAGAAACGAAATACTTCAAATGAAACAAAAAGGATAAACACTAACAATGCTATCTTCATGAAGCAGAAAACAAAATTTGTAAAATTTGTAAACTAAAGTCAAAGTCAAACCTCCTACGTCAGTTAGCTTGGAAGTTAAGACATATTAAATAGCTTTTATCCACCAATATCCATTCTATCCATCTCCTGTTCCTTAATTATGCTTCAATAACTGTGTCATTTCTGCAATTCACTTCTTTTGTATCGAAGTTACCGTTGTTTAAGACAAAGCATAAACCTCTACGTTATAGATCATTGAAAGAACTTAACCGGACCAGATTAGCCTAGATATATATTTCTGCTGGAAAAGACAAAGATCATCAGTGATCGAAAAATTACTGGAAGAATTAGGATGTATGGTTGGGCAGTTAGCACAGAGGGGGATTGGTTGGGGCTACGTACAAAATAATTGAAGTGGAATGAACTCCAATAACTGTCTGACTTCACAGTCTGTCTTTTCTAGTCGTTACCAGACATCTCATAGTTTACGAAGATGCAAGATAAAAGTCAAGTCTCTTGACCTTATGCAATGCTTATGCAAGAGGGCAACAAAGAAAAGAGACTTACAATCCACTAAGGACTTTAATTGTGTCATAGAAGAACCATTGCAAAGTCACGACAGGGCCAACTATTGTGATTCGAATAGGAAGACTTCGAGTGAAAAGATTAGCAAGCCCAATGTTCTTTACTGCCTGAGAGATGTTACATGGTGTATGAGTACATTTAACTTGAACCTCTCCACATGGATCAAGAAAATTATGCGATACCTGAAGCACATTTTCAGCCTTTTTGTTGTAAAGAGAAGAAACAATGTTGTCAGCAGGATTAGAAATCACAGTGCCAATAATTCCTGCCGCATACCCTGCCAAACATGTCACCCCAAGCTGTTGAGCCTTGGAGCAATCTTCCTTTCTCCTCTGAAGGATGTTGCGGTATATCAGGTCCACTGAATGCTCAAAGGTCGAAAACATTGTCATAGAAACTGCCAATGACATTATTACCCAAATGAAATTCAGTCAGATGGAAGAAGCTGTTTTACAATAAAGCAAACAGAAACAACTGCACAATCACAAGAGGGCTACAAGGGAACTGCTTAAGCAAGTATCCCAGTAATGTAGCCAAATATGGCCACTTAGTTAAAAGACTTGAGTTCCATCTTTCATGTTAGTCCAAAAGGCAATGCAAAGGCATGATGACATAAAATTTAAACAAATCCATGAAAGAAAGATATTGAATTTGCAGGGTAGAAGAGCAATTGAAACCAGCTGTGAGCAGGTAAAGTAGTATTACAAGGAAGGTTGCGGCCCCAGAGAGGAAAAAGTCCCCGATAAAAGCTGCAGTGAATGATACAATTGTGAACATGATTGAAGAAGTGAAAAAAGGAAAGATGCTCAAATTCTCATGAATCATATTAACCCTGCAAGTCCTTCTGCTCTGTTGAGTTTGGGAAAACCATCGATTAAACCCTTAGCAAAATGTGGCTGTGCCTGGACACGGACTTTTACAGCTTCAAATGGACAGAGAGCCACATCAGCAAATACTTGAGCAGAGGCGCTGCTAAGAAAGAATATAAAAGTTCTCTCTTTATCCACAAAGACATCTGCGTAAAGTCTTTTAAAGTATTCATAAAGACCAAATTTGCAGCCACCCTGAACACCATATCCAAAGAACTTTCCCGACCAACCCCTCCACAGGGACGAAGGGCCTTGTTCTTTCCACAGGGTAGAGAACCCTGACAAAATACCGCTATACTTGACTGGATTAACCTAGTATAGAGAAACAACATGAACCTGAATTCCTTAGAACGTGTGCTTACTGCTTAGTAGCAGAGAAATGAAAGACATTAAAAGAAAGGCAAAAGAATCAGGAAATATACAGTGCTTGGACACCTCATTCAAGAAGTAAGAAGGCCCGTTTAATTAAGCTAAATAAAAACAACCCAAGTATCATCGCACAATGAGTATTGCTTTTACAGTATAAAGACGTTAAAAGGACTTCTTCGGGTCCTACTCTTTCCGAAGCCAAATGTAAGCGGACTGTGGCCTGCCTGAAACAGCATCAACCTTGGACAATGAGCTGATTCTGCAGTGAAGGATCGAAAATAATGCCAAATACAGAAAGGAATCTGAGTCAAAAATGGAAATTTTGGAGCAGAGGAAGTGGGAGCCCCGAAGAAATTGTAGAGTTTATAAAAATTAAGCGATCAAGATCAAAATTATAGTTTGGGCAAATGATAGGAAATCAGGCAGGCCACCAAGAAATTCAGTAAAGATCAAGGGTTTAGGTGATTTGTCCAAATTACATTCTAATAAAAAGAAAAAGGATGCAGGCAGACACGAGTTCTGCTCTGAACCTTGCTGCCACCTGCTGACATACTTCAGTAAGCAAAACCCTTCTCTCTGAAGTGATAGATTGAATGAAAAAGGCATGCATTGGTAGCACATAAACAATTTTATAGGCGAAATAAGATATGATAAAAGGAGAAAAAAAGAAAAAAACCTGCATATTGACTTTCAAGACGTCAAGAGGAGTGATGGCGAGGTGAGTGGCACCAGCACTGAGCATTCCTCCAATTGTACAAATCCCATGGTAATAATACAAGTAAGCAGCTGGTGACAACTCCTCATCAACTGTCACCACCCTTTTTGTTCCTCGCATTACCGAACAACTGCTACTCAGAGACTCTCTTGTACAAGTAATACCAATATAATTTAATTGAGTTTATGATCTACAACTCGAGAGAAACAAAGATAGAAGAGAGTGCAGAACTGAGAGGGAAAACGAACGGAGAGAAGAGTAGAAACGTTTCAAGTTTTAATTCAACCAAAAAATTTGTGTTGTGATTGTTGTCCAACAATCCAGCAAGTGCGGTTTTCCTTCCTTTCTACTGATGTCAGACGCTTCCACGTTTCCCATTCCAAAACCTAGAACACCAAGTCAAATGAAAAAGGTTAGTTGAAGTATGCACTGTAATTTCAACTCTTATTGGTAATTAATATTAAATAATTAAATAAATTTTAAAAACTGAAAGGAATTAAAAGTAAAAATAGAAATAAAAACTTTACATAAACAATGGTTTTAATAAAATTGAAAACAAAAGCATAACACCCAAAAACTAAAGTGGAAACAAGCTGACCTTAAATAATATCTTTACTTTGTAAAAAAACGTCTTTTAATTAGGCTTATCTTGCAATAGCTGTAGGTTGGGTCAAACTTAGGCCTTACTTAGCCCAAGCCCATTTAGGTCTCAAGGTTAAGGCTTTTGGCCATACCCTATTTGATTACATGAAAGGAATTATTTTTTACCGAAAAAATTGTACGTCGTTGAAGAAGTTGTAAAGGAGATGTGTTTAAGTCATGGCTACTTGCTTTTGGGTAATCTTTACACCAAAATATGGGCAAAACTCATCTCAAATTTGAAAATAGCAACCTGATATTTATGAAGACATTTAGGAATATTAATGGACCGAGCTGGGCCCGAGCAGCCATGGTGGCTTGGCTTGCCGAGAGAGTCGGCCCGCGGTTAGGCCTGATTCAAGCACCAACTGACCTGCTCGCCATTTATTTTTTTAAGTAAAAAACTTCCAAAACGACGTTGTTTTGGAAGTAATGGGCAGGCCACGGCCTAAGGCCCGGTCAATCTGGGCCAAAAGCGGGTTGGGCCTATTTTGCCATCTTTAAAGAAATTGAGTTACATTTCTGTAATCCAAAATTGTTTCTTATATCACTTTCGATAGGTTGATTCAAAAGCTTTTACAAGTTGACTTAGCGAGGATTAGAAGAGGAGAGGACAATCGAAGATTGAAGCAGACGATAGATGTAAAGAAGAGCATTATAGATTAATTGTTAATCTACAGTGTCTATTTCGTAACTTAAGAGAAAAGTTGCCATTGAAACGATTTCATTTTATGCTAGGTAAAAGGATTCGAGCTTAAGTAGAACCTAAAATTTGAGATTTTGAAAAAAAAAAAGCTCAAGCCGAATCAAATCGACCCAAACTCATTGACTTCAGGTCGAGCTGAGCTGGGCTTTTTCTGCTAGTCAATGTGAATCAACTTCTCCATATTTCTGTTACTACTATGCGAAGAACTAGTAACCTATAAACATACATGTCATTAATAGTATTAATATGAATTAGTTATTAACAATGTGATGAATGCTCATACACTCATAATATTGCCTTGTTGACTCGGCATGATAATATGTTCAACTATGTTAGAACAAAAAAACTTTTGAAGAAAATTCATTGATGACCTAATAAATATGACATAAATGTCATTTTGAGTTTGATATATGAAGCAATACATAGTAATTAACGCAAGGTTTAGAGTAGGTTGAGTTGAGCCTTCATTCTTACATTTGCTAGCGTTGTGGCTAGAATTGTCACATTTCTTACATTTTTATACTTGACCCTTTTAAGTCAATTTGTTTGATTTTTTAATTTATTAGGCTCATTTTCTCCTCTCTTTCTAACTATTTTAGTTCTTACTGGCATGACTCTTTTGGGTGGTGGGTTTATCATGTATGCATCAATAGTAGGCTGAAAAATTGCACCCCTAATAGGTTGCAACACATAGTCATATAATGTAAGAAATTTAGTCCTCTTGTAACGATCATTTACAAATTCCTCTATCCGTCGCTTCGAATGGCAACCAATACTAATATGATGCTTATAAGGATGCCTACAAAACTCTTATGCTTGATAACTACATGATTGGTGTACTAATCCTTATAATATGTTTATCATCACCCTTAAACACTTTATATGCCCATCTCCATTCCAAACTATTCTCCATTACAATGCATCTTTCTTTTTCTTCTCCATTTTCTTCATAATCTTCGGTACAACATTTGACTTCCAATCATGCATAAATTCTCTCCTATTTGCATGTCTCTTGGTCATAATGATTCTAATGGTTTCAAGAATACTAATAAGTAGCCTATCTCTCGCTGGTAAGATCCATTCATTAAAGGTTTTACTTATATTGCTGTGGACAATTGGGTATTTTGATTTAAACGACTGGTAGCATCTTACCCACCTGTCTTTAGGATATTCAAACAATATTGATGCACATCCAGGTTTTATTTTATCTGGTCTTTTCAGTTGCTCGTTGAAAAATACTTCCACAAATTCTTTCCTTTTCAATTCATATGCCAATTATGGTATATGTGTCTAACACATATCTGATGAGTGGCATTTGGTAATATCTCTTCCACAACCCTGATCAGTCCTTATAATAATAGAAAAAAATAACTTAATTATGTTAATATATCAAAAAATTTATACAACAATTAAATATAAATATATGAAGTATAAAAATAGCTTTTACATATTAGATATAAATGTAACCCTTTCACCACTATCCAATTCCAAGTTAGAAGTTAACAGATTTATAAACTATGTCCAAGAATTGGTATTCTCTATCTTCATAATAGCCCAAGCCAATGGATAAATCCATCCATCACCATCTCTCCTAACTGTACTCAATAACTAGCTTTGGAATTTTGTCTTTAGAAAGTAACCATCGATACAAAAAATTGGCCTCAAATGCCTCCATCATCTTTTTATGACATCAAAACAAATGTATATGCAGGTGCCAACTGATCTTGACCTCTATCCCTTATTCGATTTCAGCAGCTATATTCTAGTTTGTTTAACTGGGTATCCCCTCTGATCTTGAGAAACAACGTTGCAATTTTGATGAGTTTTGCGAACTTAATGAGCTACCTATCATCGATGGATTACTTATAGCGTATAACACAATAATTCATATTTAATTCATATAACCACATAATTCACATCACTTCATTAATCAATATATTCAATCAAAGACAATTTTGATCATATAGTTTGCATTTCACATTCATAACAAATCACACAACTCAATTCAATCATTCATATAATGCATATCAAATTGTATGTGCAATGCTCATAAGACTCACTTTCAATTATTACTTTATTGTGACCGAGTGCCTTTTTCACTGTCTTGTATCTATTGTGGATACCAGACTTATTAATAACTGTCCCTTATCTGTTAGGGATACATGGCTCATTATACATAGTGAGCCAGAGGCTCTTACCACATTCTGAATTTTAACCTCTTTTTCACTGGAGAATCTAGTCACAATTGCCTTTATCTTATCATGCATTCATATGATAAAATGCATCACATTTATTCAATCAATCACTTGTGCTCAATTTTTCACATTCAAATTCACATTCGCGTTTATCATCGAACCTTGGTCCGACATTCAATAATTACGTTGAGCATCACTTATTCTATCAAATTCATATACAACGAGCACTGCCAATGATTTTCATGCATCAAACACCTCAGACATTGAATGTCAGGAATTCAACACATTCACATCACATAATAATTCAATACAGAAATTTAAACAAACAATTAATTATCGTGAGACCATTTAGGTTACTCTCAGTACGCTCCAGATTAGTATTTGCTTTCATGATCCAGAAATGTCTTGGCGCTGACGTTCAATCCTATGTATCAACTTTATGCAATACCCATTATACATACATTACTAATTGTACAATTACATAAACATTCAGTTATGCACATATGTATATGTGTAATGTATAATGCATGCTCATATTGACTATTTCGGGTATGTTTCAATTAATCACTTCTCTTGATCAATCAAACAATATCATTTGTGTATATCAAGATTGCACTTAAGTTCATGGCTTAAAGGACTTGGTTATTCTAATATCATTAATCATATATCTATCATATACATGCTCTCCAATCCTTTTTTTAGCATTATAAGATTACAAAATATCCAATTTCTCATTCATTCTTACCCAATACACATTTCTCATCTTCTTTGAATCACATTGGCATTCATATGAACACCTCATGCTCACTATACTCATAATTTTCTAAATTTGAACACTTGATATACAACAATCCCTCCTTAAATTATGACATCTATCATCACCCTAAACATATTACTCATTTCATCACTTAATTCATCATTAAACTAAGTTCATTTCAAGCTTCATTTAAGCCTAGATGCATCATATGAAAGTACCTAACAATTTATTGTTTCAAACCACAAATAAAAGAAGCATTTACACTTATAACCCATTCCCACAATCGTGGACAACTTCCCACGATCATGGGATGCATTGGTAAAAAGTTTCTACCCTCTTTAAGCATTCCCACAATCATGGACATATTCCCACAATCGTGGGAGACATTCATCCTAAAATTCTAGCCAAAATCGTTCCATCTTTCAAACTTTTTCATCTCTTTCAAATTACTTCTAACGCCTCTTATGCTTACTCTATTATTTCTAGCTTGTTTCCTCAGCATTTCCTCTTCACTCCCACTTCCATTTTAGCAATATCAATCACAAACAAATCATAATCTATGTTTGATCATACACACCAAAAACATAACATTTACATATACACATTCATCACATTTTTCTGTACATGTTCAACTTCATTTTCACCTTCATTTTCTTTCTAAATTATCACCTTAGTTTACCTCATTTCAAGACACTACTTCAACCTTTTCTATAACTTTAAACTCATTTTAGTTCAACTCTATAATAATAAAAGAAGTCCACGTTATTATACATAGAAAATAGAACGTGAATATCCATTTACAAACCAAAATTTTTGCACTTCTTTCTACACCACTCTAGGACTCATTCTATCTCTAAATCATCTCTACATCAATTTATGAATCGTTAATCATAATATATACAAACAAAAGACATTTACATGTTCATTTCTTCACCCACGTTCCAACATACATTAATCACCATTTCATGATCATTTAACCCCTAACTATCGTCACACATGTTTCATTTAACAAATCATAAAGAGTAATGTTATACACTTACTTGATTAACTTCAAAGTCTTCAAATCACACTTAACCTTAGCTTCCAAGCATCATTCGATCATCTCCTTTTTAAGGTAGAATAGGTTAGGCTTTCAAGTAACAAGATGGAGAAGGTAACATCTTGAAATAGCTAGTGAAAAATGGTAAAAAAAACTCAAAGTTGAGAGGGTGAGGATATGAAGATCGTAAGTGGGTCGTAAATAGAGAGAAGAAGAGATGAAGAAGATGAGAGTATATCTTACAAATGAAAGACATCAGAGAGATGGTCATTTAATTGGATAATTCGTGAGTTATAAGCAAGGAGATTGGTTGCTTGGTGAGTGTCGTGACACATGTCATGACACTCACTACTTAATGAACAAATTAAAATGCTAATGCCTTCTTACTTATGCTACTACATATTTCTTAATAATCAGCCCATTTGTCTCCTAAATTCTAATCCAATTGTCTCCCAATATTCAATGGCACTTGTCATTAAATCCTATTGACACTTATCAATAATTTCTGCTATCATTTAACATTTAATTATACTGCTATTATCAATTATCTTGTCACTTGACATTTTTCCTAGTCCAAAATTACTCATAATTATCAGAAATTCCCCCAAATTTCAAAAAATTCTAAATCATTAATTTCAAGACATTTCATTCTCTATTCACATTATAGCCACTTTAATGACAATCATTTATACCCAAAAAGTGTCAAAGAGTGCATGTACAATCATTGAAATGTGTGCAAAAAAATCAATTTCTCGTGTGTGTGTATGCTAATTTTATGTATGGACATGAAATGTATTTTCTAACTTCTCCTTGCTATCCCTCAATTACAGAAATATAGGGTTCCAACCCTTAATATGTAACGCCCCATATTAGGGGTTAGAATATTAAGGAATTTCAATGCATGGTATGCTTGGCATAATTGAATTTTCGCTTATTTATGCATATGTCTTTTTGGACTCACACCAATATTATACATGCATTCATTGACATTTGCAGGTACAATTGGTTTTAAAATTTCCGATTAAGATGAGATTTACGGTTTATTAGTGATGAAAATTATTTGGAGATTATTGGTATTACTTTGGAAATTTTTTTGGGAATTTAGGAATTTTTCTGAAAATTTTGGGATATTAAGAAAATTAGACAAATGGCATATTGACATGTAGCACTTATATATACATGACAAATGGGCCACATACAATGGGGCCACGGTTTAATAGGTTGTTAAAACACATGTCACAAGTTGTGTAAGGTAAAGTTATTAAAGCTCTTTGTTGTTTCTTTTCAGATTGTCTGGTCTTTACCAAAAGCTACTGAACCTACATCACCGAAACACTAGATAATATATATTTGTATTAAATATTTTAGAGGAACCCATTGAGCGACCGATTCCAGATATTACTGGGACGTCGAGGCGATAAGCAATAAGGGAGATTTGTAAGTAATTTAGATGGTAACTTTTGTGAGTAACTTAAGATGGTCTCACCTTAATTTGTTTTGTTTATTACTAAATTAAATTTGAATTATGCTGATTGTGTTCTAAATTCCAGACAATGATTGTCCGAGGCGTTTGATGTATGTTTATATCATTGGAAGTGCTATTTGATTGTGAATATGATTGACTACTTGCTTTACACATGAAATGTCTGAAATGACCTTGTTTTGTTTTAAAACTGTTCAGTCCTAGTTGTGGGTAAATAAGCATGCCTAGAGGGGTCTGTAGCTGCTTTTGTGACACTTCGGTGTCTTCTGTTATTGACACTTCGGTGTCTTCTGTTATTGACAATTTAGTGTCTTCTGATATTGACACTTAGGTGTTGAGACTTCGGTCTCTTCTGTAACACTTCGGTGTTTTCTATTATTGACACTTCGGTGTCGAGACTTCGGTCTCTTCTGTATAAGTCTCGTTACCCACTTCTGTAAATAGATTAGCAGTTATCTGGTTTTGTGATTCTAACATATGTTTAATTATGACTTAAGCCTTATTGTGTTCTGATTCTGAAGGGTTTATACCCTCTTATGATGTTCAGTTCTGTTAATTATAAAGTCTGTTCTGAAATACATTATGTCTAATTTATTGTTTAATGCATCTATATGCTGTTACATGACTTAATATGATAAGTTGTCAGTTTATCCATAAATTAGTTATTACTCACTAAGCTATATACTTAGCACGGTGGATTTGCCCCGTGTAGGTTCTAAAAGAGAGACGTAGAAACTAGGACAAGACAACCGTGATGGCCAAAGGAGTCTGATTTTTGTTTTGTTCACATGTATTTTGAGATTGATTTTGGACTTATATCTTATGTCTATAACTCATGAATTTTTATTTTGATGGGTTATAATAACCTTAATTTAGGCTGTTTTCAGAAATTTTGACATGCGATGTATGTTTGTTGAGATTTTGGTAATGTATGCATAAAATATTTTGTATGTTTCGAAATGCTTTGTGTTTAGTGTGTTCTGTGTGTATATGGCACTCGCAATATCCTCCTAACGGGTATATGTGGGTGTCACAATTGTTTTGGTATCAGAGCATAGTTTAGGTGATTCTGGTTTAACCAGTGCTTACCTACTGCTTCTATTGAGTGTACAAGTTACGTTTTGGCTTAATGAGGTGTCCCATGTTTTATCTATAGAGTTTACATTGGATGGATCTCGTGACTCTATTGACGAAGTTGCTGAGAGCAATCAGTTGGAGCAAACTCGTCAACAAATACCTGGACCCTCGGGGGTCAATTGAGGTGAAGCTGGGATGCCACCTCCTCCTCCAACTTAGGGGGAGGCTTTGATTAAGCTGTCCTAGGATATGATGACGTTGCTGCATCGAATGACAACATCTAAGGCTCCGATTAATCAGCTGGGAAGTATGGAGCTAAGGAATTTACTAGGACATCTCTGGAGGAATCTGAAAGGGTTGAGTTCTGGATTGAGAAGGTGAAGAGGGTACTGGATGAAATTAATTGTCCAGCTGAGTAGATGGTGCATTGTGCTGTCTCCCTTCTGCAGGGAGCAGCTTATGAATGGTGGAAGTTCGTTCTAAGGAGTCTTCAGCTACTAGTACATCTAACTTAGGAATTTTTTCCCCAAGAATTTAAAGTTAAGTATGTGACAGAGGCTTATAGAAAGGATAAATTGAAGTAATTTCTGAACTTGAAGCAGAGAAACTTATCAGTTGCCAAGTATGATCGGGAGTTCAACCGACTCAGTAAATATGCCCCTAAATCTGTACTTACTGAGGAGTTTCAATGTCACCAATTTAAGGATGGATTGCATGATTCCATCAACGAGCATCTGGCAACAATTACTCTATTACAGTAACTGACATACCATTAGCTAGTACAGGCTGCAATGAAAATTAAGAGATAAGAGATGGTTAGGAGAGAAAGGAGTCCAAGAACGGGTTTTGGTAGAGGAGACCAGTCCTTGGGGAAACGGAGTCAGGAAGGTACTACTTTTGCACCGAAAAATACTCAGAGATCTGTGACATGGGGAAGGCAACAAAACTTTCCCTCTTCGGCTGCTTTTGGAAGAGGTTTGTCTGAAGGCCAAGGTTCTAAACCCCCGAAGTGCCCTGATTGTTTTGTACATCATTGGGGTGTTTGCAAAAGGGCTACAGGAGCCTGTTTTCGCTGTGGTAGTACTGAGCATAAGATAGCCAATTGCCCTCTCAACCAGGCTCAGACATCATAAGCCAGTCGAGAGGTCTTTTATGTGTCTGCTGGGAACAGAGGACGTGGTATAGGTCGAGGAGGATCTGGGCAAAATAGACCGAATCGGAGTAACCAATCGGAAACAGTAGATCAACCAGTTGTGCCTACTGCTTCGGCTCGAGCTTATACACTGAAAGCTCTTGAGGATCAGGATGCACTGGATGTCATTGCTGGTATTGTTTCTCTCATTGATTCTAAAATGTATGCATTGATTGACCCTGGATCTACTCATTCGTAAATCTGTGCTGCAGAAATATTTGATATGAAGATGTCTATAGACCAGTTAGAATATAACATTCAGGGCAGTAGTGTGTTGGTTAATTAGGTGTTTAAGAATTATCCTATTATGATTCAAGGAACTGAGTATGTAGTGGATTTGATTAAATTACCATTTCATGAATTTGATTTGATTCTGGGTATGGATTGGTTATCTAAGCATCCGGCAGTAATTGACTGTAATGCTAAGACAGTTATGGTTAAGAGACCCGATCAGTCTGAGATAGAGTTGCATGGCGTCCGCACTAGTTCCTTAACTAATGTGGTATCTGCTATGCAAGCTAGAAAGCTCATCAGGAAGGGATGTGAAGCTTATCTAGCTTTTGTGCTTGATTCCCAAAAGGAGGGTAGTAAGGATAAACTGCTTGACATTCCTGTAGTGAATGAATTTCCAGATGTATTTCCTGAGGAATTACCTGAACTCCCTCCTGAAAGAGAAGTGGAGTTATCTATTAAAGTTATACCTGGCATTGCTTCTATATCCAGAGCACCGTATAGAATGGCTCCTACATAGTTAAAGGAGTTGAATGTGCAGTTACAAGAACTTCTGGATAAGGGGTTTATTAGACCCAGTGTGTCACTATAGGGAGCACCGGTGTTGTTTGTTAAGAAGAAGGATGACACACTACGGATGTGCATCGATTACAGGAAATTGAATAGAGTCACAGTGAAAAATAAGTATCCATTGCCAAGGATTGAAGACTTATTTGATCAGTTGAAAGATGCAGGAGTGTTTTCAAAGATCGATCTACGATCGAGGTATTATCAGCTTCAAGTAAAAGATATGGATGTATCGAAGACTACATTTAGGACCTGTTATGGAAATTATGAATTCCTAGTAATGCCACTCGGGTTAACTAATGCTCCAACAACATTTATAGATCTGATGAATAAAGTGTTCAGGCCTTATTAGGACTAGTTTGTTATGGTGTTTATTGATGATATTTTGGTCTATTTTAGGAATGAACAAGATCATGTTGAGCATCTTCGAATTGTATTACAGACTATGAGGGAAATATAGTTGTATGCTAAGCTGAGTAAGTGTGATTTCTGGCTTCGGGAGATATCATTTTTATGGTATGTTGTCTCTTTTGAAGGAATCAGAGTTGATCCTAGTAAGATAAAAGCAATTGTTAATTGGAAACCACCATGGAATGTAACAGAAGTGAGAAGTTTTCTAGGTCTGGCTGGTCATTATCGTCGATTTGTTAAGGGATTCTGGGTGATAGCATCCCCTTTAACTAAACTGTTATGGAAGGGGGTGAAGTATGGATAGTCTGATAGATGTCAGAGTAGCTTTGATCAATTGAAAAGTATGCTTACTGAAGCTCCTGTATTAGTTCAACCTACTTCTGATAAGGAGTATGTTATGTATATTGATGCA
>JANIIA010000192.1:72534473-72548640 GCA_027478495.1 Erythroxylum alaternifolium | reverse complement strand
TTAATTTAGAAAAGACTTTGTTTAAGAAATAAAATTGTTTAATACAATTAATCTAGAAAATTAAATTAAAATTAAAAAGACTAATGAAAAATAATGGACAATACTGTAATTGCGGAAAGTTTGAATTCAAGGATCAGAATGCTAGAGATTACTTTTTCCTTATTCTGTCTCCCTCATGTTTCATTTATTAAATTGTGTCTCATCTTAGATTTCTGAATGTTCTAATTACCCTCTCTTAAGGTGTAACTATTTGTCCCTAATTGAATTTATGAGAATCAATTGAACGATCTCTCAACCTAACCAATGACTTTATCGATTCAACTAGTTGTTACACTATCCTATAGATGATCAATTAACTAATTGAGATCTCTCTCCTAATTATTCAATTGACATAAGCATTGCTAGTCTATAGGTTGCTAACTCTTATTGTACAATCCTACACAAATTTCATCTCACTCACTCTCTCGATATGTTGCAATATGACAATTAAGAACAACAATTATCAAAGACACTTCATTCATTTCAATAAAACATGAGTTTTAACAAAATAATGAAATAGCAATCCCTAATATGAAATTAGCCTAACATGGTCTCCATAACACTATTAACATCCAAATAATCCATCTTTATAAGGAAAGGAAGCGATTAAAATGATAGAAAGTGAATAAGAAAACTCCTTCTCTTCTTTTCCAAAACCTGGAATTTTGGTATTGCTGTGCTATTTTGCCCAATCTTGAAGATGATCCTTGTTTTCAATCCTTCCTTGATGCTCCAAACATGTGTTCTTCACCCAAGGATGGTCTCTCTATAGGTAGGTGTCATCTCCCTTAAAGATGGAGGCTTAATTCTCTTTATATAGTCCAAAAAATTAGGTTTAATGAAGCCTCGCATATTGCCTCAGATTTCAATTCCCACGTCCGTGGAATTCTGCATGATTCCCACGAGCATGGGAATTACAAGTAGAAACTTTCTATCTTGATTTCCCTAGGAATTGGTCACAGAAATGATCCTCTTGTCTTCTCTTCTATGCTCTCTTGTTCATCCTCCAACTTGCTTCCTCTCCTTTCCTACACTAAAATAAGCAATTCTTACACTCAATTAGCATCAAACACACAAGAACAACAATGGAAATCAAACTTAATGAAAACATAAAAAATGAATCCTAAAGTAGAACAATAAACAACAATTATGCTAGAAAACACATGCCAATTACCTATAAACACATAGCCTAATGAAGACCTATCAAGGCCCAGAACTCCCTAGATGTTGTTATAGGTGTGTTATATGTCTTTAATTTTGAGGCATTTTCATTGTTAGATCTAGGATGTACACATTCATTCATCACACCACTTCTAACATTTAGACTATATTGTTAAGATAGAAATATTGAAATGTGGCTTATAAGTGAGTACACTGATTGGAGAAGTGTGTAAAAGGTACATGGTTTAGGTTGATCAGGCAGAGTTGGAAGCTAATTTGAATAAATTTTAGTTAAATGAGATAGATCTTATCTTAGGTATGGACTAGCTTACTGCACATAGGGCTGTGATGAACTGCTACACTAAGGAGGTTATTTTTGAATCTCTTAATCAGTCGAGAGTAATATTTCGAGGTGTTAGTTAAGCAGGGCCAGCTAGATTGATTTCATCAATGAGTTCTTTAAGACTGATTCGAAGTAGATGTGAGGCTTATCTGGCTTATCTGATTGATACCCAAACTAAGTAGACAATACATGATATTCCTATTTTTAAGGATTTTCTAGATGTGTTTTCCACTAAATTATTTGGTTTACTGCTAGATGAGGAGATGGAGTTTACTATTGACCTTGCTCCAGGTACTGCTCTTATATTTATTCTTTTATATAGGATGGCACTTACGGAACTTAAGGAACTTAAGGCTCAGTTGCAGGAGTTATTAGATAAGGGTTTTATCAGACCAAGTTTGTTCCCTTGGGGAGCCCCAGATTTATTTATGAAGAAGAAAGATGGGACTTTGAGATTGTGTATTGATTATAAGCAGTTAAGTCGGGCGATAGTGAAGAAAAAGTATCCTTTACTAAGGATAGATGATTTACTTGATTAGTTACAGGGAGCTCAAATGTTCATTAAATTGGATTTGAGATCAAGATATATTAGTTAAAGACAACAGAGGCTGATGTATCAAAGAGTGCATTCATGACTAGATATGGCCGCTTTGAGTTTTTAGTGATGCCTTTTGGGTTAACAAATGCTCCAATATGTTGTTGATTAATAAGGTATTCCAACCTTATTTAGATTATTTTGTTATTATATTCATAAATGATATTTTGGTGTATTCGAAGAGTAGAGAGGAACATTCTGAGTATTTGAGGCTAGTCTTACAGATAATGAGAGAGAAGCAATTGTATGCCAACTTCAGTAAGTGTGAATTTTGGCTTGATCAAGTGATATTTTTTGGTCATATAGTATCTGGACAGGGCATACAAGTAGATCTAAAGAAAGTTGAGGCAGTGATAAAGTGGTAAGCTTTGAGAAATGTGTCTAAGATCTAGAGTTTTCTTGGATTAGCAGGATATTATAGGAGATTTGTCGAGAGAGGTTTTCATTGATCTCACTAAGGAATAATGTACCATTCAGATAGACTGATGAATGCCAGAGGAGTTTTGAGGAATTAAAACACCAATTAACTATAACACTGGTGTTAGCTATTCCATCTAAATCTGGAGGATATGTTCTGTATAGTGATGCTTCACACAAAAGATTAGGATGTGTTTTGATGCAGTATAGTCGAGTGATTGCATATGCATCAAGACAGTTAAGGTCTCTTGAATTCAACTATCTGGTTCATGATTTATAACTTGCTGCAGAGGTGTTTCCTTTGAATATTTAGAGACATCATCTGTATGGTGAGACATTTCAGATATTCACAGATCATAAAAGTTTGAAATATTTTTTAAGTTAGAAAGAGTTGAATATGAGACAAAGGTTATGGATTGAATTGCTTAAAGATTACGATTGCACAATAAAGTACCATCTTGGTAAAACTAATGTTGTAGCTGATGCATTAAGTAGGAAATCTAATAACGGTGTGGCAAGATTACCAAACCTAGTCGAACTGAAAGCATTGAATGTTGTGCTAAATTTAGGGTAGAATGAAGCATTATTGGCTACATTGAAGCTTAGATTGATGTTACATGAATCGATTAGAAAAGCTCAAAGTAAGGATCCAGAATTAGTGAAGCTGATTGAGAAGTTGAAACATAATACAAGTTTTGAGTTTGAATTATGAAATAATGCATTACTATTAAAGCAGAGATTATATGTACCTAATATGGATGATCTGGGAAAAGAGATTTAGGAGGAAGCATATATCGCATCCTATGTTATGCATCCTGGTACTACCAAGATGTACAATACGCTAAAACAATATTTCTAGTAGCCAAGGATAAAAAAGCAATTGGTTGAATATGTGGCTAAATGTTTGACATGTCAATAGATTAGGGCAGAGCATCAAGCTCTAGTTGGGAAGTTGCAGTCATTGCCTATTCTAGAATGGAAATGGGAAAGGATCATTACGGATTTCATTATAGGTTTACTGAGGACTCTAAGGCAATATGATGCTATATAGGTCATTATTGATAGATTGACGAAGTCGACCCACTTCTTACCTGTGAGAGAGAACAATACACTGGATCAGTTAGCTCAGAGATATGTAAATGAGATAGTGAGGTTACATGAGGTCTCAGTGTCTATTGTATCAAATCGAGAACTCAGATTTACTTTGAGATTTTTGGATAGTTTATAGGCAGCTTTGGGCACAAGGTTGAACTTTAGTATAGCCTTTCATCCTTAGACAGAGAGAAAGAACCATTAAGACTGCTGAGGATATGCTCAGAGTTTGTATTTTTGAATTCTAAGGAGCATGGGATTAATATATAGCTCTTATTGAATTTGTATATAACAATCACTATCACGGTAGTATTGGTATGGCGCCATATAAGATGTTATATAGAAAAAAGTGTTGTTCACCTTTGTATTAGGATGAAGAGGGTCTAAGGATTGTTGAAGGCCCAAATTTGATTTAAGATATTGTTGATAAGGTAAACTAATTCGAAATAAATATGGATTACTAAGTGGGAAATAAGGTGTTTCTAAGAGTGTCACCTTGGCGAGGAGTGGTGAGGTTCAGTAAAAAGGGTAACTTAAGTCCTAGATACATTGGTCCATATGAGATTACTGAGAGAGTTGGACCATTAGCTTACAAGTTAGCATTACCACTAGAGATTTCTCAGATTCATAATGTGTTTCATATTAGTATGTTCAGAAGATATCGATCAGATCCAACACATGTGTTATTGGCACAAGAAGTTGAAATTGTAAGTAATTTGAGTTATATTAAGGAACTAGTTAAAATAATAGGTTATCAGACTAAACAGTTGAGAAACTGAGTGATCCCATTAGTTAAATTCCTTTTGAGGAATCATTCGAGAAAGAAGCTACATGGGAAACTAAGGAGAACATGAGGAAACAATACCACCATGTGTTTGATCAATCAGGTAAGAATTTTGAGGATGAAATTTCTTAAGGGGGAGAATTATAATAGCCTATTTCTTATACCAATTCTTAGGACCCTAAACCATTGTAGACAAGCAATATCGTTGAGAATTTATGAGGTGCATTTCATTTACATGCATACCATTAGCATACACACATGAATTTGATTTCGAACACATCACAAGATAGTATATATACTCAATTGACATACTTCGGTGTATAAAAGGTTTAAAGTGATTATGATATGATTGTGTTTTAATTATGTCTTAAATTTTTGGTTGATGGATTATAATTGGTATTTAGAATTTATTGTTAAAGTTGGGAGATTATGGATTAAATGTGTACATTTGTATTAGGAAAAATGCCAAGTGGCAAGATAAATTGACAAATGGCAGTAAAAATAAGTGACACATGGTAGTAGAAATAAGGGACATATTGTTGGATCGAAAACAAAAACATGTTTGCTTTGGCTAAGCAGTAGATTTCAAAAACTTTTTCCGAAATCATAACACAGCGGAAGCATAAATACCAAATCAATATGCTTTTTAATCCATACATGATACGACAACAGGAAAATAAAATAAGAATAATAACAAGATCGGAATATTATCGACTCCTTGCTACTGTGTCCTCAACCAATCCGATCCACCACTTGTTCTCCTTTGACAACTTAGTTATCAAATTCCTTTTGTAAGAAAGGAGAAGAAAAATGAATAACAAACGTTTTGCTATCTTCGGCTAGCTGAAAAGAACCAAAGAAAAATGAGCCTCTCTTTTGCTAAATGTGATGGCTTGGAGAGAGTGTGTAGAATAATAAGAGCTGCCAACACATTTTTGGAAAGCCCTAAAAACACCCATACCCTATTTTTTTTCTCACGTTCATTTAGCATCAAATGCTAAAATATGAATTGCAAAAGAGCTTTATATCTCCATTCACGCTTTTATGAATAAGCATAATTGAATGTGAGTGGGAGAGAGTGGAGAGCCTTCATTCATTTTATTAATTAAAGGAGCTGTACATTTTTTATCTTTAAAAAATAGCCATTAACCTTTAATCAAAAGAATGCAAAGAGGGCTGCACAAAATGTTAATGGACAACCACCTCTCTTTACTCGCTTCAATCTTTTATCAAAAGGAATGCAACGTTAATGGATTAATGGACATCCACCTAGAACCCCCTCCATTTTATTTTAAAAAATTTGTTTCAGTTCAATTAATCTAATTAATCAAATCAAACCAAAATCCAGCCCAATGTTAAATGTTCCTTTGAGCTTATAATTAACAATTAATTAGTGTAAGCATAACATTTAATTATAGGTTTAAGACCCAATTTAAGAAATTCTTAATTAAATTGTTCCGGTCTTATTGGCCTGAATCCAATTCGTCCATTTGTCTCCTTTATGTCTCATTTTCTATCTGGTATCCTTCATTTATTTTTCTTACTTTCATTGATAACCTTCCTAAAGTCCAAGTGGGGAATCTAATTGGACTTAAATAATTCAAGCTCTAATAAGACCGGAATTAATTTGATCACATTAGAATAATTTCGATTTATTAACCAAATGTCAATCTACCAAAGCCAATATGTTTAACTCTTGAATTACTTAAAATTATGAGAAACTGTGTTTCAAAAATTATTAATTCAATGTCCAATCGTAAACTCTATTATGGACCATATTATAGCCATCCACACAATAAAGGCTAAAATTGCCATTTTCCCCTTATGTTGGTTTTTCCTTTTAGGTCTCCCGTTTCACTCTACATGGTGATCAACACATAAGATATAATCTTGGTGTTAAGACTTGATGGGTAGCTAGTCCATCAAACTACTGGCGCCAATTTAATCACCAATCTCCGTAGAACATCTAAAAGTGTAATATCATTATAAAATCTTTATTTGAGTGAATGTTCCTTGATGCATGTTTCAATTAATAATTCCAACATACAGACACTAGATTGATACCTTATAAAAATCCATTCTGACCATATCAAGAATTATAATGAAATACGCATGAGTTCACCACTCATTAAGATTGTGGTTCGTAATAAACGAATGCTAAAGTGTATGTTTTAAGATTAAAGTAACAACCTACTTTACTCTTTAAAACATACACGATTCCAGATTTATTTAATAATGCCATTATCGATAGTCAACTACTATCATGATTTGAAACTCATCATTACCTTGAAGTAAACTCCTTTACTTATACGGAGGTAAATCGCAACACTACAGTCTAAACTATAGTCAAGCGACCAACTTGATTATTCAACTATGAATTAATTAATTTATATTTTAATAATATACATGTTTCTTATACATCTCCATGTATATGTTTATTACTTACAAAGGAACCTTAGTACCTTATGACTATTTATATTATGCTCATAGAATTAAAACCACACTCTTTTGTTTTATTAATAATAAATATTTTCATTACAACATTGTAGCTAGAAGAAAATTAAGTTATATGTAAATACGCTTGCTTTCCAGGGCACTATATTTACATAACCCTAACAATCTGCCACTTGCCTTAAAGCAAGTTTGACATATCCCTCATTCCCATTCCTTCTAGGTGATGCTCAAAGCTTTTCTGTGACAGCGTCTTCGTGAACAGATCAACAAGGTTTTGATCTGTGGGAATCTTTACCATATCCACCTCACCACATTGTATTATCTCCTTTATGAGATGATACTTTCTCTCAATGTGTTTGGTGGCTTTGTGATTATGAGGTTCTTTAGAATTAGCCATTACCCCAATATTATCATAATAAAGTGTAATGACCTTTTCCGCCTCAGGAACTACCTCCAAATCCTTTAGGAACTTGCGATGTGAAACTGCTTCCTTTGCTGCTTCATAAGTAGCAACGTAATCAACCTCCATAGTCAAATTAGCAACACAAGATTGCTTGACACTCCTTCAGACTATGGCTCCACCTTTTAAAGTAAATATAGAACTAGAAGTTGATTTCCTTGAGTCACCATTTGATTGGAAATCGGAATCTATATATCCTGTCATAATAAGGTCATTTCCAGAGTAAACAAGCATTAAGTTCTTCGTCCTATGAAGATACTTTAGTATGCACTTGATCGCAGTCCAATGCTCCATTCTTGGATTAGATTGTAATCTGCTTACCAGTCCCACCACGTAATAGATATCTGGTCTAGTGCAAAGCATGACATATATTAAACTTCCAACTGCCGAAGCATATGGAATGTTACACATTCGTTCGACCTCCTCTTGGGTCTTAGGTGCTTGCTCTTTTGAAAGTTTGATTCCATGTCTAGTAGGTGTGAAACTTGTTTACAAGGTTATACATTCTAAGTTTTACTATTTCTTTTTAACCTTGGTAAATTCTGCAAGTGCACGGGTCGTTCGCGTAGTACCTAAGGTATCAATCTCACGAGGAAGGCTAACTAGTCCTAAATCTAAGGTCGCCCTAAACTATAATAATTTGTAAATAATTAACTAATGCAAAAATTAAATCAATCAATAATCAAATATGAGAATTTAAAGTGCAGAAAAGTCATAAAATAGCAACTCACACAACAATCTGAAATCAACCTAGAAATAGCCAAGTGAGAGAAAGGGGGATTTAATTTGAAAGTAAAAAAAATCTAGCCAATTATGTAATTTTTGATTCAACAGGCCTAGATGATCTTAGGGTGAATTACTCTCTCTCGAGTTATAATTGCTAACCCTAATTGATGATCCCTTATTTAAATTATAGAATCACGATCTCTCGATCTCTCGATTCGTGATTGACCCCAAAACCTAAATTAGTTTTAAGTTGTTTAAAATCCTACCAGGAATCTATGCTCGATCTCTCGTTATACAACTCTTCCGATTTGATTCAATCCTCTACCTATCGATTCACCTAACTCTTGTTAGCCTAAATCGACGATTTTTACCTAGCTCACCCTCTCAGCTTATTGCCAAGTTGTTAAGAATAGAATTGGAATCATAATTAATTCGAAAAAAACACAATCAAATAAACTTTATTATCTCAAGAACTAAAAAACCTGAAGGTGAGCATAGACAGTAGATCAACACTTAACAATATTATTTCCGGTGAATATCCTAATTTCATATAACCATAAAATCGATATAAAAACAAGAAATAGTGTCAGAGTAGATCTCAAAGGTAGTGACTATGGGAAACTACCTATTCCGGGAAGTACTTCACGTCAAACTTATCTCCGTGTCTCTCTTCCTTTGTCTCCCTCCTCAATCTCTTGATCTCTCTTTAGGTTTTTCTAGGAATTCACGAATTATGCTCTCTTGCACGACTCTTTAAGTTCTCCAAAAACTCCCTTTCGACTGTCACATCATGTTCTATTTACTCTGTGGAAGCCCTAAGTCACAAAGTCAGGGTCAAAATAGTCCACAAAATCTTGCAAAAATTGAGTTTTTTTGTCAGCCCGATGCAGGGCATGATCGTGGCCTGCTGTTTTACCTTTCTGTTAGGATTATGGCCCATTGTGGATGATTGTGGCCTGAATCGATACTCCTGTCATTATCGTGCTCCCAGTGCATGATCGTGGCCTAGCTACTGTTGGCTCTTCCTTCTTTGTCACGATTGTGGTTTGCTGTTCACAATCGTGACATATGACTTTGGCCCAAAACTCCTCGAATCTTCTCTGTTCTTCTCCGTTTACCGTGAAACACTAACAAACGCGTCACGGCACCTTAAAAATATATAATTTAAGTTTAATGACTTAATCTAACCTATAAAAACACTAAAACACACAAACTAACATAATTACACCCTAAATGCGCACATACCGCTCAAATTCACACTAAATAAATGATTTAACCATAAAACACATGCAATTACACAACTATCAATATCCTCACACTTAAACATTTGCTTGTCCTTAAGCAAACAAAACAACAAAACACATAAAAACACAAGACACAATGCAATCATAAGGCAATGGCTCTAATTTCATTAAATAAATTTAATCTAGAGCACAATCATTCAATTATGTCAAACCATTAACAAAAAAAATATGTCTTAGGGGCTTGAACTAAATATAAAACTTAATCGAGACCTAAGTGTTAACTTATTTACCCTTTTCAATTGAACCCACACATTAATAATTTTTTGGTCCCTTAGACTTTGTAACTGTTCCTAAGTACATTTTCATGAAAATTCAAGCTTATTACAAGTATAGTTTTTTTTTTCTTCGGGCTTAGTCTTTTACTCAAAGGAAAACATTTGTGATGAGTGTTGATCCGGTTACTCAACTAAGTCATTTTATTAAGTAGCTTGGTTGAAACGTCATTATAGCCTTTTTACGTGAAGGCACACATTTGTGATGCGTGTCGATTCGATTACTCAGCTACATCACGTTTTCAACTGGCTATTAGCTCTATTTATATCTTGTTGCTTTTGATTATTCGTTATCATGAAAAATTCTAGTTAAACTACCTAACCTAAAAGACCTCAAATTATGAATGAATGTGACAATCGAGAGGGTGCTAAATTTACACTAAGCCTTAATTAGGCTATATATTCATCCAAAGGCCCCCTAATTCACTAATTTCATAGGCTAATGATCGTTCACAACCTATTGTCCTCCATGTGAGAAGGAAGTACGCTCAAGCACATAAACAAAGGGCAAAGAAAAAAATTAAAGTAACAAAGAACAGATAAAATGAACAATAAAAATAAAATATAAAAATAAACATAAAGACAAAATATAACTGAAGGCTAATTTGGAAAAGAAAAATTAATTTTAGCTAGACAAAAATCTCAAGGGGATGGAGGTGGTGACAGTGTTGGAGGTGGCAATTGAACACCCTTGAGACTCAAAATACCGATGGATCCGTCAGTTATATCAGCTCTGATGTCGTTATGTGCAGGCTAGATCTGTAAGTGTTCTATTGGTTTCGGACATTGCATCCAAAACCTTCTTCATTTGATTCCTCACTAGTAGATTCCGTCTATCGAGGCTACGCTAATCTCGAACTCGCTTGACCTGCCCTGGTCTGCACATATGTCTTCTTGTAGATCTCCTAAAGACTCATATTTGTGGAATGGGTGATCTCTGCCCAAAATAAATGATAATGGTTAAGGAAGTCAGGGAGGTGAATTGTTAACAACCTTCGTTCCGCGCCAAAATGTTCTGCAATGGTAGACACTATGTATCCCATTCCAAAATGGTTGTTTCACTTGCACAGAACCGCAGCAATGGCATTTAGCACATGTGGGGATGTACAGAATAGAATACTGTGATCTATGCGCCACAATATAAAAAGTTCCTTAGTGGAACACTTGTTGGTTTCTGATTTATCAAAAATCAGCTGACACATAAATTTGTGTAGCAACAAGTGTTCATGGGATCGGATAATATTGTTGTGTGCATTCTTTGTATAGAATTGCTCAATTCTAGTCAACTCATGCGAATATTGGGAGACACAAAAGTCATCATGTTGATCAACAATGGTAGATTCAGGGAATCCACACTTCTCACATATGAGTTCAACATTCAATTCTTCTGCTTGTCCTCCCAATCTAATCCATAATTCTTTCATGTTCTTAGGATTAAAGGTCAAGGACATGAAAAATTTTAATGTAAGCTCTTTATACATAGGGAATTGGAACTGTATGAATTGGCTCTATTAGATTCTCACAGCTAGGTTCGCTATCTGCTCAAGCAATTCTAGCCTATCTAATATGTCAACGTCTAAGTACCTAGGAGCTATAATTTGCCTAGAGCAAAGGGATCGGAAATGAATACCTTCCTCCTCAGTATAGATGGGGAATGGTGCTCCAAAGTTTGCCACTTGGTTCCTTCTTCCCCGACCCACAACTTGCTATCTTCCAAAGCGTTCCCGTCAGGTTGATTGCTTAATGCGTGGCATGTTTAAGGTGGGAAGTCACTAGGCACCTGTGGTGGCCAAAACAGCCCGTTCATAAGGTCACTAGTCACCTTCAGTGGGCAAAACAGCTCGTTTCCATGTTTGCTAGGCACCTTTCTTAGGAAAAACAGCCAGTTGGGCACCTTCGATGGGCTAAACAACCTGTTGGCACAGTCGCTAGGCTCCTTTGGTGGAAAAAATAGCCCATTGGCACACCTTTGGTGAGCAAAACAACCCTTTCGTACGGTGGTTAGGCATCCTTTGGTGGTAAAAATAGTCTCTTGGGCACCTTCGGTGTGTAAAATAGCCCGTTGACACAGTTGCTAGGAACTTTTGGGGGGAAAAATAGCCAGATGGGTGCTTTCGATGGGTAAAGCAATATGTTGATACGGTTGCTAGGCACCCTCGGTAGGCAAAACTACCCACTAGCTGGGATGCTAAGCACCCTCCATAGGCAAAATAGCACACTAACGTGGCCTCTAGGGACCTTGGGTAGGTAAAATAGCCAGTTGGGCACCTTCAGTGGGCAAAACAACAATTTGCCCTCCTCTCACTGGCATAGTCACTAGGCACCTCAATTTGTAAAACAACCTATTGACATGCTCTCTAGGCATCTTCAGTGGGAAAAATAGCCCGTTGACATGGTCGCTAGGCACCTTTAATGGGAAAAACAACCAGTTGGGCACTTTCGGTGGGCAAAACAACTTGTTTTCATGATTGGTAGTTGCCCTCAGTGGGTAAAACAATTTGTTGGCATAGTCTCTAGGCACCTTCGGCAGGCAAAACAACCCACTGACACAGTGGCAAGGCACCTTCGGTGGGAAAAACAGCCCGTTGGATACCTCGATGGGCAAAACAGCCCATTGGGTAGCTTTAATGGGTAAAACAGCCCATTGGCACAGTCGTTAGGCACTTTTGGTGGGAAAAATAACCAGTTGGCCCACCTTCAGTGGATAAAACAGTACATTGACATGATCACTAAGCACCACATATGGGCAAAACAACCCATTGGTGTGGTCGCTAGGCACCTTTGATGGGTAAAGCAACACATTGGGCACCTTCAGTGGGCAAAACAGCCATTGGCACAGGCACTAGGCACCTTTGCGGGGAAAAATAGCCAGTTGGGCACTTTTTATGGGCAAGATAGCCGGTTGCCCACCTCTTGTTGGCACGGTCGCTAGGCACCGTCGATGGGCAAAACAACCCATTGGCAAGGTCTCTAGGCACCTTCAATGGGCAAAACAACCCGTTGGCACAGTGGCTAGGCACCTTGATGGGAAAAATAAGTCGTTAGGCACCTTCGATGGGTAAAATAGCCAGTTCTCACAGTTGCTAGGGACCTTCGTTGGGAAATACAGGCCATTGGAACACCTTCAGTGGGCAAAACAGTCAGTTGGCATGGTCGTAGGGCACATTCGGTGGAAAAAAACAGCACGTTGGTACACCGTTGGTAAGCAAAACTGCCCGTTGACACAGTCGTTAGGCACTTTCAATGGGAAAAACAACCCATTGGGCACCTTCGGTGGGTAAAATAGCCCTATAGCACGATTGCTAGGGACCTTAGGTGGGAAAAATAGGTCGTTGGCACACCCTCGGTAGGCAAAAGAGTCTGTTGGCATGGTCACTATGCACATTTAGTGGAAAAAACAATGAGTTGCCTAACCTTTGGTGGGCAAAACATCTTGTTGACACGGTCGCTAGGCACCCACGGTTGGCAAAACAATCCGTTTGTAAGGCTGCTAGACACCCTTTATTTCTAGGCACCCTTAATGGGAAAAACATAATGTTGGGCACCTTCGGTGGGTAAAACAGTCTGTTGGCACAGTCACTAGGCCCCTTCGGTTGGAAAGATAGCTCATTGGGCACCTTCAGTGGGCAAAACACCCCGTTGGCATATTTGCTGTGAACCTTCGACGGGCAAAACTTCCTATTGGCACGGTTTGTAAATACCCTCGGTGGGCAAAACAGCTCATTGACATGGCCGTTAGGCACCTTCAGTGGGCAAAATAGCCCGTTGGCATTTTTACGAGGAACCTTTTATGGGAAAAATAGCCAGTTGGGCGCTTTGAGTGGTCAAAATTTCTCATTGGTACGATCTCTAAGCACCTTCGGTGGGCAAAATAGCCCGTTGGCATGTTCACTATGCACCTTTGGTGGGAAAAATAAACAGTTGGGCAACTTCAGTGGGTAAAACAATCCGTTGGTATTGTCACTAGGCATCGTCGGTGGGCAAAAAAACTCTTTGGTACAATGGCCAGGCACCTTTGATGGTGAAAACAGCCCGTTGGGCATCCTTAGTTGGCAAATCAACTCCTTGGCATGGTCACTAGGCACCTTCGGTGGGCAAAATAACCCTTCGGTACTGTAGCTAGGCACCTTCAGTATGAAAAACAACCTGTTGGTCATCTTGGGTGGATAAAACAACCTGTTGGCACGTGTTAGTAGTGTACCCTAGGCCAATAGTCATATGTGACTTTTGTACTGACATTCTGACTTATTAATAATATATTATGAGATATTCTTTTAAATAAGCATGTATATTGTTTATGTAATGTGATTTACATTCTATGAATAATATTAGGCTTATGTCATCATGTATGTGACTTGGTAGTAAAACCATAAGCATTATAATACTATTCTAAACTCTCCCTGTTTGATCGTTATTGGTGGAACGATAATGAATTAAGGCTAATATGTGTTCTGATTGATGATCACGTTTTACTGATCATAGATATGAGTTATCAAATCAGAAACATAGATATATGTTAG
>JANIIA010000192.1:72397256-72413804 GCA_027478495.1 Erythroxylum alaternifolium | reverse complement strand
GTCCTCAAAATGATAAAGATAAGTCAGAGATGGAAAAGGTCCCATATGCTTCTGCTGTTGGCAGTCTTATGTATGCTTAAGTTTGTACACGTCCTGATATTGCTTTTGTTGTTGGTGTACTTGGGAGATACTTGAGCAACCCTGGTGTGGCTCATAGGCAAGCTGTGAAACGAGTTTTGACGTATTTACAAGGTACTAAAGATCATATGCTCACTTACAGGATGTCTGATCACCTTGAGGTGATAAGTTATTCTGATTCTAATTATGGTGGCTGCCTTGATGATCACAAATCCACATCAGGATATATCTTTGTGCTTGCTGGAGGAGCTGTATCTTGGAAAAGTATTAAACAAACACTTACAGCAACTTCAACTATGGAGGTAGAGTATGTGGCCTGTTATGAAGCAACCCAACAGGCAATATGGTTGAGGAAATTAATTTCTGATCTTCATCTTGTGGAGAGTGTTTCTAGACCTCTAACCATATATTATGATAACTCTATTGTGGTAGGCTTCTCTCAAATATGCAAGAACTCCAAGTGTTCGAAGCATTTTGATACAAAGTATATGTTTGTTAGAGAGAAGGTTAAGGAGTTTCATACCCGTATAGAGCATATACCTACCGATCTTTTGGTGGTAGATCCTCTAACTAAAGGCTTGATTGTTAAAACTTTTGTGAATCATGTAAACCATATGGGTCTATTTAGATCTTTTGATGCCTTGGATTAGTGGGAGTCTGCCTTTTATGTTGTTTTTGATAGAAACATTGTATTTGACTATTTTGTTATTCAGTCTAGAGACTTTTGCTTATAATTGTTGCTATTATTGTTATTTCCATATACTTTATTAATATACTGAGCAGATACATTTAAATTTTTGTACATATATATGGCATTTTGTTGAAGACATTTTGTATCCAATCTCATTTTGTTGTTCTAAGATATTGTGTTAAATCTTAGTTGGCATCTTGGGTGGATACTTAGGCCATTTTGTTTGGAATTGCACAAACGGATCACCGTTTTGTGTGCATTTCGTTATGACACATTCTGTTTAGGTCATCGAGGTATGGGTATCTTGCATATATCTTATCAGTACTCCTATCGGGTCTGATTTCTATACTGTTGAGGTACTTGTAACGTTATTTTGGACTTATGATTGAGAGATTGTTGACTCTACTTTGACATCCTATTGTGGCCACATATTGTTATATTAATTTGGAGATTTGTTTCTATTGTTCATTGATGTTAGTTATGCTGTCCAAGTGAGAGAATGATAGAATTTTGTCATTATTTTTATGGACTAGCATAATAAACATAATTTTGTACAAATCCCGATTAATTTGATATCGAGATAATTGAGCTTCTTAATTCTCTCTTTAACGTATCATTGGGCCTATGTTCATGGGCTTGCTATGATGGGTAAGCTTGGCCCATGTTTTGTAGTGCACAGGAGGCCTTACTACTAGCCAATTTTAAATACAGTCGCCCCATTGAGAACTGTAAGGGTTTTTTTGAAATCAATTTTGGAATAGCAGTAGTAAATCCTCTGCGTCTCTATCACGTCGCTTCACAAAAAACAACAATGGATTCAATTGTTCCACAATTTCCAGGTATTTATCCATACTATTATTGAATATAGCATGTTGCAATCTTAGGGTTAATTAATTGTGTTGATTAATCATGAAATTAGTTTGTAATTTTGTGTGAAATTTCTTTCAATATAGCCTTAATAGCAATCAAGGGGAAGGCAAAGATAAAGCCTCGTAAATTTAAAGGTAAGGAACCTAAATTTCCTCCATATATAGATTTTGGTCAATCTAGTGTTGTTAGAGGTCCTATAGATATTGTAAAGAGTATGAATGTGAGTATGTAACAGGAAGGGACATAAGAAGTTAGAATGCTAGAAGTATAAAACCTAAAAAGAAAGACAATAACTGTCAGGTAACTATATGGCTTGTATGATACATGATTTTAATCTTATTATAACCACATTAAGTTCATTGTAGCTAGATAGTAGAGCTTCTAATCATGGTTCGTTCACAGTGCAGGGAGTTGTATAAAAGAGAAAGTTGAATAGGAAGGAAGAAAAACTGATAATGAGTAATAACGAAGAAGTTAATGTAATCTCTATAGGATATGTTCGTTTGAACCTTAATATAAGGTTTAAGCCTTTATTAAATAACACGTTTTATATACTGTCTTTCAGACATAATTTGATCTCTGTATCTATTTTAGATAAAAAAAAAGTTATAGTTTTGTCATTGAAATTTTTTTGTAAAGTTATCTATTAATGCAAAACATATTGGTACTGTCTTCTTATCGTATAACTTATATAGAATGTGTCTTGCCTCTAATGAGATGTATGTTTCTTCATATATTGTCGAACAAGTCAATTGAAAGAGAATCCTGATAAAAATGAAGTCATAAGTTGTGGCATAAAAGGTTGGGTCATATTTCTAGAGATATAATTGAGAGATTGGTTAAGAGTAATATTCCCCTAATTATAGATTAAGATAATTTAGAAACATGTGTTGACTGTTGCAGAAATAAATTGACCAAAATAAAGAAAAATGAATCAACTCGTGCTTTTGGCTTATTATTAACTCATACATATAAATGTATGTGGACCTTATAAATTTTTTTTTGAGAATTGGACCTTATAAAGTTATATTGTGTAATTCAAATTATTTTCAGACATGATGATTATTCACGTTATGGATATATGTTCTAATTGAACCTTATAAAGTTACATTGTGTAATTCCAAATATTTTTAGACATGATGATTATTCTCGTTATGGATATTTATTCTTTCTTAAAGATAAGTTTGAAGTTCTAGAAAAATTTAATATCTTTTGGCTGAAATTGATAACCAATTAAGAAATTTAATTAAGGTCTAACAATAGAAATCAATATTTATGACAGACATGACATTTTAGGATAAGAAAATGTTCGATTGCCAATACCTTAGCTAAAGGTTTGTATGGTAGCAAGAAAAGATCATTTGCATTATAAATCGATAACACCGAGACGCTACATCAGCTGCTCTCGAGTGTTGACATCGAAGGAGAGCGAGTGAAAAAGACCAAACTTGATTATGTTCACAACTTTCCAACCTGAACGGACCGCCCACTTACTTTCTGACTGAGGCGAACGGAAAAATTCAGTTCTCCACTGCACTTCAAGCTCTTTCCATCGTTCCTTTACGATACTTCAACCTTTCTCTTTAGTGTGACTGACAAAACGCTACTTCTCGTTCCATAATACATCTGACAACGATGAACTGAAAATGAAAGACACGGCTTTACCAGATAACTGTCCGCGTCAATGAAGATATAACGTAAAAGGATCCTATCTCAGCAGGATAAATGAGGTAGCAAGTCGTCCTCGTATTTTTACTGTATTTTTCATCTCTGTATCAACAACCTCTTTCAGGGAAAGTTCTGCTTCAACACATTCATCCAGTTGGCTTTTGAAGTTGAGGCCTAATCATTTAGCCTGCAGGGAAGTGTCCAATTCTAAACAAGAGGGCCTGATTTGTTCACAAATGATCACTTACCGGCTTCCAGAAACAATTATAGCGATTGATCTCTTCCACAACTCTATTATATCAATGGTTAGGATGATGACCTTTTGATCTGGAACAGGCTTCTTCAACTGGATAGATTCATTAACAATGCTGCCTGTCTAACTGGTTTACTGATACGTGCATGCATCTCGACAACCATTAGGTTGTATCTTCATTGCTCCGAAATGCTCCCAAGAACAAGAGCTGTTAAATGCAACAATAGTCCTCTTCTCTCTATCAAAAGAATTGCCTTTCCCGAATTAGCTCCAAGTTGTCATAACCATTTCGTTCGGTGTTAAAATCTTCCGAATTGTTTTACAAAATGGATGAAATAACGAGAATTTCACCTCTTCGCATCCTGATGGATTCATTCAAAGATTAAAGATAAAAGAAGAGAGAATCAAGATTGATGATTGACAATATGAAAGATTGTTCACAGTTGTCCAGCCATCAGAAGCCGAAATGAAACGGAACACAGGGGAAGATGTTCCTTATAAGCATTGGGGAAAAGTTTACCAGCTAGAAGCGACCAGGAAGTTCTCTGATGATCCTAGCAAGGAGGATTTTGGTCCTCAACTTTTCCACCTATTATCCTTCTTTCCACCAAACCGAGGGGCTTTGTTGGCCCTCATAAATCATTAGCAGAAAGAACCAACCACTCACCATCTGGGACTTAACCAACTTAATGCTATTACTCGCAAAACTTTTACTGCCTCAATCAGAATTGATGGTGCCAAAAGTAGCCATTGTTTATGAGTAGGGCCCATTGAGATCGCAGCTGCAGGTACGTTCGTGATGGCTAAAGACTGACAACATTAGAATTTGAGAAGAATCCCACCTCTAAACAGAGTCGTATAACCTCGTTAGTAGTTAGGTCAAACTACTTTGAAATCGTGCCACGTAGCCCATGTAAATGGTATCGCATGTTCGTGTTATACTGGTGGAGAACAAAAAGAAAGGCGTGATCCCAATCAGCTACCGACACGTGTAGGACAGCTTTCTGTATCACGTGCAGTTCATGCCTCGCCAACCCTTCTTCAAAAGTCATACAAATATTATTAAGACAAAAAACATATATTTTTGTAAAAATATTTTCTAAAATAAAAATAAGACCCTGTTTGTTAGTTAGGGAGAGAGAGAAAGAAGCAGAGAAAGAGAGAGAGAGAGAGAGGGGCCAAAAAATATGGGTAAGATAGTGGAGAGGAGGAAGAAGAAGAAGAAAGGGCGGCCTTCTCTCTTGGATCTTCAAAAACGCACCCTTAAAGAACAACAACAATATCAACAAACCCAACACCTTAAACAAAAAAATCAAAACTTTCCCAATTCCACAGCTCATATTTACAACTCTGCCACTCCCACCCCTCTCCGTCGATCCACCCGCCGGAACCCCACTCCTTCCTCACCGGATTCTCTAAGTCACCACAACGACGACGACGATGATGCAGAATTGAGTGGAAAGCGCCGAGAGAAGAAGCTCAAGCTCGTCCTCAAATTGCCCTCTTCCCAAAAATCGGACCCCAATTCTTCTTCTTTCAACTCAAATGGGTCGGATTCGAGTGACGAAGGTGACAAGAACGTGGCTTCTAATCATAAAAAGAGGAAAATCAATGCGATCGGTGATGGATCTGGGTTCCCTGCCACTGACAAGGTAGTGCGGTTTTATGGAATTTTCCTTAGAATTGAGTGAAAAGTTCAAGAATTTGTTGTTGGGGGTTCGATAGTGTTTTTGTAAATGGAAAAAGCGCGAAACTTTTTTGGTTTAAACGTGCCTTTCCTTGAATTTCGGGCCTCTACACTGGAATTTCTACAATTTCAGTGAAGCCGTTGACTCGGTCTAGTCTTTTCTTCTTCGAAAAAATTCCATTTTGGAAATTGAGTTTTTAATGTTCTATCTAATAATAATTCACTGGACCAAAAAAGAGAGAAAAAAAAAGGTTGAAGGTTTACTTTTTTCTTATTTTAAATATATAATTTTTGTTTGTCAATTGTTGAAGTTGGGAATTTAATCTGTCTTCTATTTGGTGAAATAATAATGATTCTAGGCTGTCATATCTATCTCATAAAAAGTATAAATTTGTCTTTTCTTCAGTTATTATCTCAGTTTCCTTTTTTTTTTCTGTTGCAAGTATGTTTTCTCCTTTTGACGCTTTGAACTCCATGCCACTTTGGCTTTTCACGTCGACTTGGCTTGTGTTAGTCCTCGGCCATTAAGGATAAAAAGCAAGCGTTGTTCTTCTTTCTGCTTAAATCCCTTCTCTGTTCTTTTTGTTTGTACACTTTCAGGGAGAGAAGTCTGTCCTTGCCACAAACCCCACAAACGATGTCCAAGGTTTGTAGTTAGCCAACGAGCTCAGTTACCCATTTGCTTGAAAAGGCCAAATTAAAGAACTTTTTTGTGTGATATGTGTCTACCTTATTTGCAGATTCGGGACCCTCAGCACCTTTGCCTGATAAAAAGCTATTACTGTTTATCCTCGATCGGCTTCAAAAGTGCGTTTTTCAAAATTCTCTGATTTTATTTTTGAATTGTTTGACGTTACTTACTCTCTCTTTGGGATGAGTTACAATCTTTTTTCCTTGATGAATTTAATTGAAGGAAGGACACATATGGAGTATTCTCTGAGCCAGTGGACCCGGAAGAGGTTGGCTGCCAATCCTGTTGCGTGATACTATAATAATTTCCTAGTTATTTATATGAGTTCTCTTAACTTAATTCTCCGTTGATGTCATCTTAAATATGCAGCTTCCTGATTATCACGAGGTTATTGAAAATCCCATGGATTTTGGGACCGTAAGGAAGAAACTCTCTGGTGGGGTCTATGCCAACCTGGAACAGTTTGAGGTTGGTTTTCTGTGGTCGTGTTTGTAGTTTTGGCTAACTGTTCTCTATTTCATTTATTAACATTGATGGTTGCTTTTGGTGCTCATTTAGCCAAGGACTTATGCTTTACTCTATATGTCCTAGTTAATCTGATACAGATTCATTTTTAGTAAAATAAGTTGTATCCTGGCTCTTCTTAATTTGATTTATATGAAAATTTGTACTTAGATGTCCAAGTAATCTGGAAGGGAATAGCATTAAGAGTACAATTGTTTTGATCGAAGTAGTGCCCCTAAAATTTATTTAACTGGCATAATGGGGCTCAACTGAGAGAAATAAACACTCCCAAAGTCCAGTACCGCAATGCATTCGGCTTAGAAGTTTGGATGTTATAGGTCATCGTTATTACATATAAACAAATCTAACTCGTAAAAAGGTTTGATTTTTGATGTTATATATAGCTATTTTTGTGTGATGCTCTGCCTTTTACTCTTAGCATCTTTAAAAAGAACTACATGACACACTTGGAAGCTGGATTAGCCAATGTACCATTCTGATCTTCCTCCAAAAATTATATGTTGGAGACTTTGCTCAATTTTGTTTGACTTACTCTGAAGCTTCATCTCTCTTGTCATGCAGAAAGATGTTTTCTTAATATGCTCGAATGCAATGCAGTATAATGCCCCAGATACCATTTATTTTCGCCAGGTATTGTTGGCATTTAAACTTCGAAACTACCATTGTCCTGTCAACAAGACATTTTCTCTGAAACTTGGTTGAATCTTCTCAGGCTCGATCCATACAGGAGCTGGCAACAAAGAACTTTGAAAACTTGAGGCAGGACAGTGATGATAATGAAGCAGAACCTAGAGTAGTGAGGAGAGGTAGACCTCCAACAAAGAATTTGAAAAAACCACTGGGTAGGCCTCCGTTGGACCGTGCTGGCTCAGAATTTTCCTCAGATGCAACTCTTGCTACTGGAGGAGACAGTGGCATCTGTTCCATTAGTGATCTGAGAAAAGGGCCTCAACTTTCAGACAAGTCTGGATTAGCAGATTCATTGGTGCGATTTTCCAGTTCTCACATTGACGACAATAAGTCTGAGAGGCATGATGAAGCTACAGGTTTGAAATTTTGATTTCTAGTTTGCTTAGTCCGTGATTAAAACAATTGAAAATTGTAAACATTTCAGTTCAGTACGAAGCTTGAGGCATTGGTGGTTTCTTTTTTCAGGTGCTAAGGGTAGTTCATTGAAGTTTGGAAAGAAACAATTTCCTATTGATGATAACAGACGTAACACCTATAAGAATCCATTAGCTGGTGCACGAGAGCCATCTGTCTTGAGTACCTTTGATGCAGAGAGGAAGCAGCTAATGGCTGTACGTATCACATTAATGGGAATTCTTCTATGCATCTTGTTTTGACATGAAATAAGAGGCCACCCAGTGCCATTCAGGGTTCAGTTCCTCAGTCCAGGCAGATAATAGCAGACAGGATATGGTTTTATGTCCTATGAAAACTGAAAATGAATACAAGAGATAGTCCTTATATGATTACCTAAGCTATACGTTTTAACTTTTACATCTCACTGTTGAACAGTCAACAACTGCCCTTGCATTTGCATTGACCAATTTATGGTCTGTTACATGTAGCCCTTTGCTTTGATTGGGTCATTGACTTGTGCTTTCAACTGAACCAGGTTGGGCTTCTCTCAGAGCATGGTTATGCAAGAAGTTTAGCTCGATTTGCTGCAAACATTGGACCTGTTGCTTGGAGAATTGCTTCAAAAAGGATAGAAAGGTCTCTTCCCCCTGGTGTTAAATATGGCCCTGGATGGGTTGGAGAGAATGACATACCACCTCAAAGGCCATTACTTCCTTCTTCAAGCCATCCAGGCCAGCCTTCATTCTTGCAGCCTTTTTCTTGTCTTGAAGATACACTGCAAACGGCAGAATTGAGAGAAGAGAATATTTCTGGAAAACCCAGAGAAGAAAATTTTTCAGATAAAATGTTGTCTTCAATGCATTCACACTTGGAAGGACATATAAACAACTCTTGTCCGCCATCTACCTCCAATTCATCCTTGGCTTCTACTACAGCAGAACCTTTCAAAGAAAGAGAAGTAACTGAAAGAACAAACTTGAATACAGCGTTAAATATGCTAAACAGCAGTGCGGGTGAGATCAGGTCAAGGCCTCCCATTCAGATTCATCAGAGCTCCGTGATTCACCCTGGCATGAATGGATATAATGGAACATATCGGCTTGACCTTCCTGCCCAGATGGGAAAACAAGTTGGTTCAGCAGCCATATCTCCTGGATTTAACTATCAGTCTTCACCATTTATTGGCACAGTTTCTGCAACTAATTCTAACTTTGTACACCCAGCAGCTACAGCAAATAGCTCAAATTTAGAAATTGCAAAACTTTCGGAAAATTTGGCTGCTGTAGCTTCAGAGAATGTATTAGGAAAATCTGCGACAAACGACACTCCTAAGTCAAGAACTCAATCGAGATCATCTTGGAAAGGGTTAACATCTCAGTCAAAACCAGAATCAGGGTTGTCACCACAACAGAAGTCAGATACACTGCCGCCTGATCTGAATGTGAGATTTCAGTCTCCAAGTTCACCTAATTCTAACAATCGTGTGGATTCAGCACAGCCAGATTTAGCATTGCAGCTCTAAGAATAATTGAGATATGTGTCTCCTTTTCTTGTTTTAGTCATCTTTTATGATTTTAGTTAACAATAGAATGAACGGTGGGTTTGGCGTTGGTGCTCCTGGGAGTGAGGCCAAGATTGGAAGGGAGCCATCCAAGCGTCACCTAATTGTATCTGTAAAAGCATAGGGATGTCATTTGTACAGATTTAACGTATCCTAGTTCATAGGTTGACAAAGCAGCCAAAAAGGGCGATGGATGGAGGAAAAGCAGGCCAACATTTGTAGCATTAGACAACAATTGAGGGCTGTGATGTTGGAAGAATTTGAATCATTATGTTCAGAAGCTTTTATCTGGTGTCAAATCTTCTATTAGTATCGTTTTTTGAAAAGCAGAAAGCAGTTGGGACAATCGCAAAGGCCTTCTATAGCTCCATCTAATGCAGGCGGCTGCTAATGAACTTGCCAAACTCCAGTTGTGTTTGGTTTTACAGAAACATTTTCTGTTCCAATTGTAAGATACTATGCATGTCCGTGTAAGAATGATGCTATAACAAGTTGTTGGATTGGATGGACCCCTTAGACCTAGTAACTAAGGAGGACATGGAATTACAAATGTAAAGAGTTTTGGTTGAAGATTTAAATTCTAGGGAAAGAAAAAAGACCTGCTTGATAATAGCTCCTTGAAGGTACGGGGTAATAATAAGATTGACTTGTTTATTAGGGTTGAGGAGGAAGCTACAGATCGTTTATTATGGTTGAGGAGGAAATTATGGGGTAATGATAAGATTGACTCGTTTATTATGGTTGAGGAGGAAGCGATAGACTTTCTTTAGTAATATCATGTAGGGAAGGAAAACGCAGAGAGAACTGAGAAGTGTCATTTTCTTGCAACCTTATATGAATTAAAATTACGTATGTATTTTCAACATTATCTTTGAAAACCACAAACAAATGTTTATAAATCCATGGGACTCTTATCATATTTGTTATAAAATAATAACTTAATGCTACCGGAAATATATAGTATGCTTGTGGAAATATAAATGCGGGAGCGTAGACTTTAATAATGACACGCTTTGAATGTTCAAAACGGTATGAGGACATGGCCATTCAATCAAGTCTTAAATGTTTGTGTTAAAGTCAACAGTCAACGATTTGGTCAAACCGGCTTCGGTGTGGAAATTCATGACACTCTGACTCTTACCCTCTTCTGTCCCTCCGGACGTAGTTTATAATAACTGTAAAGTTGTCATCTTTGGGACCCAAGACTTCCTATTCAAATGGAGAAAAACTAGGAACTCTATCTCTATCTACAACAATTCTCATCCTGAGCCAGTCAATACAAAAATTGCAGTCTTGGACAAAAGTTTAACAACATCATTTAGAAAATGTAGTGACTAGAAGGAAGCAAACCATGATTAGCTGTCAGTGTTTGATGTTAGTAAAATACGACAACATTGTTATATGATCAAATTGTTTGAATTCTTTGTCCTGGACTCACCACATAATTTCTTCGGATAATTATTGAACCAAATGAGTTGCAGTTGAGGCGCGTAACACGGGTACAAGCCGTTGCTTGTCAACCCACCATTTCTATATTCATCTTCAACCCAAAAGGCCATGGTCTATTCTTTGGTAATTGGCATGGATAGGATGACGACAGAGCATAAGCTAAACGATTTGACGAGCTTTTCTGTTCTTAAACTTTCATTTTCCGTCCATTTTTATTGACAAAGTTCATTTAACTAGAACCTCAAACTCTTTCAACGTCAACAGATCGACTGGTTTAAGGTTAATGGAAGGAGGGAGAGACACTTAGCTTCGTTCTAGTCAATAGAAAATAAAATAGGAAAACTTTGTTATTCATCACTTGTCTCAGTAATTTGACCAAGAAGAAAGGAAACAGCAGCCGGCCAGTTTGAAGACTTCACAATTTCTACTAATTTCCCATAACATCAGACTTCATAATATTCTATTCTTCTCGCTGTCTGTCTTTGGATCCTTGAAGAACTGGATAAACCACCTGTCTGGATTGTACACAGCACATTTCTTGAGATGGGGATATGTTGGGGTTCTTCTGCTTGTAGTCCTTCACCGTCCTCCAATGATTATCTGTCCTCAGGTAAACCATATACTTCACTCCTTCCTACTCACTCAGACATTTGGTTTTCTACTATGGCCCCGTTACTATTTGTTGAGTTTTTCATTTCTTCGATGTTGCAAGTATTTTTTTTTATATATCTAACAATCTCAAAGTCCACTCACCACCAAGAAAGGTTGGAGTTTTGAGCTATTTTCCTCTTTTTCTTGCATAGGTAGATTGCTGCGAAACTATGGACTTCTGAGCTGCTGCCTAATTGTTAATCTTCTATATCCATGAGTCTATAGATTTCATCTGTTCTTTCTTCTTCCAATTTTCCGCTAGATTCCTTCTAACCCAAATTATATGTACTTACTGCTCAACCGTATGGAAGCCTTGTGAAAAATCTTTGTTGATGTTTTACCTTTGCTTTTGCTTCCGCATTCTGTTTCGATTGCTCACTTGGATAGTACTGACTGTTATTCTCTGCTCTTGGTAATCTCTTTTGTGATATTTTGGTTTGACTCTCGTTTTGATTTATCACTGATCAGTAGCTATATTCTTGCATTGGTTCCAATATGTGTGTCTAGAATTTAACTTTAGTTCTGTCATGGCTGTAGGGACATCTCACACCAGCAGCAATTCAACTTCTTCCAAACCCAGCAATTCAACTTCTTCTGGGACTAGCAACGTTTCAGTGAACAGCCAATTTTCGGGTGGAAGCAATGTTGAGGTCTATCCAAATGGGCAGATCTTGCCCACACCGAACTTGAAAATATTCTCGTTTGCAGAACTGAAGTCTGCCACCAGGAATTTCAGATCTGATACTGTGCTTGGAGAGGGAGGTTTTGGTAAAGTCTTTAAAGGTTGGCTTGAAGACAAGGCCCCTGGGAAGACTGGAAGTGGTACTGTAATTGCTGTTAAAAAATTGAATAGCGAGAGCTGGCAAGGCTTTAAAGAGTGGCAGGTGATTCAACCCTGGATAGATGATTTGAGCTATTGAGCAACATTAGAATATTAAAGACATTTCATTCTGAATCTCAAATATAATTGAATAGAGTTGTGTTCTCGTTTTCTGTTTCTTATTTTGGTGCCAGTGAAGGTCACACAAGATTGCTAGCATATACATATCGATATAGAAGTTTTCTGATTCACTACTTACTATTGGTGTAATTGTTGGTTTACTGCTGTAGTCGGAGGTTAATTTCTTGGGAAGACTTTATCATCCTAACCTCGTGAGGTTGGTAGGATATTGCTGGGAGGAGAAGGAACTGCTCCTTGTTTATGAATTTATGCAAAAAGGAAGTTTAGAGAACCATCTATTTGGAAGTAAGAGCTCACGCCATTCTTCTCTTCTGCTGTTTCCAGATATGGCATGCTTGTTCTCTTCTAACATTAGACTGTGTTTTTACATGACAAATTTTCTAATGGGGTTCAGGAGGCTCAGCTGTTCAACCTCTTCCATGGGACATACGTATTAAGATTGCTATAGGAGCAGCAAAGGGACTTGCCTTCTTGCATACATCTGACAAGCAAGTCATCTACCGAGATTTTAAAGCCTCAAACATACTGCTCGACGGGGTGAGTTTTTCTGTGAGTTACTCGTGTTTATATTTTATTCGTGTCTGTCCCATGTAGCTTTTTTATTCAGAAGTTTTCCTGATTTTGTATTGTAGTCTTACACAGCCAAAATATCAGATTTTGGCTTGGCCAAATTGGGGCCTTCAGATAGCCAGTCACATGTAACGACACGAGTAATGGGCACCTATGGTTATGCAGCCCCTGAATATGTTGCAACAGGTAAGCAATTTGCACCTATACTTCATGAAGCATTTGATCAGACCAGCTTCAAAATGTTCCTTATCTCATCTTATGGCGTTGTCTTGTGCTGAAACAGGGCACTTGTATGTAAAAAGTGATGTTTACGGATTCGGGGTTGTTCTTGTTGAGATATTGACTGGGTTACGGGCAATCGATACAAACCGTCCAAGTGGAAGACATAATCTGCTGGACTGGATCAAGCCATATTTATCTGACAGGAGAAAGTTGAAGAGCATTATGGACTCTCGATTAGAAGGAAGATACCCTTCCAAGGCAGCATTTAGAATAGCACAGCTCGCTTTAACCTGTCTTGAATCGGAACCCAAGCACCGACCACCAATGAAAGATGTAGTTGAAACATTGGAGATCATAGGAGGAAGTAATGACAGGCTAGAGCCCAGAGCTCGTGCAAACCGTCGTACAACTCAGCGACAAGCCCAACAACCTCTGCAGTGTCGTTCTCCACTCCATCCAAGGCAGGATGGAAATCGTGTCCGTCAACAACCTGCACGTTTTTAAGATAAGCAGTGTCCTTGAGGTTATATTATTTGTCAATATGTTTATGTAAATGGATTCGAATATGTTGTTGTTGTTGTTGAAGTAGTACTACTATGCAAAAGAGAACTCATTGTTATTCCACAGGCACATTTGGAAGTTAAATCTTTTCTTTGGTTCGATGCTATTCGATTTGAACAGCATCCTTCTAATCTTCAAGGGCTCTCCTCACAAGTGCTTTTAAATCTTCATTTCCAATATCCTCGTACAGACAATGCGATTCTTAACTATATTATCAAACCCAAAGCTTTATAATTGGGTTTTGAGAATAAAAGAGTCGTCAGCAAATGGAAAATGGCAAGAGGTGATTTATGGGAACACTGAAGTGAAAAGGGCGGGAGCTGAAGCAGCGGATTACTCTTTGTTGTTACCCCTGGTTATCAAAGCCTATTCAAACTTTTCTTGTGGGCATGGAAAATCCTTCCATGCTTGCTTGGTCAAACAGGGATACGAATCATATACCTCCATTGGAAATTCAATCCTGGACTTCTACAGTAAATATGGGGACCTGAATGCGGCTGTGACTGCTTTTCGTTGCATGACGAACGCGGATTCTATTTCTTGGAATATTGTGATTCATGGGCACCTCACTCGCGGTTCCTTAGAGGAAGGTTTGAACTGGTTTACTTGTGCTAGGATTTCTGGGTTCGACCCCAACATTTCTAGTTTGGTCCTCGTAATTCAAGCATGTCATTTTCTACAATTAAAGCAACAACTGTCCAAACTGCACGCTTACCTGATTCATAGTGGCTTCTACGCCATTTCTTCGGTTCAAAATTCGTTGCTGGGAGCATATGTAGATGCCGGAATGCAGTTTGCTAGACAACTGTTTGACGAAATGCGCGTGAAAGATGTTATTGCTTGGAGCGTTTTAATAAACGGTTATGTTCAGAGAGAAGAAAGTCAGGTTGGGTTGCGGGTGTTCAGAGAGATGGTGATGTTACCAAGTATCAAGCCAGATGGAGTGACAATTGTTAGTGTCCTGAAAGGCTGTGCTAATTTAGCGTATATCAGCATGGGGAGGTTGGTGCATGGGTTGGTGATTTGTAGAGGTTTAGTTGGTGATTTGTTTGTTCAAAACTCTTTGATTAACATGTATTCCCGTTGCAACGATGCCGATTCTGCATTTAAGGTCTTTTGTGAGATTTCTCAAAGGAATAATGTCTCGTGGAATTCAATGTTATCTGGTTTTGTCCTTAACCAAAACTATATGGAAGCCCTGTCGTTGATTTCTTCAATGCAGAAGGACGGCCCTAGAGCTGATGAGGCTACTCTGGTCAGTTTACTACAGATATGCAAGTATTTTGAGTTGCCATCTCAGTGCAAATCGGTTCACTGTACAATACTCCGCCGAGGGTTTGATTCAAATGCAATGCTACTCAATTCTATAATTGATGCATATGCCAAATCTGATCTTGTTGAACTTGCGTGGGAAGTCTTTGCTAGAACGAGGAGAAAAGATGTGGTCTTATGGAGCACAATGATTGCTGGGTTTGGCGGTTGTGGGAGGCCCGATGAAGCTATTGCTGTTTTTCGGGAGATGAGCAATGCGAGAGAGATGCCGAATTCAATAACCATTGTCAATCTTCTTGAAGCTTGTTCGATTTCAGCTGACCTGAAGAGGTCACAATGGGCGCATGGAGTGGCTATCCGCAGGGGCATGGGTGTAGAAGTGGGAATTGGGACTGCCATTGTTGACATGTACGCAAAATGCGGGAACATAAAGGCCTCGAGGAAGTGGTTCGACCAAATTCCGCATAAAAATGTTGTTACATGGAGTGCCATGGTAGCTGCCTATGGCATGAATGGTCTTCCCCATGAAGCCTTGGCCTTGGTAGCTGAAATGAAGTTGCAGGGGGTCAGGCCGAATGCTGTTACTGCGCTGTCAGTACTTTGCGCATGCAGTCACGGAGGATTAGTTGAAGAAGGGCTCTCCATTTTCAGATCAATGGTTGAAGAGGACGGGATTGAGCCTGGAGTTGAACACTACTCGTGTGTGGTGGACTTGTTAGGTCGGGCTGGAGAGCTTAATAATGCAATTGAAGTAATTAAGATGATGGGTGGAAATGACGAGGAGAGTGCAAGTGCTTGGAGTTCGGTTTTGAGTGCTTGTAGAAGCCAGGGGAACTGCAAGCTTGGTGAAGGAGCCATGTCTCGAGTAAGGGAGTTGGAGCCTCTGAGTTGGGCCAACTATATGGTAGCGTCAGGCATGTATGGTGGAGAAGGGAAATGGGTAGATGCAGGGTGGATGAGACTGGTCGCAAAGGAGAGAGGTGTGAAGGTGGTTGGCGGTTACAGCTTGGTGCACATTTGCAACAAGTCGCATTTCTCATCCCAGAGCGGGTAGGATAAGCTGTACCTGTATTATAATTGGATAGAGTGAAGGTGTGGCTACCTTGATCATGTTGGACTTTGGGCCTCCTCTTAGAGTTCTCATAATACATTATACATTTTCATCTATAAAGTTGGATTTTATGCAAAGTTTTAAATATCACACATTTTGAAAATTATCAAATTATCAATAAACTTAAAACTAAAAATGGTTAATCTTTGGAAGGAAATAAGAAAGGGCGGGTAGTTGATATCGATAGAGCAAGTGACAAAACGGTGGTTGGTGATTGGTAATTGAAAACAAAAGCAGCGATGAAAAAGAGCTAAGCGAGGGTGGGCGAGGAGACGTGTCTGTTTCCGGTGAGCAACGCAAGAGCCCAAAACGCTGAGTTGTGTCTTTTATTGAGTAAAGATGTGTATTTGTTTTTACCCCAAAAAAAAAAGATGTGTATTTGTCAATGTTTTAAAAACCGGACCGGAGATCGAACCGGTCGAAAGAAAGGTTTAAAGTTTAGAGGTTCAACTGGTAGTGAACCGCTATAAAACCAGAATATAATAAATAAGATAAAATTTTTATAAGAATAAATAAAAATAAAATATTTTATTGAAATAAAAAACACACCAATGTTTATTATTGTATAATGAACTAAAAATAAATAAATATGAGTCCAATATAAAACTTAAAATAACAATAAAAATCAAAATTGTATTTCT
>JANIIA010000192.1:72358335-72370717 GCA_027478495.1 Erythroxylum alaternifolium | reverse complement strand
TCCTAATTTCTCTTATTTACCTCACTTGGACCCGTTTCTCTGGTCCGACCCGTTCTACGGAACCGGGATGCTACACTTGCTTTGTTCAAGATAAAAGACCTCAGGTCTCGAAATTGGATCCCAAATCGCTCAAGTGTGTCTTTTTGGGATATTCTCGTGCTTAAAAAGGATATCGTTATTACTCTCCTTCATTGGGTTATTACTTAGTCTCTACTAATGTTACCTTTTTCAAGAATACCCCCTTCTTTGGTTCTCTTGTGCCTTCTTCGCATATTAGAGATTAAAGGGATGATTTTCTTATTTATACTGTCAGTAAATAGGTAGTTTCTCCTACATCTCGACTTATTATTCGTTATGTTTATTCTCGACGTGTGCAGCAATCTATTGAGGCACCTCCCATCGACCAAGACATAGACCCGACCCATTCTGCTTCGTCTCCAGATTCCTCACCACTACCTGATGCTAGCTTTTATCTTCCTATTGCTTTGTAAAGGTAAATGTGCATGCACCTACCCTATTTCTTCTTTTGTAACTTATCATGCTTTATCTCCCTCCTCAATGTCTTTTGTAGCCTCCTCAGACTCTGTTGCTATCCCAACGTCCATTATTAAAGCACTGGCTCATGATGGTTGGCAAGCTGCAATGAAGGAAGAAATGATGGCCTTAAAGTAGAATCATACTTGGGATCTTATGTCCCTTCCTTAAGAGAAATGAGCTATTGGCTATAAGTGGGTGTTCACTGTTAAAATGAATCCTGATGGTTTTGTTGCTCGATTAAAAGCTCGGTTGGTTGCTAAAGGATATGCTCAAACATATGGGGTGGATTATTCGGAGACTTTCTCTCCAAATGCAAAACTTTCTTCTGCCTGCCTGTTTATCTCCTTAGCTGCCACTTACAATTAGACATTTCACCAACTTGATGTGAAGAATTCTTTCTTACATGGGGATTTATCTGAAGATGTTTACATGGAGCAACCACCTAGATTTGTTGCTCAGGGAAAGTCAGGGAAAGTGTGTAAATTACAGAAGTCTCTGTGTGGATTGAAGCAATCACCTCGTGTCTAGTTTTGGAAGATTTAGTGCTATAATGATTGAGTTTGTTTTGCGAAGAAGCACATATCATCGCTCAGTGTTTTTTGCATCATTTAGTTTTGGGTACATTTTATTAGTTGTATATGTGGATGATATAATGATCACTGGAAGTGATGAAGTAGGAATCACAAGGTTGAAAGCATTCATTGGGACTCGTTTTCAGACAAAGGATTTAGGACCATTGAAATACTTCTTAAGAATTGAAGTTTCTCATAGTCATAAAGGGATCTATCTATCTCAAAGGAAATATTGTCTGGATTTATTAGATGATGCTGGCTTTATTGAGGCAAAGACATGTGATGCGCCTATGATACGAAATGTGAAGTTAAAAGTTGAAGATGGAGACTTACTTGTGAATCCTGAAAAATATAGGAAAATTGTGAAAAAATTGAACTATCTTACTATCACTCGTCCTGATGTTGCCTTTTCAGTAAGTGTTATAAGTCAGTTCATGTCATCTCCTAGAACCTCACGTTGGGATGTTGTTATTCATATTTTGAGATATCTAAAAGATGCGCCAAGACGTGGCATCTTATATCGAAATAATGGTCACCACATTATAGAAGGATTCACAGATGCTGACTATGCAGGAGATCTTTAAGATTGGCGCTCTACCACAGGTTAATGTGTTTTTGTTGGAGGTAATCTTGTTTCTTGGAAGAGCAAGAAACAGAGTGTTGTATCTCGATCAAGTGCAGATTCCGAATATAGGGCCATGGCACAAACTACATGTGAACTCGTATGTTTACGTCATTTACTTGGTGAGATTGGGTTTGTTCAATCTAAACCAATGAACTTATGGTGTGACAATGAAGCAGCAATTTATATTGCAAATAATCCTGTGTTTCATGAGAGAACCAAGCATATAGAAGTTGATTGTCATTTTACCTGGGAAAAGCTAGAAGATGGATCAATCTCAACTCAACATGTCAGAACAGGGAGCCAATTGGCTGATGTGTTCACCAAAGCATTACCGGGGAATCGGGTTAATTATATTTGTAACAAACTGGGCATGATCAATATCTATGCTCCAGCTTGAGGGGGAGTGTTACAGAATATATCAGTTACATAATTATAGGGATTATGTAGTTAATGTAAATATCATAGTTATAAGGATTTAGCATGATTATAGGGATTATTTTCCTAGTTTTAAACCTATGTATTCAGTATAAATGCCTGTAACATTATTCTAAGTAATACACAGAAAACTTCTCATTCTTCTCAGTTTATACAACCACCTAATTATTAATGCTTTACGTTATTGATTACTGCACATCATTTGTTTGCTCTTTTTCTTCCTTGATGTGAAGCCTACTAATATGTTCCCTTTTACTTTGCTTTTGTATGCTACTCAACTTTTTCAATATTTATCAATAAACTAATAGAATTTGAGATTTGAGAGAGTATTTTCTGCATTGCTTGTTTACAAGTATACAAGAGGGTCAATTATATACATATTACCCTAATAACTAAAAAGAAAACAAAAATAATGAGATCTTACGATCATGGGATATCCTAACTAAACAGGATATTCAGATCCCATGATCATAGGATATTCTATCTAAGTATACAAAGTCCTAAAACTATCATGTTTTCCCACACTCCCCCTCAAGTTGGTGAATAGGTATTCTCCATTCCTAGCTTGGATACAATATTCTCAAAACTTGAACTACTTAACCCTTTTGTAAGTGCATCAACAAGTAGATCCCTTGCAACCATATAACGTGTGCAAATCAAACCACTCTCTAGTTTTTGTTTTATAAAGTGTTTGTAAACTTCAATGTGCTTCTTTCGATCATGTTTTACCGAGTTATGAGTTATACTGATTGTCGATTTATTATCATAGTAGAGCCTCATTAGGCCATTTCACTTAATCTTCAAATCTTCTAAGATGCTTTTCAACCAAAGTAGTTCAGACTTGCCTTGAGCCATTGCTCGAAATTCTGGCCTTGCACTAGATTGTGCTACCACGTTATGTTTCTTACTTCTTCACGTCACATGGTTGCCACCAAGAAAAGTGCAATATCCTGAAGTTAATCTCCTGTCAACAATTAATCCTCCATAATTAGCATCCATATATACCTCAAGTACTATATCTCCATTTTTGTTTAACAAAATACCGTTTCTTGGTCTCCTTTTATAACATAGTAGTACTTGGTGAGCTGCCTACAAGTTAACCGTTTCTTGGTCTCCTTTTATAACATAGTAGTACTTGGTGAGCTACCTACAAGTTAACTTCTTTTGGGCTATATATGAATTGTGTCATACTCATTGCATATGTTATATCTAGTTACGTGTGAGATAGATAAATGAGCCTCCCTACAAATTGATACATTTTCCTGTCTACTGCAACATCCTTCTCTACCTTTCCATGTTTAAGGGTCTATCGGAGTAGTAGTTGGTGTGCAAGCTGTCTTGCTTGTTTCCCTTAGGAGATCAAACATACTTTTGTTGAAAGATAAAAGTACACTGCATAGAGTGAGTTACTTCAATGCCAACAAAATATCTCAGCCTTCCCAATTCCTTGATCTCAAACTCATTAGCCAAACATCGACTTGAATACCATCTTTCGTTGTTATATCTTATCAATATTAGTTCATCAACATGTACTAAAAATGTTGACTTCCCTTGAAGGTGAGGGTTTGATGAACAATGTACGATCCCTTTGGCTCTATCTATACCCCATAGCTATAATTACTCCTGCAAATCTTCCAAATCGCACTTGTGACAATTATTTTAGTCTACAAAAGGCCTTCTTTAACTTACAAACAGTTTGAGTAGCAAATTATTCCTATAACCTGATGCCATTTTCATGTAGATTTATTGCTTGAGTTTTCCATGCAAAATTGTATTCTTGACATCAAATTACTGGAATTTTCAATTATAGTTAGCTGTCAAAGATAAGAGAACTTAATAGTATTCATCTTTGCAACTGGATCGAAAGTCACTAGTTGCAAAGGTCGAGTATAGCTTTTGACCACAATCTTGCCTTATATTTTTCAATAGATTCATCTGCTTGATACTTTACTGTATAAACCCATTTACAGCCCATAGGTTTCTTCCCCGTTGAAAACTTCACCAACTCCCAAGTTTTATTATTTTCCAAATCCTTCATTTCCGCATTCCAGTGAGATATTTGAGAGTTTCACTAGTTTCCCACAGATTTGTGGTTGTTGAATACAAACCTCTTATTGAAAAAATGATGGCTAGAGTTCAGCATTGGACTACTAGAGCTCTAAACTAGGTAGGAAGCACTCAATTGATTGGATTATTGCTTAGTATCCAGAGATTCTGGTGCTTAATCTTCCCTATTCCTCAACAGGTTTTGAACAAAGTTCAAGCTATTTGCAGGACATTTTTCTGGGCAGCTGGCGATATGAAGAGTAGAAAGGCTCCTTTAGCTTGAAAACGAATTTGTCAAGATAGAGAAGCAAGTGATTTAGGCTATAAAGAGTTATTATCTTGGAATAAAGCATCACTGTGTAAATCTCTGTTTGATCTAGATGGCCCATCAAATTCAGCTTGGGTTAGGTGGGTGAAGGAGCATATAATGAGTGGTACAAGTATATGGAAATTGAAAAAGAAAACAACTAATTTGTGGTGGTGGAATAAACTTCTGGAGTGTAGAGATGAACTCCTACATGCTGTATATTGTAGACCTTTGGATCAATTCAAATCAAATGGTAAGGCTGATCATGGTACATGTGGAAAATTGGAATGGTCAGGTGTTATCTAGCATAACTTTTAGATTCCCAAATGTGCTTTCATTGCTTGGATGTGTGTCCAGAATAGATTAGCTACTTTAGATAAAATTAACAAATGGAAGCTTGTTTCCAAGGAGGATTGTAAGATTTGCCAAAAGAACAAAGAGGCAGGGAATCATCTCTTTTTTGAATGTGAGTTTTCTGCAACTTTTATTTAACAGGTCATGGAATTGGTGGATCTGAGGATTGGGTTTGTAAAGTTTGACTCCTGGATACAATATTTGTGTAGAGCTAAAAGGAAATAAGAACTTATGCTTTTTGTTCTTGTGCTTATTACATTTGGATGTATAGAAATGCTGTGATTTTTAAAAAAGAACAATCTAACAGTGAAGATTGTATAGCTAAGGTTAAGTATGATCTAAGAATTAGGTGGAGCAGCCTTAGTTTGGAGGCATAGGAGAGTTAAATATCTAGTTGAGAAGTTGCATTTAGGTCTGAAAATTTTGTGATGTGGGGGTATGCCCCTATTACTCCTGTACATATTTTTTGATAGTCAATATAACTTTTCGCTTTTACTCCCAAAAAAAAAAAGCCCTATCAAACACATCTACAACCTACAACACTTGGGAAGTAGAGAATTCAATTGCTATGGCTTATCTAATTAATTCTATGGAGCCAAGCATTGGACGAACTTATTTGTTCTACAAGACAACAAAGGAAATTTGGAATGTAGTTCAAGAAATATATTTGGACCTGGAAAATGCATGTAAATGTTTTAAGAACAGGTTTAAAAGTCGTAATACCCAACAAGGGAATTTGATGGTCACTGATTACTATAATTCCCTTGTTGAATTATAACAGGAGATGCATATTTTTCATTAGATTGGATGGGATTCCCCTATGATGCTGCAAATACAACAAAATACTTGTGAAAGAGCATATCTTTGATTTCTTGCAAGGTTGAAACCTAACCTTGATGAAGTTCGTGGTTGATTATTTAGGACAATATTTCTTACTCTTCGTGAATCATTTGCAAAAGTTAGAAGAGAAGAAAGTAGGGAGCAAGTAATGATGAATTCAATAACTCGATGTGATTCTCCTTTAGAATCACAAGCATTAGCCTTTGTGGCAAAGAAACAAACTGGTGGCTGTGGCTCTTGGTCCAAGGAGAAGGCTTGGTGTGATTATAGTAACAAGCCTTACCACATTCGTGACACATTCTAGGATTTGCATGAAAAACCTACTGATTGGAAACCAAAGTATCAATGTGGTCCATGAGTTTATGCAAAAGCAACAAACTTGGTAGAATCCAACTCAGAAAGTGCTGTTAGAAGTGCTGCTGGTGTTAGCTTCTCAGTAGAACAAATGGAGATGCTTTGACAACTCCTCAATTAAGCCAAGCGTACATCGAGGTCTGAGAGTTAAAACTCACAAAACCCAACTATAGCCATAGCATAAATAGATAAAACTTGTCTAATAAATTGTTGGATTGTGGGCATTGGAGCATCGGACCATATGATTGGATCAATTGATATGTTTAATACGTATAACAAGTGCAAAGATATGGTTAATGTATGAGTTGCTGATGGGATGATGTTACCTATCATAGGAAGGGGGCCAGTTGCTTGTTCAGTATGACTTTGAACTCTGTTTTACATGCCTAAGTTTAGTTATAATCTATTATATGTTAGTAAGTTAACAAAGGACACGAACTTCGTTGTAACCTTGTTTCCAACCTCGTAACTGAATTTTGTGCAAAATGATTAGCATTGCTGAGAAGAAAGATGGATTGTATTACCTAAGAGAAATAAGGGAGGTTTTTCTAGGTGAGTCACAAAAATAAGAGATCTTGGGTATTATCTTATAGTCTGAAATTATGTTATGGAATCAATGTTTAGGACATCCAAGTTCTTCTTATATGAAAACTTCGTATCCAAATCTATTTATTAATAAAGAAAAATTCTCGTTTCAATGTGAACATTGTGTTCTTGCACATAATCTAGAGTTTCATATCCACTTCATACATATTCACCCTTAGAAGCTTTTCAATTAATCCATAGAGATATCTGGGGTCCTCCTAGGAGAATTAATTTGACTAGAACTCAGTGTTTCATCACTTTCATAGATGATCATATAAGGGTTTGTTGGGTTTACTTGACAAAAAACAAATATGAGGCACTTTATTGGTTGAAACAATTTCATAAATTTGTTTTAAATGTGTTTAATCAAATATTTAGATCCTTAGAATTGATTATGGAAGCAAGTATTTGATGGGAGTGAATATAGAGATTGTGTATTATTTACGTATAGGTTGAATTACAGCAGATAGACCTCTCCTGGGAAGAGTTCCCAGGCCAAATACAGTATGTAATTTTTCGTATGATATCCATTTCTCTTCCTATGATCCTCCATATGCTCTCTGCTGTCCTCTACAATCTCTCACCATAACTAACTTCTAACAGCCTGCCTATGTGTCAATTCCCTTTCCCATCTTACCCCTATGTACATAAGTTTGGAAAGGCCTAGGTTGATGAACTATGGGTTGAGCTATGGGCTGAACACTAACATGATCATTAGTGGGAATACTAGGAGTGCTAACAAGTTCCTCCCCCTCAAAATTCACCTTGTCCGCAAGGTGTTATAAAATCTGCATCCTCCCAAGTTGCTTCTTCAACGGGTTTGTCCTTCCATCGAATAAGCCACTGTAGAACACTTCTTCCTCTGGACTTAGACACGCGGGAGGCTAGGATTGCTTCTGGTGTAGTTAAATCTGCAGGGTCCAATTCTAATCCATGTGGAAGATCATGCTCAATGGGGTGATCACCTACGGCCTTCTTCAGCTGGGAGACATGAAAAATTGGATGCACTTTGGATGTAGATGGTAATTGTAGCTTATAGGCCACGTGTCCAACTCTACCAATGACCTTAAAGGGGCCATAATACCTTGCTGAGAGTTTAGGACAGATTCTTCTGGCAATAGTGAGCTGTCGATGTGGCCTTAGTTTGACAAAAACCAAATCTCCTTCTTGGAAAGTAACCTCCCTCCTGTGAGCATCAACCACTTTCTTCATTATAGATTGTGCCCTCAATAGGTTGTGTTTGAGTTGGCGTAGAGCCTCATCCCTGTCAACCAAGGCTAATGCCACCGATTCTACTTGGGTCTCTCCTTGAGTAAACTGCAGTAAGGTGGGTGGATGGCGTCCATAGACGACTTCAAAAGGTGTCTTACCCGTTGATACATAGAAATTGGTGTTATACCAATATTCAGCCCAAGATATCCACCAAGACCAATTTTTTTGCTGTTCAGAAGTGAAGCACCGGAGATAGGTTTCTAGGCACCTATTAAGTACTTCCGTTTGTCCATTCGTTTAAGGATGGTAGGAGGAGCTCATCCTCAACTTCGTCCCTTGCAATTTAAACAACTCCTTCCAAAAATTGCTTGTAAAGAGAGAGTCTCTATTGCTCAAAATGGAACTAGGGATACCATGCAACCACCTTACTACCTCACGAATGAATAGTTCAGCCACAAACTTAGCAGTGAAAGGATGTTTGAGAAGTAAAAAATGGGCATACTTTGATAAGCGATCCACCACTACCAAGATTACCTCATAATCGTGGGATTTTGGGAGCCCTGTTATGAAATCCATTGAAACTTCATCCCAAATCAGTTGTGGTATGGGCAAGGGCTGTAAAAGTCCAGCTGGGGACATGGCCTCGTATTTACTCTTTTGGCAAGTCATACATTCCCGAACAAATGTCTGTATTGAAGGCTTCATTCCTAGCCAAAACAATCCGCAAGCTAACCTTTTGTAGGTCCTTAAGAACCCGGAGTGTCCCCCTGAAGGAGATGTATGGTACTCATGCAAAAATTTGGGAATCAACACCGAAGTAGCAGATAAAACCAATCTGTTTTTATAGAATAACGGTCCGTCCCTTGTGTGAAAATCAGGCTTAGACTTTGGATCTTGCTGTAAAGCTGCCATAATAGAGCTAAGCTTGGTGTCTTCCCTGACCTCTCTTCGAACAATATCCATATCTAGCCAAAAGGGGGCTGAAACTGCTGAGAACAACAGCTTGTGATCTGCAACTCTGGATGAAGCATTTGCTGCCCCATTTTGCTTTCCTGGTTTGTAGATCGCCTCAAAGTCCAATCCCAGCAACTTTGCTTGCCAACATTGCTGATCTATGGAAGAAATTCTCTGATCTAGCAAATGCTTCAAACTTCTATGGTCTGTGTAAACTTTAAAATGTCTCCCTGTTAAGTAGTGTTTCCAATGTTGTATGGCCATTACCACTGCCATCACTTCTTTCTCATAAACTGATTTGGAATAGGTAGATTCAGCCAAAGTCTTGCTGAAATAGGCCAAGGGGCGACCCTCCTAAATTAGGACAGCACCTAAGCCTCTTCCCAAGGCATCACATTCAAGGGCAAATTCTTTAGAGAAGTCGGGTAAAGCTAAAACTGGAGATGAACTCATCCTCCGCTTCAATTCTTCAAAAGCTTCTTGGGACACTCTTCCCCAGCTGAACCCATCCTTCTTTGTAAGTTCAGTGAGAGGTTTAACGATTTTACCGTAGTCTTTGATAAACTTCCGATAGTACCCCGTGAGACCGAGAAACCCCTTTACCCCTTGCACATTTCTTGGAATAGGCCACTCTAGAACACTTTTAATCTTAGACGGATCCATAGCTACCCCTTCATATGAAATAATGTGGCCTAGGTACTCCACTGACTTCTGTCCAAAAACACACTTTTTCTAATTAGCAAACAGTTGATTGTCTAAAAACAACTTCATCACACAAGTTAAATGCTCCATATGTTGTTTCCAATAGGAACTGTAGACTAGAATATCGTCGAAGAAAACTAAGACAAATTTTCGCAATAAAGGTCTAAAAATAGAATTCATAGTGGCTTGGAAAGTAGCAGGTGCGTTCATGAGACCGAAAGGCATCACTAGATATTCATAGTGACCCTCGTGAGTTCAGAACCCGGTTTTATACACATCTTCTTCCCTCACCCTGATTTGATGGAAACCCGACCTGAAATCAAATTTTGAAAAATATTTAGCTCCATACAACTCCTCCATCAACTCATCCACAACTGGTATAGGAAACTTATCTGGAACCGTGAGCTTATTTAAAGCTCGATAGTCGACACACATTCGCCACTTACCATCCTTCTTCTTCACAAGGATGACTGGACTCGAAAATGGACTGATGCTATGCCTAATAACACCCGCTTCGAGCAATTTTGAAATCTGCCTCTCAATCTCATCCTTATGATGATGTGCATGTCGATAAGGACGGATATTCACTGGTTCTGCTCCTTCGCTCAAATTAATGGCATGGTCCTGGACTCTCTTCGGTGGCAACCCCTTAGGCTTTTGAAAAATTGACTCAAACCTGAATAAGGCAGCCTGCAACTCCTTAAGCTGTTCTGCATCCATGACTCTCATCTCTTTAGAAAAAGACCCCCCCTACTTTCATAGTCCAGAATAGACCCTCCACTTCCAAACTCTGATGCCTTAAAATCTGCTGTAGCACTTGAGGAGAGGATGTTTGCATGACTCCCTGTAGTGTAACTTCTGTCCCATTCCGATTGAATGTCATATACATTTCTTTCCAATCAACCTTTACCACTCCCAAAGTTTCCAACCACGCAATGCCCAAAATTAAGTCGCGTCCCCCTGTTTCAGAGACATTGGCACTCACATTGAACTCCTCTCCACTCAATTCCAATTTCATTTCCTTACAAATTCCTTGTGAGAAGGAACGGTGTCCATCTCCTAGCCTAACACCGAATGTTCTAGTCGGAGTAATAGTAATTCCCATGGCTTGAACCAAACTGCTGGACACAAAGTTGTGACTAGCACCACTATCCACCAAAATCACTATAGGCATATCATTATACTTACCTAATAAAACCATGGATTTTGTGGGTGACGATGGGTTCTTATCATCAATCTCCCTGAAATCCACCGAATTGCATACAAGCTCCCAATCTTCTTGATGTGCCTCCTCCACTAGTGCTTCTTGATTAAACAACCCACTGTCTTCCTCATCTCCCTCCCATACAATCAGCCTATACTCCTTATATGGGCATCGGTGGAGTGGACCATAGGTTTGTCCACATTTGAAACATAATCCTTTAGCTCTCCTTTCCATAAGTTGATCATAAGACAAATTACGCGTGCCTCTCCATTTCGGATTCATTGTTCGGTGATTATCAGTGGTGGGACCTCTCTGTTTATTGGGTAGCTCTCTCACTTCAATTTTAAAATTCCCCAATGCATGGTTTGGCTGAGCTGGACGGTACATGTAGGTGTTTCCTGTTTGGTGACCAGAGTTGGCATGGCCCTCGGTTTTTCTTCTTCCTTCTCCTGACCGAATCACGCCCTCTCCAATTAATTCCCTTTCAACCTTCCTTGCGATAGAAATGAGCCAAACTCGGGTTGTGGGATCGTGGGTTTGGACCCTGTTCTTCACTTCCTCACGCAACCCACCCAGAAAACAGCTCATGTACCATTCCTCTGGAAAGTGGCCAATCCACGACGCAACTCTCTCAAATTCGTCAATGTAATCATCCACCGAACCTCTCTGGGAGACCGACTTCAGTTGCTCTATCGGATCCCCTTCGTCCTTTCCCCTATAACGTTCGAACAAGGAACGTTTAAACCGTTCCCACGTCATGCATGGGTCAAACTCCCGAAGGTTCATGAACCAGTACAGAGTTGCTCCCTCCATGCTAATCTGGACCATCTGCAAATGCAACTCAGGTGGAATATTGTGAATCATGAAGTATGACTCAGCTCGTGTAACCCATGCAAACGGATCGTCTCCGTGAAACGCCGGAAGATCTACCCGATGTGCTGCATTGCGATACTCCTCCCATGCACGTTCGGTAGCTTCCGAGGATACGTGGTCCCCTGGTCGAGGAGGACCCGACCCTTGTTGACCAGCAGTTGGTCTATAGCCGCCCTCCGAGTTGGACGCATGATGCGCCGGTCTGTCGCCACCTACGGAAGAGGAAGACGCGCGGTGGCTAAACCCCTGTGGCCCCTCACCGTCACCTCCTACGTTTCGTGCTTGTGGGTTTTTCGCTAACAACGACTGAATACCATCCCTTAGCTCCATCTATAGCAAGCTCTGGGACTTGGCCAACATTTCGACGCTAGCCATTAAGGAACCCAATTGCGACCTTAAGTCCTTCAAGGTAGCATCATGTGACTTAACTATCCCCTCTTGTGTCGAGAGGGACAATTCCTGCCTCTTAAGAGACCCTTCTATCGCTGACACTCTAGCCTCCATTCTAGTGTGCATACAATCTCTACCCCAGTTGGTCTCTCAATTGATGAGAGTGAATATAGAGATTGTGTATTATTTCCGTATAGGCTGAATTACAGCAGATAAACCTCTCCTGGGAAGAGTTCCCAGGCCAAATACAGTATGTAACTAAGAAGCACAGATACGGACACGGACACGTGACATTACACGGACACGGATACGGGGACACACCAACTACTAAAATTTGGTTGACACGGACACGGCATATATATATATATATATAAAGAAAAAAATTCAAAATT
>JANIIA010000192.1:72337685-72349654 GCA_027478495.1 Erythroxylum alaternifolium | reverse complement strand
GACACGGGGACACACCAATTACTAAAATTTGGTGGACACGGACACGGCATATATATATATATATATAAAGAAAAAAATTCAAAATTCATAATATGATATATATTTATTGATGTGTTTCAAGACTTCTAACATCTTGATAGTTCATACATATTTGGTACTTTATAAGCCCCTCTCAAAAAACATGGAGCATATATTCTATTAAGTCGTGTCCGAGCGGTCTCCAGAGGTGTTCGAGCCGTGTCAGAGCTGAAAAAATTATTTTTTAATTTCAACACGTGTCAGGCACGTGTCCACCGCGTGTCAGTGGGTGTCCGACACACGGACATGGCTCCATTTTGCCGTGTCCGTGCTACATAGGTATGTAATATTTTGTATGATATCCATTTCTCTTCCTATGATCCTCTATATGCTCTCTGCTGTCCTCTACAATCTCTGACCATAACTAACTTCTAACAGCCTGCCTATGTGTCAATTCCCTTTCCCATCTTACCCCTACGTACGTAAGTTTGGAAAGGCCTAGGCTACTGAACTATGGGTTGAGCTATGGGCTGAACACTGACATGATCATTAGTGGGAATATTAGGAGTGCTAACAGTATTTCCCAAATGAGTTTAATCAGTACTTGGGAGAAGTTGGGATACATCACCAAAGTTCTTGTGTGGATACACCCAAACAAAATGGGGTAGCTAAGAGTTAAATCCGTCACTTATTTAAAGTTGCTAGATCAATAATGTTTGCAAGTTATGTTACTAATTTATATTGGGGGGAAGCTATCCTTACAATAACTTAATAAACCGTTTACCCCAAAAAACGTTAAATTAAAAATTCCTTTGAGTATCCTGCATTGTTGCTTTCCAAACATTAACCTATTTAATTCCTTATCCCTAAAGGTGTTTGTTTGTACCATGTTTGCTCACAGCCACCAACCTTCCTGAAGTAATTTGATCCTAAAGCTTTTAAGCTTGTCTTTGTGGGTTATTCTCCAACAAAGAAGGGTTATAAGTGCTACTCTCCAGCCTTAAAAAAAAAAATTTTGTGACATGTGATGTAACCTTTTTTGAGAATCAGCCTTGTTACCCCAATAACATTTCCCAAGGGGAGATTTAAGAGAGAAAACTCATTGGGATCCAGTATTGTCTCTTCCAATATGTCAAGATATCTTTTAAAATCTTCCAGTTTCATAATCTATATACCAGAATTATGTTGTTCCAATCCTTGAACAATCAGCACCAATATTGGAATTTAACCTAGCCTTTAGTCCAGGCCACTAGAGTGAAGAGCTTGTCACTAAGAGACCTTTGTAGCTTTATGCACACAGGACAAAAGCTCCTCAACAAGGTCAGTTGTTCAACCTATAATCTGGACATGATAGGATTAGTGACCTAGATTTGCCCATTGTAGTTTGGAAAGGTGTAAGAAATTATACCAAACATCAAATGTCTAATTTCCTAAATAGTAAACAATTGTCTTATGAGTTAAAGACTTCCACAACAAAAATTGATGATGTTAAGATTCCAAAAAACATCCATGAAGCATTGACTAATCCAAGATGGAAAGAAGCTATGGAAGAGGAGATGAGAGCCTTAAAAGAAAACAAAACTTGGGAAATGGTTGACTTAGTAGAAGGAAAGAAGGTTGTTTGATGTAGATGGATCTTCACCATGAAATATATACACACACAAAACATATGGAATTGACTATGATCAAACTTTTGCTCCAGTGGAAAAGCTTAATTCCATATGTGTCCTCTATCTATTGCAACTAACTTTGACTGAAAGCTACGCCAACTGGACATTAAGAATGCTTTTTTGCATGGTAATCTTGAGTAGGAAGTGTATATGAAGGTTCCACCTAGATTTGAAACATAGGAAGAGAAAGGTAAAGTCTGCAAGTTAAAGAAGTTTCTAAATGTCTTGAAGCAATCCCCTCAAGTGTGGTTCACTGAATTTAGCTCAACTTTGACTCAATTGAGATATCATCAAGGGAAAGTTGATCATACCATGTTCATTAAAATGGGAGAAGCAGGTTGTAGATGATATAATACTCACAGGAGGTGATGAAACCCAAAGGTGAATTAAGGGAAGAGTTTGAAGTTAAAGAGTTATGACAATTGAAGTTCTTTCTCAAAATGGAAGTTGCTAGGAGTAAAGAAGGTATTTTCATTTCTCAAAGAAAATACACTCTTGACTTGCTAAAGGAAACATGGAAATTGGGTTGCAAACTTATAGGAACTGCGCTTGAGAAGGTGTGGAAGGGAAAAGACAAGTAAATATGCTCTAGTGGGTGTAGGTAGATACCAGTGGTTGGTTGGAAAGTTAATTTACTTGTCTTATACACGGCCAGACATATTTCCAATTGAGATCAAACCATAACCAACAAGATTCTTCCAATTCCAACATTCACTTACCTAACTGACCATCACATCCATCAGTACCTTCACCTTACCTTCTTCAAACTCAGCCCATAAATAGCCCACAAAATGATTAGGTAATATGCGATTATTTATTCTCTTCTTTTGCAAGTCAACTATTGGGTGTTGCAATAAGTTATGGGGCAATTTAGTTACATGGAGTAAAGAGCTGATAGTTGTGGCCAAAGCGGTGTTGAGGCAGAATTTAGGGATATTGCTGAAGGAGTTTGTGAACTAATTTGTCCAAAAAGATCAATGCAAGGCCTGTAGCTCACAACAAGTTCTCCCAACATATATAGTGATAGTAAGTTAGTTATCAATATAATGAATGATCCAGTCCAACATAATCACATGAAACATGTTAGAACTAATCATAATTTTATAAAGATCAAGATTGAAGAAGGAAGGATTTATTTATGCTACATTTCTACTCATGAGCAAGAAGCAAACATCTTGACTAAAAGTCTACTCAGTTTAAGACATGAAGATCTTTGCAAGCTTGAAATGAGAAATATCTATTCCTAAGCTTGAGGAGGAGTATTGGAGATTCTCGTTATATGAGTGTAAATTTTAGAAGTCAATTTTTCTTTTGTTAGTTCTATTAGTTATCATTCTTTTATTAGGCAGATTATGTGGGATTTGATTAGGATATTTTCCATTTTATGATTACTAGATTGTTATATATATAGGGGTATAGAAATTCAATGAAAATCACATAAGAATTACTAACAAAATATTACTATTTCATGGAGTTAGGACATGATTGAAATACTCTCTAACATTATTAGGCCTAAACCTTCTGATGTTGACCTTAAATTAATTTTTAATCACTAAACGAAAATTGGGGAGGATATTATTGACATCAGATTTATTTTTTAGTAAAAATATCCAAGTAACAAAAATACAATCATCAATGAAAGATAAGAACCATTTTGCCTTATAAATATTAGGAACAGGAGAAGGACCCCAAATATCACTATGTATAAGATAAAAAGGAATAAAACTTCTTTGATTACTAATTGGAAAAGATAAATGTTTGTGTTTGGCAAGTTCACATCCTTTACCATGAAAATCATCAATATTTAGACCTTTAAATAAAGAAGGAAACATAATTTGATCGAGTCTAAAGGATGGATATCTAAGTTGACGATGTTAGAGCTAGATTTTCTCTTTATGGGATGAAAAAGATTCTAAAAGAAAGGAGTGAGATAAATTGCCCTTGATCTTACTTGATAGATTCAATTCTTCAATTTAGTAGAGGCTATCCTATACTCTAGCATGTCCAATCTTCTTCCCCCAAATCCTTATCCTGAAATGTCAATTATTATAGTGAAAAATCACGTAGCAATTCATATCTTGAGTGAGTTTTTTGATAGAGGTTAGGTTTGTGGATAAAATAGGGACATGGAGAACTTCTTTTAATGTTATTAATGGACATATCTTTACATCCCCTATGCCTGCAATGATAATCAATGAACCATCAATTATGGCTATTTTTCTATTGCCTAGACATGGGGAATATATATAGAAAGGGTTTGGTGAGTGGGTCATAGGGTCAGTAGCTACCAAATTCATAATCTAAGAGTTCACAAAAGTTGTTCTTGAGACATATAAGCCAATAAAGAGTGGAAAATCACCTAAATATGGCAAAGAACAAGTACTTGAAGGTTTTTCGAGGTTGCCAATAAGAGATCTTATAAATCTCATCTGCTTCTTGGTTGAAACCACCTAACTCTAGAAGTATTCCTTCATTTTTTGGACTTCAGTAACATGGCCTAACCATCTTTTCTTGGTTGATCTTGTCTCTATCCCCACTCTAGGCTTGGAGGTTTTCCATGAAGTTTTAGCACTTTTGACGGGTATGACATGCCTTCTTACAATAAGTATGCCATAGGTTGTCACAATTCTAGGCTTTTCAAAATTTGTGGTTGAATTATTGCCATATTTAGCCACCATGGAAAAGTAGTCCATGTTTTATGGTTTAAACATCAGGTCTCATCTACTTCTTCTCCATGAACTAAGGCCACAACCTCATTAAAACTTGGAACTTCATGCTTGCCAAGAATCTGGATTCTAACTTTGTCAAATTTCGAATTAAGTCCAACAAAAAAATTATACTCTATCATGCTCAATAAAGCCTTAAAATATCCACATCTTCAAGACATTTAGTTTTTAAAACCTTTCAGTGGTCAAGCTCCTGCAACAAAGGATTTCAACTAATTGGCATATTTGATAACCATCCTATTCCCTTGTTTTGCACATAGTTTTTACCTTGACCTTGTACACTTGGGTTGTGTTTCTAGCCTTAGAATACGTCTGTTGGAGTGCATCCCAAATATCCTTGCCAGTGGCCGAGAACATGCATGTTTCACTAATCTCTAGTGTCATATAGGTCCATAATCATGCCATAATAATGGAATCTTCTTCATGTGGTACTTCAAACTGAGGATCTTCTAGTTTTGGTCCTACACTTGTGAGATGGTTGATCCTCCCTTCATTTTTAGTATGACATGAACGAGTTGAGGGCCTACGGGCCCACACGATGATGAAAGTTAGACCACACAAGCCCAAGTGAGGGTACATCCTAAAACCAATTGGCAATAGGTGGATTAGCTCACTAGGTGTTGGGAAATATGTTATGTACAAGTATATATATAGCTAGAGAGCGCTATTTTAGGAAACTAATATCTATACATAATATCCAAATATCTGTACATAATATCTGATCTGATTTACTGACTTTTTAGGAGTCAATATTATTTAGGAAATATCCAGTTGTATATTTCCCAACACTCCCCCTTAAGCTGGCTTGTATATGTCATCCATAGCTAGCTTGGTAACCAGAACATTGAACTGCCTCTTGTGTAATCCCTTTGTGAGAATATCAGCTACCTGTTGTGATGTAGGAATATAGGGAACACATATTAATCCTTCTTCAATCTTCTCCTTGATGAAATACTTGTCAACCTCAATATGTTTTGTTCTATCATGAAGAACAAGGTTGTGAGCAATTGAAATTGCAGCTTTGTTGTCTCAATACACTTTCATCGTAACTGAAATAGGAATCTGTAGTTCCTCAAGTACCCTTTTAATCCATAAAACTTCACAAATTCCATGTGCCATTGAACGAAACTTAGCTTCAACACTGCTTCTTGCAACAACACTTTGTTTCTTACTCCTCCAAGTTACCAAATTACCATCAACAAATGTGCAATAACTTGAAATTGATCTTCTATTAGTTGCACTCCCTGCCCAATCAACATCAGTATAGACTTTGACTTGAAGGTTGTTCTACTTTCGAAACATTAAACCTTGTCCGGGAGTTCCTTTTAGATATCTTAGTATCTTGTATACAGCATCCAGATGTTCTTGATCTGGAAAATGCATAAATTGACTCACTAAACTCACGGAAAAAGCTATATCAGGTCTAGTATGGGATAGATATTTAATCTCCCAACTAGTTGCTGTTATCTCTCCTTATTAATAATGTTTTCAGGTTGAACTGGTCTAAAATTTACACCAGTCTCAATTGGAGTATCAGCTGCCTTACATCCTAGTAACCCAGTCTCTTTCAATAGGTTCAGCATGTATTTCCTTTGGTTTACAAATATTTCATCCTTAGATCTAGCAAACTCCATTCCAAGGAAGTATTTAAGGGATCTTTAGTCTCAAATTCTTGGGCTAATCTCTTCTTCAACTCTACTATTTCGGATACATCATCTCCAGTTATGATAATATCATCTACGTAAACAATAAGGATAGCTAGCGTATCTACCTTGGACCTCTTGTAGAACACTGTATGATCAGCCTGACTTTGACAATAGCCGTTAAATCTATCAAACCATGCTCTAGGGGACTGTTTTAGGCCATATAATGACTTCTTTAGCTTGCACACCTTATTTCTTCCATAGGTATCCTCAAATCCTGGAGGTAGGCTCATAAAGACTTCTTCTTCTAAATCTCCATTAAGAAATGCATTTTTTACATCTAGTTGATGTAAAATCCACTCAAAATTCACAACCAAGGATAGCAATACCTGAATTGTATTTACCTTTGCAATAGGAGCAAATGTCTCTTGGTAGTGAATACCATATGTCTGAGTGAACCCTTTAGCAACTAATCTTGCCTTCAGCCTTTCCACACTACCATCAGCCTTAGACTTAACAGTAAATAGCCATTTGCAACCTACCGACTTTTTATCTCTAGGGCAGTTCACAAGTTCCCAAGTTTTATTCTCCTCAAGTGCATTTACTTCCTCCATGACAGCTGATCTCCAATCTGGATCTTGAAGTGCTTCCTAAATGTTTCTTGGTTCAAATAGATTAGTGATTTTAGAGATAAATGATTTATGTGTGTGTGATAGTTTCCCATAAGATAGGTACTTTGATATAGGATGATTGGTGCAAGCCCGTTTCCCTTTTCTAAATGCTATGGGTAGGTAATTATCAGCAGAGAGTTCAGTAGAAAAATCACTTGTAAGTTGTGGGTCGGTAGGTATAGATTGATCATTACTAGGTACAATAAGGGGTAAAGTAGCAGAAGGGTTACCTGAATTGTTTCCAGGTTCATTCTCTGAGGGATTTGAGAGGCCATGCATTGTAGGTTGTTCTCTACTTCTCAATTGATTCTTCCTCTTAGTATAAACACGAAGCTCAGTAATCCATTCCTTAGGAACAGACAGTAGTATTTCTCCCCCTGTGGTTGAACCGGAATTTCCTAGCATGGACAGATTAGAAGTAGTATCATGGGCTCCATTATTAGGAATTATATTATGATTAATAATGACAGTGGGTAGGGCTTTAGGAGTATTGACCCAAAAATTTTCTGCTTCATTAGAGTTCTCCCCCTGAAGGAAATTCTTTTTTCTGTTCTAGGAAAGTGACATCCATGGAGACAATCCTAGTGAAAGGATTGTAGCACTTATAACCTCCTTGACTAAGAGCATACCCAATAAAAACAGCCCTTTCAGCTCTTGGATCTAGTTTGGAGTTTCCCTTAGCAGAATTGTGAACATATATAGTAGACCCAAAGACTCGAAGAGGAAGGGTAGAGTAAAGTCTATTTTCAGGAAAACATTGTTTAAACATATATAAGGGTGTAGCATAATTGAAAACACGACTAGGCATTCGATTAATTAAGTATGATGCAGTCAAAACAACGTCATCCCAAAGGTATTGTGGCACATTCATGGTAAACATAATGGATAGAGAGACTTCTAGTAAATGTTTCTTTTTTCTCTCAGCAATACCATTTTGTTGAGGAGTGTTGACACACGTAGATTGGTGAACAATGCCTTTAGACTTAAGAAATTTTCCAAGGACTTCATTAAAATATTCGGTACCATTGTTAGAGTGAAATATACGAATGCATGTGTGAAATTGAGTTTCAATCATGGTATAGAAATTTTGAAAGATTTGAGCAACTTCAAAATTTTCATGTATCAAGTAGACCCAACATAACCGAGTATGATCATCAATAAAAGTTACAAACCATTTTTTCCCAGAGAGGGTTTTAACTCGGGATGGGCCCCAACATCAATAAAAGTTACAAACCATTTTTTCCCAGAAAGGGTTTTAACGCGGGATTGACCCCAACCATCACTATGAATTAAATAAAATGGTTTAGAGGATTGATATGGATTTGTGGGGTAAGAAATCTTATGACTTTTGAATAAAATGCACTGCTCACAATGAAGTTTTGAACAATCCACAAATTTAAACAAATGCGGTAATAGTCTTTTGAGATAGGAGAAATTAGGATGTCCTAATCTATTATGCCAAAGTAAAATCGTAGAACAAATACTACTTAAGCCATGAGCTTCTTTATTCTTCAAGTTGTCATCAACGAAGTAGTAGAGACCATCTATCAACTTAGCACTGCCAATCATCTTCTTCGAAGTTAGTTCCTAGAAGACACAATATGAATCAAAAAAGGTAATGGTACAATTAGAGTCACGGGCTAGTTTACTCACAGACAGCAGATTACACGTTAGTTTTGGAACATGTAGGGCAGATTTAAGACAAATATTTGAGGATAGAGTTATTGAACCTTTACCAGCTACGGTGGAAAATGATCCATCTGCTATATGAATTTTTTCATGACCCAAACAAGGGTCGTAAGTATGAAATAAATTAGATGAACTGGTCATGTGGTCAGATGCTCCAGAATCAATGATCCAAGGAGTGAAATTGTATGGAAAGAAACATGATAAGGCATTAAAAACATTACCAGTTTGCGCCACAGAAGCATTAAGAGCACTTGAGGATTCAAATTTGGGTTTCAATAGCTTTAGAATGTAGTTAATCTCCTCTTAAGAGATCTGTCCAGCATCCACCTCATGTGCTGATGGGATTTTTCATGCTCCATAGTGAGTTGAAGAATTTTCCTTCACCTTATTAAATTTTCCTTCATGCGATCCCTTCGAATTTGCAGGCTTTCCATTTAGTTTCCAACATGTTTCACCGGTATATCGTGCTTTATTGCAATAGTCACACCACACCCGTGACTTTTCCTCAATCTTCTTATTATGACCAGTAGTATTCCCAGCAACTAATGTTGTGGTTTCAATAGTAGGTGTGGAATTTCGTTTGCCAAGCATCACAAACCGTCTACTCTCTTCACGTCAGACTTCTGCAAAGACTTCTCCAATGGTAGGAAGTGGTTTTCTTCCTACAATCCTGCCTCTAACCTCATCAAACTCAACATTAAGTCCAACTAAGAACTTAAAAATTCAGTTATCCTCTACTATTTTTCGAAAATAGTTATAGTCATCAGGAAATTTCCACTCATAATCATTAAACAAATCTAAGTCTTGCCACAAACGTTTCAAAGAATTAAAGTACTTAGTAACACTATCCTCACCTTGATGAATCTCACCCAATTTTAGGGTCAGTTCTTACACTTGGAACTGGTTTCCCAAATCAGAATACATCTGATTCACATTGTCCCATAGCTCCTTAGCTATGTGGTAGCACATATAATTAGAGCTAATATTCTCCTCCATAGAGTTTACTAGCCATGTTATCACCATAGAATTTTCAACATCCCTTATTCCATGTGTAGGATCATCAACTGTAGGTTTCTTTTTTTCACCAGTCAAATATCCGATCTTCCCTCTACCTCGGATGTACATTCTAACTAATTGAGACCAGCGCAGAAAATTCTCTCCATTCAGTCATATAGTAGTGATCTGAATGGAACGAGAATCTGAGGTAGTATTATGAGTAGGAGGTGTTCACCGAGATGGGTGATTAGAAGATTCACCAACGTCAGACACTGTTGACATAGATGTGTACGATTAGATACAGTAGGTGGCGGCTAGGGTTTAGGACTGTAGATTAGGGACAGTAGGTAGTGGCTAGGGTTTAGGACTGTTTAGGTATAGCTCTGATACCATGCGGAAAATACTGAATGGTTTTATTTCTGTATATATCTGACCAATACATAGGTGCAAGTATATATAGAACTAGAGAGAGCTAATTTAGGAAACTAGTATCTATACATAATATCATATCTGATTTGCTGATTCTTTAGGAGTCAATAATATTCAGGAAATATCCAACTGTATATTTCCCAACATTAACACATTGGATCTTAACAGGATCCATTGCTACACCTTCTGTTGAAATAACATGTCCTAGATACTCAATGGATTGTTGACCGAATAAGCACTTCTTTCTATTTGTAAAGAAATGGTGTTCAATTAACAGCTGTAGAACTTGTTCCAAGTGGTTGAGGTGCTGTTGCCAACAACTGCTATAGATCAAAATGTCATCAAAAAACACAAGCACACTTTTCCTGAGAAGTGATCTAAACACCGAATTCATAGTAGATTGAAAGGTGGATGGGGCATTCATAAGTCCGAAGGACATAACTAAATATTTGTAATGGCCTTCATGAGTTCGAAAGGCTGCTTTATGAATATCTCCTGCCCTAATCCGTATTTGGTGAAAATCGGATTTTAAATCAATCTTAGAAAAATACTTGGAACCATGCAATTCATCAATAAGCTCACTAATAGTGAGAATTGGAAACTTGTCAGGGATGGTTGCCTTGTTTAAGGCACGGTAATCCACACACATTCTCAAGGAATCGTCTTTCTTTTTAACTAGAATTACCAGGCTGGAAAAAGAGCTGGTGCTGTGTCTAATTGCACCTGATTCTAGCAATTCCCTAACTTGCTTTTCAATCTCATCCTTATGGTGGTAGGCATACCTATAAGGACATACACTTACTGGATTGGATCCAGTGTATCGAGTAATGGCATGATCATGATTCCTCGAGGGAGGAAGACCTCTCGATTCTTGGAACACCAATCGGTTTGCATGTAGAACAAAAGTTAACTCCTAATTTGGACTAGATTTAATGTAGGATTAGCCTCCAAAACAAGTACATTAACCTCACATTCTTGCTGTTCATCCTGAACCTCCATCACAATCAAATGGAGAACCCCTTGCAAGGTAGAAATTTGTTAGGGTTGCTTAAAGCCTTGCCCTCTCAATGTGATTACTTCTTTGCCATGTTCAAATCCCCAACTCACTGTCTTCTGCTTAAAAGCTGCCCTCACCTCTCCTAAAGTTTCCAACCATTCCGCACCCAAGATCAAATCTATTCCTCCCAGCTGCCATATATATGTGTCAATTTGCAACTCCACTTTCCTACTAACACCACAATTCCCTTACATCATCCTTGTGAAAAACACTTTGTGCCATTACCCAATTTCACTCCATACGCTTCAGTGGGAGTTACCTCCAATCCCAAGGTAGCTACTAATTCTTGTGACAGATAGTTATGACTTGCTCCACTGTCAATGAGGAGCAAGATTGGAACTGCGACCAGCTTGCCTTCGAATTTAAGAGTTTTAGATTGGACAATCTCCCCATACTCTGCTACTTGACACACTATTTCCCATGCCTCACCAGTTTCGGTCTCCCCTGTATCCCCTCCAGCCAAGGGAAGTTTCTCTCCTTCGTCTTCCCCTTCGCAAATCAGCAGTCTCAAATGCTTGTCAGGGCAAACATGGGTGGGGCTATAGTGTTGTCCACATTTAAAACATAATCCCTTAGACCTACGGTCCATCAATTCCTGATAAGAGAGATTTTGGGTCCCCTTTTGCTATCCAGACACAGTCCTCTCTATACGGAGTCTGTGTTTAGCCCTCCGGACGGATGCGTGGGTGGTTGGACCAGGTTATATCTCACGCTACTCCAACTGCAACCACCCTTGTCAAATTGGAGGACCCGAATTTCTGGGCATCCATGGGTGTCGATTGTTTTGAGGTCACCGAACGCGCCAGCTTTCGCTCCACTGCAATAGATATCATCTTATGCGGGAAGAGGGATTCAAAGCCAGAACTTCCAACCTTATATCTTCTCTTAGTCCTCCCATGAACAAATCCATATATTGATCCTCTGGAAGAGGTGGAACCTGGGCCATCAACATCTCAAAGGTTTCCACATATTCATCCACTGTGCCTCGCTGTGTCAATACCTTCAACTGAGAAAACGGATTGCCAATGTAGTGATCCCCATACTGATCAAACAAGGCCCGTTTGAAGGTC
>JANIIA010000192.1:72316618-72337585 GCA_027478495.1 Erythroxylum alaternifolium | reverse complement strand
TATCCTCAAATCCTGGAGGTAGGCTCATAAAGACTTCTTCTAAGTCTCCATTAAGAAATGCATTTTTTACATCTAGTCGATGTAACATCCACTCAAAATTCACAGCCAAGTATAGCAATACTCGAATTGTATTTACCTTTACAGCAGGAGCAAATGTCTCTTGGTAGTCAATACCTTATGTCTGAGTGAACCCCTTAGCAACTAATCATGCCTTCAGCCTTTTCTCACTACCATCAGCCTTAGACTTAACAGTAAATAGCCATTTGCAGCCTACCAGCTTTTTATCTCTAGGGAAGTTCACAAGTTCCCAAGTTTTATTCTTCTCAAGTGCATTTACTTCCTCCATGACGGTTGATCTCCAATCTGAATCTTGAAGTGCTTCCTGAATGTTTCTTGGCACAAATAGGTTAGTGATTTTAGAGATAATGATTTATGTGTGTGTGATAGTTTCCCATAGGATAGGTACTTTGATATGGGATGATTGGTGCAAGCCCATTTCCCTTTTCTAAATGCTATGGGTAGGTAATTATCAAAAGAGAGATCGGTAGAAAAATCACTGGTAAGTTGTGGGTCGGTAGGTATAGATTGATCATTACTAGGTACAATAAGGGGTAAATTGGCAGAAGGGTTACCTGAATTGTTCCCAGGTTCATTCTCCGAGGGATTTGAGAGGCCATGCATTGTAGGCTATTCTCAACTTCTCAATTGATTCTTCCTCTTAGTATAAACACGAAGCTCAGTATTCTGTTCCTTAGGAATAGACAATAGTATTTCCCCCTTGTGGTTGAATCGGAATTTCCTGGCATGGACAGATTAGAATTAGTATCTTTGGCTCCATTATCAGGAATTATATTATGATCAATAATGACAGTGGGTAGGGGCTTAGGAGTAACGACCTAAAAATTTTTTGCTTCATTAGAGTTCTCCCCCTAATGTAAAATTTTTTTTTGTTCTAAGAATGTGACATCCATGGAGACAACAATTTTTCGTTAAAGGCTTGTAGCACTTATAACCTCATTGACTAGGAGCATACCCAATAAAGACAGTTTTTTCAGCTCTTCGATCTAGTTTGGAGTTTCCCTTAATAGAATTGTGAACATATACAGTACACCCAAAAACCCGAAGAGGAAGAGTAGAGTAAAGCCTATTTTTAGGAAAACATTGTTTAAACATATCTAAGGGTGTAGCATAATTCAAAACACGGTTAGGCATTCGATTAATTAAGTATGATGCAGTCAAAATAGCCTCACCCCAAAGGTATTTTAGCACATTCATTGTAAACATAATGGATCAAGAGACTTCTAGTAAATGTTTACTTTTTCTCTCGGCAATACCATTTTGTTAAAGAGTGTTAACACACGTAGATTGGTGAACAATGCCTTTAGACGTAAGAAATTTTCCAAGGACTTCATTAAAATACTTGGTACCATTGTCAAAGTGAAATATACCAATGCATGTATGAAATTGAGTTTCAATCATGGTATAGAAATTTTGAAAATTTTGAACAACTTCAGATTTTTCACACATCAAATAGACCCAAAATAACCGAGTATGATCTTCAATAAAAGTTACAAACCATTTTTTCTTGGTAAGAGTTTTAACACGGGATGGACCCCAAACATCACTATGAATTAAACCCAAAATAACCGAGTATGATCTTCAATAAAAGTTAAAAACCATTTTTTCCCGGTAAGAGTTTTAACACGGGATGGACCCCAAACATCACTATGAATTAAGTAAAATGGTTTGGAGGATTGATAAGGTTTTGTGGGGTAAGAAATCTTATGACTTTTGGATAAAATGCACTGCTCACAATGAAGTTTTGAACAATCCACAAATTTAAACAAATGAGGTAATATAGTCTTTTGAGACAGGAGAAATTAGGATGTTCTAATCTATTGTGCCAAAGTAAAATATGTTCTTTAGAAGGGATAGAATAAATACTACTTAAGCCATGAGCTTCTTTATTCTTCAAGTTGTCATCAACGAAGTAGTAGAGACCATATATCAACTTAGCACTACCAATCATTGTCCTCGAAGTTAGTTCCTGAAAGACACAATATGAGTCAAAAAATGTAATGGTACAACTAGAGTCACGGGCTAGTTTACTCACAGATAGCAGATTATACGTTAGTTTTGGAACATGTAGGACAGATTTAAGGAAGATATTCGAGGAAAGAGTTACTGAACCCTTTACTAGCTTCGGCAGGAAATGATCCATCTGCTGTACGGATTTTTTCATGACCAGAACAAGGGTCACAAGTATGAAATAAATTAGAGGAACTGGTCATATGGTTAGATGCTCCTGAATCAATGATCCAAGGAGTGAAATTGTATAGAAAGAAACATGATAAAGGATTAAAAACACTACCAGTTTGCGCCACAGAAGCATTAGGAGCATTTGATGATTCAGATTTGGGTTTCAGTAGCTTCATAATGTAATTAATCTACACTTGAGAGAACTGTCCAGCATCCACCTCAAGTGCTGTTGTGATTTTTCGTGATTCATAGTGAGTTGAAGAATTTTCCTTCAACTTATTAAATTTTCCTTCATGTGATCCCTTCCAATTAGCAGGCTTTTCATGTAGTTTCCAACATGTTTCACAGGTATGTTGTGCTTTATTGCAAAAGTCACACCAAACCCGTGACTTTTCCACAATCTTCTTAGTGTGACCAACAGTATTCTTAGCAACTAATGCTATGGTTTCAATAATAGGTGTGGGATTTCGTCTGCCAAGCATCACAAACCGTCTACTCTCTTCACGTCAGACTTCTGCAAAGACTTCTCCAATGGTAGGAAGTGGTTGTCTTCCAATAATCCTGCCTCTAACCTCATCAAACTCAACATTAAGTCCAATTAAGAACTTAAAAATTCGATTATCCTCTACTGTTTTCCGAAAATAGTTACAATCATTAGGGGATTTCCATTTATAGTTATTAAACAAATCTAATTCTTGCCTCAAACGTTTCAGAGAATTAAAGTACTTAGTAACACTATCTTACCTTAGTGAATCTCACCCAATTTGAGGGTTAGTTCATACACTTGGGACTGGTTTCCCAAATCAGAATACATCTGATTCACATTGTCTCATAGCTCCTTAGCTGTGTGGTAGCACATATAATTGGAGCTAATATCCTCCTCCATAGAGTTTATCAGCCATGTCATCATCATCGAATTTTCAGCATCCCATATTTTGCGTGTAGGATCATCAGCTATAGGTTCCTGTTTGTCACCAGTTAAATATTCGATCTTCCCTCTACCCCAGATGTACATTCTAACTGATTGGGACCAGCGAAGAAAATTCTCTCCATTCAGTCGGATAATAGTGATCTGAATGGAATGAGAATCTAAGGTAGTATTATGAGTAGGAGGTGTTTGCCGAGATGGGTGGTTAGAAGATTCACCAACGTCGGACATGTTTGACATAGATTGGTAGGATTAGATACAGTAGGTGGCAGCTAGGGCTTAGGACTGTAGATTAAGGAGAGTAGGTTGTGGCTAAGGTTTAGGGCTGTTCAGGTATGTCTTTGATACCATGTGGAAATACTGAATAGTTTTATTTCTGTTACACTAGATCAATACATAGGTACAAGTATACATAGAGCTAGAGAGAGCTATTTTAGGAAACTAATATCTATACATAATATCCTAATATCTGTACATAATATCTTATTAGATTTACTGACTTTTGAGGAGTCAATACTATTTCCACTATTTAGGAAATATCTAGCTATATATTTCCCAACACTAGGCTTATATGTTAGTCTTCTTTCTTCGATGTGGGACACTCACATGTGAGTATTCTCAACCCTCTCCCTCACATGTGAGTTGGGCAATCTGGACAGGAGCGTAAACAATCCTCATCTGGGCTGGATTTCTGATTGAGGTCAAGTAGGCCCCCTTCTGGGATAAACAGTACTGTTAGGCCATTTGCTCCATGCAGACTTCAAATCATTCTCTAGTTGCTTAAATGATGGGCCCTCTTCTGGGGCAAACAGTAGGCCAAGTTCTTCATTAACTCTGATACCATGTTAGAATTATTAATATTAGTATAGTGTATAGTCCATTAACAAGAATTGAGGTTGGCTCCAACTATTGCCAAAATGAATAGATTTAGTCATTTGGATAGTTGTCCCTTACCACTTGTAAACCCTTAATATTTTCATATTTAATCAATATGGAATACTCTAACACTTCCCCTTAAGTGAAAGGATGAACATCTAGTTGTCACTTGAAATAAACATAGTGATAATCGGATTGAGATGCTGGGATTGGACATTTAGATGGATAATTGGGAAATTAATAATCCGGATCAAACTTGCTCTGGTACCATGTTAAATTTGCAATGTGCCCACATGAGAAGGGAAGTTAGACCACACACAAGCCCAAGTGTGATTCTATACTAAAATCAATTGGCGATAGGTGGAGTAGCTTACTAGGCTTATATGTTAGTCTCCTTTTCCTTCTTTCTTCAATGTGGGATACTCACATATGGGTATTCTCAACAATTTAAAATAATTTTTTCCATTAAACTTGTATGTGGCCTAGATGTTTTGCAATTCATTGGGATTTTAATATTGAAAAGTTCCTTTAATTATGCAGTAGTGGTTGTCTCTACAACCTTCGACATCTCGATGGAAAAAGAAATGATCTCTAGGCAATTAAGGCTGATTGCTTAAAGGAAAAAATCGCCAGCCATGAAAGCTGCTCAGGATCACAAGACTATTGGCAATGAAGGCTCTACGCTCAGATTGATTTTTCCTAGGAATTCAAAGCCTAACAGCTCTAATACCATGACAAAATTTGGGATTTCAGAGAATATTTTCTGCATTTCTTGTTTACAAGTGTACAAGAGAGTCAATTATACACATGTTAACCTAAGAACTATAAAGGAAACAAAAATAATGAGATCCTATGAGCGTGGAATATCCTAATTAAATATGATAACTAGATTCAATGATTATGAGATATCCTAACTAAATAGAAAATCCTAAAAAGAAGCAAAAAATCCTAAAACAATTATGTTTTCCGACATAAACATAACAGATTAAATGATTGATAGAAATAGCATCATTTCATGCAGCTGTTGATTACATTTATACCAATGAACAGTCTGGTGCTGGGATATTTTCATTGCTGCAACTAAAAACAAATTGGCTCTAGTTGGAAACAGTTATGTCAGGGCAACTTATCCTATTTTTATTAATTTTTCTGTTCATCTTGTCCCATAATTTCAGGTTGGAGTTGACAATATGTGTATATTGGTGCATGCTGTAAAGCGGCAATCAAGAGAGTTGCCCTTAGAGGAACGCATAAGTAATGCACTGGTTGAAGTTGGTCCATCTATTACACTGGCTAGTTTATCTGAAATTTTGGCATTTGCCGTTGGTAGTTTTATCCCCATGCCAGCATGCCGTGTTTTCTCCATGTTTGCAGGTTCAAAAACTTCCACTTATGGCCATATAGAACATTTTCGGGTTGCAGTTTTTCTTCAACTTTTAACATTTATCTGCTTCTTCTAGCTTTGGCTGTTCTTCTGGACTTCCTCCTGCAAGTTACTGCTTTCGTTGCCCTGATTGTGATTGACTGCTGGAGAGCTGAGGATAACAGGATTGACTGCTTTCCATGTATTAAAGTTCCTTCATCTTCTGGAGAATCTAATGAAGGTATTTGATTAAACATTTTCCCTAGTCCCATTGGCAAGGTGTTGTTGACATTGACTTTGCTACTTGTGTACACTTGCTCTGACCAAGTAATTTTGGAGTGTAGGGATCTATCAAAGAACACCTGGACTGTTGGGTAGATATATGAAGGTATAAAATAAGAGTATCCAATCCTTATTGGGTGAAAATTAGTATTGGGAATCCTTGCATCTGCAATGGACCAAATTATATATTTATTGCCTTAATTACAGAAGAACCCACTTATTGTTTTGATGTAGGAAGTTCATGCACCTATGCTAAGCCTTTGGGGAGTTAAAGTTGCTGTTGTTGTTATATTTGTTGCCTTTGCTTTGGCAAGCATTGTAAGTTGAGAATATTTGGTTCCCCCTTGGGTCTGTTTATCATTCATTTTTTATGTTTGCTTCAGTAAAGTTATACTCATTTCCTCAAAACATGTGACATGATAGTATTTTGTACAGGCCCTCTGTACAAGGCTTGATTCTGGTTTGGAACAAAAGATAGTCCTTCCTCGAGATTCTTACCTTCAGGTTTAGGCCATTTATTTTATCTGTTTATTTCTTTTTGTAAACTTTGTGATACTTGGCATTTTACTTCGGGCCTTGCTACCTAACTATCATGCTCGTTTGCAGGGTTATTTTAATAATGTTTCTGAATATCTCAGAGTTGGGCCTCCCCTATATTTTGTTGTCAAGGACTATAATTACAGGTACTAATTTTGGTGTCACCTCATTACTCTTTTTCCATCAGTCCGGTGTCTTCAAAGTTCTGCTTTACATCAAACATAAAAGAGGTCCTGTGCTTTTCAGTGTTGGTATTGGGAATCAATAGGATTTCAGGTTGTTGTGAATGTCCCTACTTGTGTTTTGCATTGAAACATTTCGTGTTATGAATATCCTTCTGAGTAACGAACAGATTTTGGAGAGTTGTTTTAGCTTTGAAGTTTTGCTGTTAATGTGTCCGCAAACAGATTAAGGCAGTGAAATACTTGGGTTTTATCTTTAGCAAGCTTCAGTTATACTGCTTGAGAGAGTATATCAAATATGGCTGAGTACATGAAATGAGGAATTGCAAGCTATTAAAGTGGGGAAAAGGTTCTTGATATTTTGGAGCTGACAAATGGCATAGTTGTTGAGATAAACATAGAAAACCTTTGCTAATTGAACAGGTGTGTCTAACACCAAAGCCTGTCCAAGTAGTATGCAGTTGGGAAATGGTACACTTTGGTTGGCCACTTTTTCTTCCTTGGGGGGCCTTGACACTGAATATTCATGTGTAGTAAATTTCTTGTTATTGATCTTTATAAATTATCCTGTTCTCTTTTGTTTAATTTAATAACCTATAGTAAACAATTAACTTCATGTTATACACTGTTCTAATCCTTCTCCCCTTCCAAATGGCTACTAACTTAGCTTGGAATCAAGACATACAAACCAGTTATGCTCCATCAGCCAGTGTGATTCAAACTCGCTTTTAAATGAGGTATTGTGATTGTTTAGCATACTGCAATACCTGATTGGATACCAGTCTGCACATTCTTTCTGCTTGTTGGTGTGAGTTTGTAAGAGGTTAACTTCTCCAAATACCCCATTCGATATCATGTTATTACATTGAAATTGCCACATTTTTTGGTGTCATATTTTGAGCATGCTTGAATATTATGTCTAGTATATTTTATCATAGTTTCAGTGACATTATTTATTGATGAAATGAGGAGGAATAATTTAGTCTACTGAAAGATAAACAAGAACAAAAATGGCTATAATTGAAGCTGTATATGTTACTGCAAAAAAAAAAAGATATTATCAGATGATAATGATGCTAATATTTCCTTCCCTTATGCTACAGATATCAAGAGCTTCATTAGTTCCAGAGTCAAGCTACATTGCTAAGCCTGCTGCCTCATGGCTTGATGACTTTCTTGTATGGATCTCACCAGAGGCATTTGGGTGTTGTCGTAAATTTTTCAATGGAACTTATTGTCCGCCAGATGACCAGGTAGGTGTTTAAGTAGGCATATGCTCCCTGATTCTATTATATGCTTTTTCAACCACAATATCGCTAGCATTTCAGTTTTGGTTTTCTGGCTTGGATAATTTGTCTTTCCAGATTTCCGCTTCTTGTTCTGCACTTTTGTTGACAATATAGCAGTTAAAAATCCTTTTTTCAGTTCTATCTAGGATTAATAGTCATGAAACAGGATGTACTGTGACTGATCATTTGCTTGGTTGAACTTAAAATTTACTCATTCTTATGTCTGTTGTAAACTGTTCTACTAGTAGCTTAAGCAAAAGTTTACTTTTTCAGCCTCCTTGCTGTTCACCTGATGAAGGTCCTTGTGGTTTTAGTGGAGTTTGCAAAGATTGTACAACGGTAGTCTTTCGCCCTATTTGTATATATCTGTTTAGCACCTAGTATCGGCACAAACCACAGAATGAGTATGGTCTAAATCTCCACTGCTGACTGTGACAAGAAGACTACTCTTTGGTGGCTTGTGTCATATTATCTGTCAAGATCTAACTTCTAAGGTTGATGCCAGTGCTTCCACCATTCTGATTTGGTTAACAGCAGACCAACTACAATGCAATTTAGGGAGAAGCTCCCCTGGTTTCTCAATGCTTTACCATCTGCTGATTGTGCAAAAGGCGGTCATGGAGCTTACACAAGCAGCGTGGATCTACATGGTAGAGAGATTGACATTTTTCCCTCCACTAGGTGATAACCTATTGATATCTTTTCCTATGAATTTTTTTTCAGGTTATGAAAGTGGTGTTATACAAGCATCAGAATTCCGTACATATCACACACCGCTCAACAAACAAGTATGTTGACGAATATAATGAATAATGAATTGATAATTGGCATTTAACACGTGCATGAGATTTGTTGAATGGCCCTTTTCCGGATGATTGAACTGCCATTTTTATTAGGGAGACTATGTCAATGCCATGCAAGCTGCACGAGAATTCAGCTCCAAAATTTCTGATTCTCTGAAGGTTTGAGTTTGAGAATATGATGTTATTGTTTCTAAAACTTCCATGCTGCTTTTAATGTATTTTAAGTCTTTGAAAATTTTGATCGACTCTTCTCTTCTCTTTTATGTACAATGGAGCGGGTTATAACTAGAAATTTGGTTTTTTTATTACTGATCTTTCCTATTCCATATTAGATTGCAACGGCTTGACTTGTTTCTACAGCCAAAGTGCACTCCTGAGGAAAATGATGTGCTATTATTAACTTTTGCTCAACTCAGTTGTGAATCCTGTTCAGCTGCTGATATTTATGCTTTTGTTTTTTTGATGTAGATGAATATCTTTCCCTATTCTGTTTTTTACATTTTCTTTGAGCAATATCTGGACATCTGGAGGATAGCTTTGATCAACGTTGCTATTGCACTTGGTTAGTGTCACTACTTTGTAGATAAAATTTGTATCTTGCATCTCTTATTTAATTCCCTTTCTTCCCCACCTTCTCTCTTTCTATCTCTATATCTATGTATGTATCTCCATCCCGCCTTCACTCCCCACTTCTGCCCTTTTTCCCCAAAAGAAAACAAAATAGAAAACTCATAGGCAGAGGATTCTTGTATGATTTGTCGTGATCTAATCTTGTTCTTCATTTATTTTGTTGTATTGTATTAATATTTGGATAAGCTTTTGAATACCAGATTTGACACTTACGCAGGCACTATATTCGTTGTCTGTCTGGTTATCACTTCCAGGTTTAGATATCTATCACTTTAAATATAAAATTTTCAGTTTTGGCGCTGCTCTTTTGAATCTTTTGAACTTTTTAATTGACTTACTTTCCCTTTGGCTACTTTGATTCCCCGTCAATGCAGTCTTTGGAATTCAGTCATCATTCTGCTTGTTTTGCTGATGATAGTTGTGGATCTAATGGTATGACCAAAATGATGATTCATGTCACTTTTTCACATGCACGTTCAAATGAGAATCTTCTTGAATGCTACTTTTTGCATCTATGCATTTATGTCATAGCACTCAGAATCTAAATTTTCTGTTGATAAAGACTTAAATATTGGATTGTTGAATCTTTCAGGGAATAATGGCAATTCTGGATATCCAACTGAATGCAGTTTCTGTTGTCAACCTTATAATGTCTATAGGAATAGCTGTTGAGTTTTGTGTGCACATAGGACATGCCTTCATGGTTAGTATCGATTCCTTATTTATGTTCAGAAGTACTCTTCTCTGTTTATTAATTCTGCTGGGAATGAGATTCTGTCATTCTAGTTGTCAGATCTTATCCTAAATGTGTTGGCTTTTTTATGGTGTTATTATCCAAGAAGAATGTAGGTGGATCCTTTTTTGTTACCCTATAGGAGGCACCTGAATCATCACTCTAACATTGATTTTCCATTAAGCCCTTGGGCTGCAATTGGGCGATATGACCTTTTTTCCTTTTGATTTGGTAGCATTTTCTGCTTAGCTCAGACCCAAATATGCATATTCACAGATAAGCCGTGGGGACAGGAACCAAAGAGCAAAAGAGGCTTTGAGCACCATGGGAGCTTCTGTCTTCAGGTTGTCTATAACCATACTTTTCTTTGGGGTCCCTTGTTTGCTTCACAGGCATTTTTGAAAGATTCTTGACTATCTTCTACAACAGTTTCCTGATGAAGTTAATTCCTATCATACATGCCAGCATGCAGATAATAGCTTTGTACTATTCATGCTACTTGATGCATAGTATCTTGTGATGATAATTTTACATTTTGCATTGCAGCGGGATTACTCTCACAAAGCTTGTTGGAGTTATTGTCCTTTGCTTCTCAAGATCAGAAATTTTTGTGGTCTCTTCTCCTACCCTTTTTGCGTAGAAATAAATTTCCCGTCATTTAGGATGTAAAAACCTAGACTCTTGACCTTGCAGGTTTATTACTTTCAAATGTACCTGGCACTGGTGCTTATTGGTTTCTTGCATGGGCTGGTGTTTCTACCTGTAAGTAAATTATATCATCATAATATCATAATCATGTCCGAGTATTACTGAGCCACGTCATACCTGGGTTGATGGGGTGAGTACCTTAACAATATTGATGGGAGTCATGAAAATACTAAAACTAAATACGGTTGAACAGTAATAAACTGATAACATACTTGCATACATACTTATGTGGCGTTTGCATATGGGCCTTGCAGGTGGTACTTAGCATGATTGGTCCACCAACGAGATGTGTTGTCTTTGACAAACAAGAAGATGAGCCTTCTTCTTCGGCACAGTTTCTGGAAAGCTGATTGGTGCTGTCATGTAAGCTTCCAGTTTTCTGACGTGCAAAATGTGGCTACTTTCCGTAAATGTAAGAACGTTCTATTATTTCCTCTCTCTCTTTCGATGACTGATTTTGTGTTGTTTGTTATACCAGTCACACAATTCGAGGAAGCGTCAGCATCAAAGAGGCTACACCTATGTCGTGAGATTATAAACAGAGAAGGGGAAGTACACTCGTTAAAAGCGTATTTTACGATCAAAGAGTTGCAATTGTCTGATGTTAGTCCCTCGGAGGGCATTCTGTAAAGAACCATCCAGTCATTATCTTGTGTCTCTTAATTAACTTGAAGGGATAGAATTACTCCATTCTCATGTTTCCTGTTTTCCTCCAAACTAAATCAATCAGGCTATTTGGCAAACAACTTCACTCGCCCTTTTCTCTTTTCAGGACATACAATATTAGCCGACTCTTGGATGTAATTCTACGATGTTATGTATTAGAATTATGTTAATCTCGATTTTGATGCCCTATGAAATCCAATTATTAAGGCAAACTCAACTCCCAATACATTTCAAAAATAATTAGCTACCAAAGAAAAAAGGCATCCATTCCACCTTCCAAGTGTGCCTTCAAGAAATTTGTCTGTCTTCACTCCCTAACTGGTGACAGCAACAGTTTTGTTTGAAGTCCCAAATCGGCTGTTCGGACATATTATATTACCTATCATTATTTGCATTGATATTCAGGCCATGAATAAAATACACGCCTGTGGTGATCTCGTTAACACTTTTGAAAAGTGAGTTTTTTTAAGTACTTGCGTTCTTGTAAGCAGGACCTACTCAGACTTCTGAGAGTCTGATGTAGGAATCATATCGTCCTTAGCTGAGAAATAATTGAACAAAACTACAGTTTCTACTATGAAACTGTAAATCATCCCATCAAAGTGTCTTGCCATTCACACAAAAGCTGATGATAGATTGCTTGCACCCATAAGAAATTTCTAATTCTATTAGATCAGCCCTCTGCTGCCAAATGAGTTTCCAGTACGCGGTTGAGAATTTTGATGAAGACACATTTTGATCGAGTGGCTCCCACACAATCTATATATGTCCTTACACTCCTCAAGATCGTCATCACATGTCAGAAGAACCCATTCATGATCATCATCCAGGTACTTGAGATCAGTTATGGAGCCATCTCCTAGATTAAACCGCTTCAGAATCTCTTGTTGCAGATCCCTGAAACCCCAATTTGGTTGCAAGCTGAAACGAACTTTGTCTTCTCCAAATGTCGCTTTAACTTTGAGGACACCCACATCTTTTGAACATTGCCCTCTAGTTTCTGTGATTGGGAGCTGAGGTTCAAGACTTGGACGGCGACCTAAGGTTTTATGGCTTTGGGATCTTGAAAGAAATTTTGGTTCTTCACGGTTCAGGACTTGTAATTCTGCCTCACTGCGCGTTCTCTTTATATCAATACCTGTTTCTTCTGCCATTACAGCATTCCTAACATTCAGGGCATCATTAGTGATGATATGCTGTTCTGCTCCACTGAAATAATAGATACTTGAGCCAGAACTCTGACTACACGAGGAGGAAGGGGATTTTGAAGCATTCTGACATGGAGGGTTGGATTGATTCAAATCTTCTTTTGCCTTGGGTGATGTAAACAGACCATTCTGCGACAGGTTTGGTGATGTCAACTCTGGGAAAGTCTTATAGAAGGACCCTAGTTGAATAGAACCCTCCGCTCCTTGCACAGAGTCAATTACAAGTTGGAGCTTCTTCAGAGAGTGACCAACCTTCTTGATCTTTCGGGAAGGCCAACGGGCTATTCCATGCTGCCTGCATATCCTTTTCAATGTAGTGGGGCAAACTGCAACCACAAAAACTGTGTAAGACAGTCTCTTGAGCCCTTTTTCATCCAACAGTTACATTCAAGTGTATATAAACCTCGAGTAAGGTGACATGGCTTATCGTGCTTAAATTAGAAACTGTCATAAGCTAGAAGCCACAAATTGCATACGATGGATGCATACCCCTGGTTTTCAGGATTAGAAGAAGGATGTCTACAGTAAAATATACGAGTGAGATCAAGTGAAAGCACTAAGTTTCTCCATTAATTTATAGCCTTTGCTTCGTTACTCGATGATAAAGTTTCCAGTTTGTCAGTGATTAGTATTTACTTGAAAAAAAAAAAGAAGAGTATGCAAGTTTCAATAGTGACAAGTATTCAGAGTATGCAAGTTTCAATAGAGACAAGTATTCTCCTACCACCAATACACTTAGCAGCATCTTTGAGGCTCCCAGCAAAGTATTGTCGAAGGACTTCCAAACTGATTGTCTTCTCTGTCTTGGTCCGTCTCTTCATACCTAATTTTCTGAGGCTGCCTGATGGGTGAGATTCGGGAGAGGGATTTTTACAACTATTTGTTCCTTTAAGTTCAGAAGATTGTATACATTGCTGGAACTGTGACTCCTTATGGTAGAATTCCTTCTGAGTCGTCACCTTAAATTCATCTTTAGTTTCTTCTTTTGGACTGTCCCATGAGACATAGAGACCTTTACCTTTCTGTTGAGTATCCATCATTTGGGAGATCCAGGATAATTCCTTTTGAGAAGGATCTTCTGATGATGAATATAATATTGGTTGAGTTTCTTGCTTCTCACTGGAAGGAACTATGGTTTTCAAGTTAGCATCTTCTTCAAGCTCTTTCTCCATGATGACATGCAAACTCTGACAAGCATGTTGTATTGCAATTGGCAATAGCTTCTGCATCCGCAATTGTTCTTCGCGAGTTCGACATTCCTTGGGGAAGAATAACTCCAAGACAATATCAGCTGATCCGGAAGAGGAGCTTTGTAGTGGAATTGCCATAGCAGCGAGCAAACCAAACATCTTCGCTTGGTGAGAGAAAGGGTAATCGGTCTTGCTGAATGATGTAATATCAGGTGCAAAGCACTGTTTGTTTAGTGTGAAAGCCCTTCCAACGATACCTTGGCCTCGAAGGAGGTATTCCTCAGAGCACACCAGATGAAATTTCTGAAGGTCTTTATCAGCTACAAAGCAAGCAGAATCAACAGTGGCAATACAATGAGCATAGTTCTCATCCAAATGCCGACATCCTCCTTTACCTTGCTGGAAACATGGGGCCCATGTAAGAACTATAGGTAACCCGTAAGTCTTGGATACAGATCCCAGAATCTCTGATACCTCAGGAGCTGCAGCTTGGCAGAATTCCTTGCAAACCTGTGATCAGGAAGCGAGCACACCTCTGGGCTCAGTATTATTATGTCATATATTATGACCACATACTCTATTGGAAAAAGTTGTCCACTCACTTTTACACTCGGAGGACAGAAGTCATGTGAACTCCTCAGATAAACATCCTGCATATGCATTCATATTATTGTCAGATAAGAATGGCCAAAGATATTTGGCAGACAGTTGAATGAACAAAAAGGTGAATGCCCACCAGCATTTCTTTTATAAAATCCTCTAAACTCCATAATATTGATACCAATAGGAAAATGAAAAAGAGTCTCCAACATAACATCAGGACTTTTAAGTGCTATGGAAGAGACATCATAGGATGCCAAAGTGCACCATGCAAATGAGAGGAACAAAATTTTGAATATCTACAAAATGCTAATGTATCTGTGGCTACCAAGAATTCAAAGAATCTGGAAAAATACATTATATGATTTCAAATATATGAATTCATCAATAAGAAGACTAGAGATTTAAGTCCAAGAAGTATGTAGCGTTGTCAGACAAAAAGGTAAAGCATATATTTACATGTCACCATAGATATTTTCAGTTAACAGCTCTTATAGATAACTTTTCCAAGACGTGTAGACAGGAAGCTGGAGAAGACAAAAAAGGAGAGACCTCAAGAGCTTTGCAGACTTTTTCAAGCTCTGGACGATAATTAATTTGTTGACTGGTTGTGATGACCTCAACAACCCCCAAGCAAGTCCAACTGCATGATTCAAACACCGGAACACCAAGAGAGGCACCAATGTTGTACTGCATTGCATAATCTTTGCGGGGGTATTCTTCACTACTGAAAAACCGAACATCCGGCGTCCACTCTGGTAATTTCCTCAAGAAAACCCGACCGGGCAAGCCAATAAAGTCTTTGGAGTCCTCCTCTGCCGAGAATTGGTAAGTCTTTGAAACAGTTCGGTAACTAGCAAGACTTCTGCATTGGGGATCAAGCATGTATGGCTGATTAGTGGTAGTAAGAAAACTCTTCCCACCTTTCTTCATAGGCACCCATATTTGAATGAGGACATCTCTATCCTTGGTGCAATCTCTTAATCCTGCAACAGCATGTTTTAATCTTTCTCTTACAGAAGAAGATGGTCCTGGACAAGCTCTCGGCTCAATCCACCATCTTCTACCCAGTTCAATTATCCCAGAACTCTTGTTTTGTACCAAAGATATGGTATTACTGGCAGCCGCACAAATTTGAGGTTCAGCCTCCACATTTTCCTCTATTTGACGACCTTCCTCAGGTGGGTTCTCAAGGAAAAGCTTCTCTATCGTTCCTTCACAGGCTTCTTGACCTACGTTAGCCTCCACAGAAGGACAATATTGAGATGGATCTCTATCGGAGGTTGAAAGGGCAACTTGGTGTGAAAAGTTGAAGTCATCATCAACAACCTTCAACAAGCATCCATCATCCAAAAGTTCATCCATGAAATCTAAATCCATGGTCGTACCTAAGAAAGTCTCGAACTTAGACTCAGTTGCAGGTGCCCCATCATCCATATTTCACGTTCCTTCAAAACTTGCATCTAATGAAGCCTATCAGACTCAATCGGAAATATTATCATGACCCAAAACACAAAAGAACAGTAAAGATGAAAAATAAAAAGAGGAACTTCCAGGAAGGATTGCTATAGCTTGTATCCGAAAATCCAATATGCCCCACTTGCAGAAACATCGTCAACAAAATATTGTTTTGTCAACTGCAACCAGAAATCCATTTCAGAGTACGAAACCTACTTGTTTTTATTTAGAACTGATACAATTTATGTTAACAAATAAAAAGAAGTCCTTTATCCATAATCTTAATGAACTAATACTGAGTGATGCTGCACGGAAAAATACAATTTATCAGCGCCGAGCAAGTTTTGGATCAGACAGGAAACAATTACAGAAAACAAACGGAAACGTCGTAGAAGCTGAAACGTCGATAGTATCATAAAAGAAAAAAAACTACTGAAAAAGGATAAGAACAGCAACCCACCCATTTCTTGCAGCCAACACTAAATCCAAACAACTTACAGCCATAAAACATGGAACAAAAGAGCATAAAGATAGCAACACAAAGACGAGAACTCAAAACACTTGATAAAAGAGAAAAACGGAGAAGAATACCTCACTTTACAGCAATTCTTGAAAATGACACTGGTCGTCTGAAATATGCCTTGCATAAAGCAAACCGTAATACTGCATAACCAGCAAAGGTTTTGTGGAAGAATATCAAGTTGAATATAATTTCCTGTTCCAGGCCGAAAAGGAAAAACCATAAGGAGCAGGTTGTATGTGTGTGTGTGTGGGCGTGTGTATGGTGAGAGATTCTAGTAATTATCTATACATGCACTTAAGTTTGTAGTGAGAAGGATTTCTGTGTCTACTTTCCATAAATAAAAATATTCTGTTCTCACACTGCGCGTGCTGGATCTTCTCATTCACAAACAACTTTGTAACCATATGTGGAGATTGGTCCCGCATATTTTTCTTATTTTCTTTCTCTGGTTGCTAAGTTTGGTATATACCCTTGCATTTCTTTATGGTTTTATCTCTGCACTCTGCACCAAACCAAAGCAAAGAGATTCACTTGATTTATTTTTAACCAAAACAAAAAGAATAGAAAGGTTCTTATCTTCGTGTGGCTGCACACTTGTAAAGTCAACCCATTTCACAGAAAAAACACAACCTTGACATAATAATATTGCTTTATTTAATAATATTTTTCAAAGAAAACTTTTCATTGTTAATAATATTTTTCATTACAACACAACTCCTGTGCACTGGTGTAAGCTGTTCTTTTCTTCTAAATGGTTAGAATTAAGATTAGTGAGAATGCTTTCAATTTCTGCTGCTGTGTTGGTTACCTGACATAATACGCTTAGTTCCTGTTGGCATGATGGTATGACTTTGTTAATGAGCATGACCAATGGATACCATTTCCAAGGGTATGGACTCTCGGGAGTTTCCAGCACACACTCCACTCACCCCCACCTTCTGCCTAAAAGTTAATAACCTGCTCCAACTCCATGCTTTCTGGAGAAGTGACGCTTCAGTTTACTCATAGGTTCTTGTAAAATGTAGTCGAAACTCGAAACCGTGAAAAAATATATATATATATTAATGTTTTAAATTGTAAAGCGGTATTGCCCCCAACATAATATATATATTGTAACCATACTCATATTGTCAGCATAGTGGCCCCATATCACTAATTTTATATAATATTCTTCTCAACAACTCTTTATAATCATCACAAGTCCTCGTAGAATATTCATATCACATCTTTTGATATAATAATCCATCATTGAGCAATAAAGTTGTCCTCAAATTAGAATCTTTAATTTGAGCTGGTTCGACTGGTCTTTAAGTCACTGCTCCATGTTAAAAAGGTTTACTAGCTTTGTCTATGGCCATCTGTAGTAGCTGCCGAGGGATTGGTGATGTTATGTCAATTAATCCACTTTAAAAAAATTATATCAATCGCATGATATGAACTTTAGTGGTAGCTAATGCCTAATCTAATAATGCCCCTCAGCATCGTGGAGGGGTCATGGACTCTTTTCTTAATATTCACGATTCGCCGCATCACCCAATTAAGATCAAATAATATTATTTATATATATATATGAGGTAAATATATGAGGAATCCTCGTAAAGACTGTACCTTTAGTATTGATATTGCTTGAGCAATTCCAGCAGGGCCCTTCATGTGTTGCTTTTGAAGAAACAAGTAACAACCACAACAGGCTAAGAAATTAGTAACTAGGTCATCACAATATCATCTAAGTCGCATATTTTATAGAGTTTCATTTCCATCATCACTACATCTTGAATAAAATTGTTATTGAAGTTGAGAACGAGTACTGCTTCTGAATTCTGATTCCATCCGTAAGATTTGATATTAGAGGTCCACCCTACTGGTACTGATTAATTACATCAAAGTCTATGAATCAAATTATCCGATCTCATGCAACTAAACCATCTAATTCCCATTTAACCCATATTCAGAAACTTTTAATAGCAAGAAAAACAGATGAGCAGATAACAGCAAAGAGAAAGATAAAGAAAGCATGAAGGTCATGTAGCCCTTAGACAATGGGACACATCATACCAATCATAAGCGAATTCATTGTTTAATTTACTTCACTTTTATAGATATGTGATAGATTATAACGTTTAGCGTCAGCAATGGGAAATTGTGAGTTCATGTCGCAATTGCTCATCTCGATAACCTATAAGATGAAAGCAGATACGTACAAATGGACATTAATCTCAATTTTCTTAATCAAATTTCCGAGTCACATTGAGAGCGACATAGGTATAATTTTATTCAACCTATGTGGTTTTATGTTATTTGCTAAAAGTTGATTATAATGTTACGAGTACTAGTATTGAATTCGACTCTGGTATAGTGCTGTACCGATACTAGATAATAATAAGTACCATTTTTGATAATTTTTTAAAATTTAAAAATAGTCCTTGAATTTTTTTAAATTACAAAATAATTTTTCAATATATTGAACTGTGTAACTTATAATTTTACATCAAAACTTTCTTCAAAAATCACAAAAGTAGACATTTGAAATAACAATCACATATATTTCACATATAAACAATATTCACAATTAATATGAAAAGGATATTTTTATCATCATATAAATATAAAATTAAGGAGAATATAAAATACTTAAAATGTTACAATTTCATCATATAATAAATAATAATTACATTAAAACATCGACTAAAAAGAATAGTAAAGATCCATAATTCTCTAAGTATTACAAAAAGATTTCATTCCAAGAAAATAACCAATTAGAAGTGCAACTTAAACAAAAATATTAACAGTTATATTTATATTTCTGTTTACACCGAAAAATGGGTTAGGCCCATTTTACTGTTTTGGGCCGAAAATCAGAAGCCCAAAGGAAAGCTCATGGTTTGGAGTCCAAAAGTAGTCCATTGATTTTGGCCCATCAGATTCTAGTGTCCAACAAAGAAGGATGTAGTAGAGTTGGAGTTATATTAGGAGTCTAGAAGTCCAAGATAAAAAGGAGACAAGATGATGAACTTAATAAACATCAACTCAAACTCAATCTCTATTGGATATGATAAAGTTTATCCAAATCGTATCTCTATCCAGTATCTTATCTCTATCTAATAGGATAAAGTTTTATCCAAATCTTTATCTTTATCTAGAAAGATAAAATTTTATCATGATTACAAGTTTGAATTGGATTGGGACACTCAACATCTTTGGCTATAAATAGGAGTTTTAAAGAAAAAAAAAAGGATCCAACCTCTGACATATCAGAAAGCCTGGTATCCCAGCAAATCTTTGAACTCTTTAGCTTGTTATTTTCGGCAATCTTTTATTTTTTTCCTAGCCTAGTCCTTTCCTTTTCAATTGTTCTCAACAAATTTTCAATTTCTTAGTCATTACATTTTTGTCGATTTGTTTACCAATAAAGCAAATTTCTTTCTGTTAGATTTTTGTCCCTTTTCTAGCAATACAAGGTCGTTTTGATTTCAGTCAGATTACGAGACACAATCTTTTTCCTTATTTCTTTAGTTTGGAAACACTTAAAATTCTTGGCACGCTCGCAGACCAAAACAAAGGGCTACGTGTTAACCTTTAATCAAAATAAAGGCAAACAATTTCATATTTAGAATTTAACATATATATCAAATATAAATGAAATTAAAAAAAGAGAAGAAATTAAAACCTAGAACTTCATTCAATCGAATATCTACTCAAATATATTGACCCAAACTCTTATTTTATACAAAATCATTATCACCATCATTCAAATTCATTGCATCAATTGAGATGTCAATATTTTCTCGTCTAAGATTATCTTCTAAGTCACTCTAATCTATCAAGCACAATTATTTAAAAACTCAATTCGCCAAAAGATCGACATTATCAAAGTAAATTGAATATATATAACTACTTGTTCTATTATGAGTCACATTAAACAAATAAAATTAAATTGTTAAGAAATTACAAGAAATTATATTCAACTTAAAATGATAATAACATATCTTTTCTAAATCTTTAAATTGTATCGAACAAAGACCAATTTGTCCAATCTTTTCTTTTTTTTGGAATTGATGAATTCAATTTTGATCTAATTCCTTTCACACCTTGTTGCACTCACACCTTGACTTAGAATTAAAATTGCAAATCTTTGCAATTTTGGAACATTGCTTCCGAATTGGTCCAACTAAGCGAATGTAAGACGAAAAAGTAATTTTATAAACAAATAAAGTAATGATTAATTTTTTATAACATCCCATCACCGATGGGAAGCGTAAATAGTAATTTAGAATAGTTTATAAGTGCTTAGAATTGTCTTGACATGTTCATGCATACACATACAAGTGAATAGTGAATGTTGCACATGTAAATGACTGTACATGCATTCATGACATTTCCCGGTATATTTGTTAATAAATGTAATTGATATAAAAAAATATGATTTGTGTGTATGAAAAATTGTGTTGGAGAGGGTCACTTTGGTTTTCCAATTTTTGGAGAATTTTAGATATTGTTTTCTGAAATTTCGGGGTAATTTTTGGACTAGGAAAAATGCCAAGTGGCGGAATAATAGTTTACCGGTAGTAAAAAAAATTACTGTCCAATGACACTGGAAATTTAGATGCATGAATTTAGGAATTATTGATTTGAGCCATTGGAATTTTGGAGAAAAATTGGAGTAGAAATTGAATTGTTTTTGGAAAGGAAATAAAAGAGGGCCTAAGCATGTGACATGTGGCAAGTGACACTT
>JANIIA010000192.1:72291295-72301455 GCA_027478495.1 Erythroxylum alaternifolium | reverse complement strand
GTGTTTTCTTATTTCTGTATAAAATTGTGTATTATGAACTTTTGTACAAATGATTCTGTCATTTATAAAGTCAAACTAACTTAAGTGCTTTGTATTTGTGGAAGGGCCCAAATGACTATTGAAAATTTACGCTAATTGAAAATGATGATGCATGAACGTGGGGCCAATTTGAGTATGTATTCCGCATGTTATGTTATAAAAAAAATTTATACTGACTTTTGAATGATTGAGTGTATTAGCACGCCACCCTCACGTGGCACAGACTCGGATATCATCAACGATGTCGGGTTCAGGTTTTGCAGGAGTGGGGTGCTACATTTACTGTCAAAAATTGTACCTTCCTCGATTTTGGAATCCTCGACCACAACCATATATATGATAGCCTTCATTATTTGACATTTTATTAAAAAATTTCCTACCACGTCCTTATCCACTATGTCTACTTCTGTAGACACTTCTGTAGCTACCTCGATTTCCTTTGCCTTGTTCGTAGCTTCCACTAGTTTGATTGTCACGAATAGATAATTTGCTTTGCGAAGCTTATTCCAAACCACCTTTTCATTTTGGATCATTCTTTGCTCATAATCTTGAAGAGAACCCATAAGCTCATTAATAGATATTTGTGACAAATTATTTGATTCTTTAATGATAGGGACAACATAATCAAATTTCCTTGTCAGTGAACGTAAGAGTTTTTCCATTACCCTGACATTATCAAAAGCTTCTCTATTTCTTTTCATCTCATTTGCCACTATTTTTAAAAGAGTAACATAATCACTAATATTTTCCTAAATTTGCATTTTTAATGTCTCTCTAAGAGATTAGAGCTATACCTTTTAACTTTTTCGACTCCTTGAAGAGATATTTGTAGAGTTTCTCATGCATCTTTTAATTTTTTGCCTTCGATATTTTTCAAATGTTGATTCATCAACTCCTTGAAAGATGAAAAACAAAGCTTTCTTTTCCTTTTTGCGTGATTCCTTAAGTGTTGTCTTCTATGCATCTGATAAAGATGCTTCGGTGGTCGCATCTTCAGGCTCAGTGTAGCCCTCTTCAACAATCTCCCACAAATCATATGATTAGTATTATCTTCATTTGGATGCTCTAGTTTTCATAATATGTCTTTGTTAATTTTGGAATTTGAGGCTGAATCATACTGGCCTTTTTTCACATTTTTGAAATGTAGTCACGAACCTGACTCTAATACCACTTCTTAGAAATGTAATATACTCACAATTATAACTCAAACAATAATATATTGATAATAAATTGATGTTACACTCTTCAATAGCTACTGCTTGCCCTATCTCTATGTTTTTCTTCTTTTTTTTAAACATTCATTATAACCAAAGGGGTCCTTTTATAGGGGAGTTAGTTTGTTTACTAACTTTGATAGCTATAATTCCAGTAATAAGACAACTCTATTAAGAAACTTTGATAGCTAGCACATATCTAAGAAAGTGATAGTCCTAAGTAAATACAATTCATTTGTTTTTTGACCAAACGAGTTTGACTTCTAATAGTTTATTAGTGCATTAATACAGACTCTGGAAATGTTGATAGAGGGCAAATCTAACCTTAAAATTGTTTCTTTCCTTTTGCTAGATCGACCTGCTCCTAAATCGAGCTTCAATTAGGTCCATTTTAAGAAGCTTTGGTGGTGTTCTTGATTAGTGGTGGTAATTATGTAAAGTATGGCAACTTACAAAGAACTTATGAGTAGCCTGTCAAACTCATAATCTATGAAATCGTTGAAATTCTAAAAGGAACTAAGTTTTTTATCAGTTTAATATATTGAAGTAGAAGATGGGATTGAGTAGTATTGTTGCTTCTTCAGCTTTCACCCAATAGTGACGATACATTATATACATGCTCTTTTGTACCATAACCAATTGTAGCTTAAATTACAAAGTCAATTGATCCAGAAAGGCTAGTAGCTTGAAGCTGTTTCTTAAGCCAATGGAGGAGACTAGCGGTATACTTTATCTATTTCCTTCTAACCATCCTTTAAGCCCTTACAACATTATCCAGGCTAAGTAGACATACAATACCCTTCATTAAACTTGGTCAACTTACTTTAGAATATATATGCTCTAACTCTAACTCATAGATTAGTATAGGGAGATTTTTATAAAAAATTTTAGGACGAACCAATGTACGAGTTTTATTTGATTCAATTGAAGGTTATGCACATTCTATGTTTGTATAAAGAAATAAGCTTTCCGTAGTAGGTTTTCATGGATTGGAGTTTTATTTGGATATTAGCTCAAGTAACACCAGGAATTGTTGTTATTATGAAATGCTTGTTGCATTCTTTATGGTCAATAGATGAGGTTGCTGCACCATTTCTATAGGATCATCTTATCTTTCATACATAGGCATCACTTTGAATATAAAGAAACAGAGACAAAATAAATAAAATAAAACAACCATATTGATATGATCCTCTTTGTTGATTAAAGTGCTTCAAACTACTATTTAATTGTTTCTTAATTTTTAGGAGTAGTTGGTAATAATGTTTTATTTTTTAAGCATATGTTCATTATTGATTTTCTTTCTATTAAGTTGTATTTAGGTTAATGGCTATTCATTTCACATTAGTTTTTGTGATTTCTTGTTTTTAGGATAATTTAGTTTAAATGTTTTCCAATTTATTTAGGCCTAGTGTTCTAATTTGTTGAATTAATTCTTTTGTCCAACAAAGCTCTTTCTTTTGTTGATTATTATATTTTCCAATAAATGTGGTATTAAAGCTCTAGGGTTTCTATGGGCTTATAAGGATAGAGTAAAATTTGTGTGAGTGTTTAACCTTTATGAAATGACATCAAATAATTTTTTTCTTCTTATCCCTATTTCCAATTGAGAAAATTATCATTCATGGGCCATTAAAATGAAATCCTATTTAAAAGCCTTAAGCCCATGAGAGGTTATTTAAGGTGATTTAATCTTACCCCATTTTGAAAAAATCTCTATTAAATCAAATAAAAAATTTTGATGAAGAAGTGGCAAGAAAACCAAAAATGCTCTCTTATATATATTTGGTCATGTCAAACAAAAATTTTATAAATAGAATGGGTGATTTAATCTGACCCCATTTTTAAAAAATCTACATTAAATCAAATAAAAATTTTGATGAAGAAGTGGCAAGAAAACCAAAAACGCTCTTTTATATATATTTGGTCGTGTCAAACAAAAATTTTATAAATAGAATGGCTTATGAATCACTTAAAGAAGTATGGGATAAACTTAAAGAAGAATTTGAAGGCAATAATCAAACAAGGTTGATACAAACTTTTAATCTTAAAAGAGAATTTGACATGCTACAGATGAAGAAATTTGAAGTTGTCAAGGAATATGAAAGCAAACTCATGCCCATTGTCAATCAAATCAAATTGCTTGATGAAGAATTTTCTATTCAACGAGTAGTAGTCTAGTTTCTTATGACTCTTCCCAAAAGGTATGAGTCAAAAATTTACTCATTTGAAGAATTTAAAGATCTATCAAAAATAATCTTTGCAAAGTTACTTAATTCTCTTTAAGTTGTGGAACAAAGAAGATCAATAAGGGATGACAAAATTGAAGAAAAATTTAATGAAGGTTATCAATCCAAGACTTCATCCTTAAAAGGAAAGGCCAATGTTCCTCAATATAGCAATTGTAAAAAGCTTAGTCATGAAGAGAAAGATTGTTGGTATAAGGAAAAGTCTCAATATTACAGGTGTAAGAGATTTGGGCATTTGTAAAAAGAATTGCAAATTTGAAATAAAGAACAAACAAATATGGCTTAAGTGACAAAAAAAACTTTTCTTAGGGTAATTAGTGAGATATGTACTATGGAGACATGTGCTCCAAAAATTAAAGGTTAATGATAAAGTGCATTAACAAATTTAGTTATGATGATGAGAAGTGTATCATATTAAAGAGAAGTGTTTTACAAGTTATAGAGAGAAGTACTCCGTGAAGTTAAGCAAAGAGGAGTGTTGATTAAAATGCTTAAAACTACTATTTAGTTGTTTCCTATTATTTTAGGAGTAGTGGGTAGTAGTGTTTTGTTATTTATGCATGTGTATATTATTGATTTTTCTGTTAAGTTGAATTAGGTTAGTGGTTGTTCATTTGACATTAGTTTGTTTAGTTACTTGTTTTTAGGAATTTTTAGTTCAAGTGTTTGCCTAATTATCTGGGCTAATGTTCTAATCTGTTGGGTTAAGCTAGTAGTAAAATCTTTACTTTTTTCCATCAAAGCTTTGTCTTTTGTTGATTATTATATTTTTTGAAAAATGTAGCATCAAAGCTCTAGGGGCTTTATGAGCAAGTGATGATAGAGTAAAATTTTTATGAGTTTTCAACCTTTGTGCAATGGCATTAAATAATTTTTCCCTTCCTATCTATATTTCCAATAGAGAAAATTATCGCTCATTAGGCCATCAAAATGAAATCCTATTTAAAAACCTTGAGTTTATATGAGATTGGTAAGAGTGATTTTAATTATACTCCACTTTTAGAAAATCCTACACTAAATCAAATCAAAATGTATGATGAAGAAGTGGCAAGGAAACCAAAAACACTCTGTGTACATTTGACCATGTCAGAGGGAATTTTTACAAGCATAATGGCTTGTGAATCACCTAAAGAAGCATGGAAGAAGCTTAAGGAAGAGTTTGAAGGCAATAATCAAACAAGGTTTATGCAAGTTTTGAATTTCAAAAGCGAATTTGAGTGCTAAAGATGAAGAAATCTAAAAGTCTCAAAGAATATGGAACCAAGCTCATGTCCATTGTCAATCAAATTAAATTGTTTGGTGAAGAACTTCTTAGTTAATAAGTAGTAGACAAACTTCTCGCGAATTTTTTTGAAAGGTACGAGTCAAAATTTTCTCACTTGAAGATTCTAAAAATTTTTCAAAAATAACCTACGCAGAGTTATTTAATGCTTTTCAAGCTCTGAACCAAAGAAGATCAATGAGGGATAGTATAATTAAAGAGAAAGTTGATCGAGTTTATTTAGCCAAGACTTCATCTTCAAAGGGAAAGGCCAATGTTCTTCAATGTAACAACTATAAGAAGCTTGATCATAAGGTAAAGCTTCAATATTACAAGTGTAAGAGATCTGAGCATTTGCAAAACAATTGCAAAATTATAAATGAAGAACAAACAAATATAGAGCAAATGACAAAATAAGAAACTTTTTTTTAAAGTAGTTGGTGAAATGTTCACCATGGTGAGGTGTGCTTCAAAAATTCAAGGTTAATGATAAAGTGCATCAATAAATTTGATTATGATGATAAGAAGTGCATCATGTTAGAGAGAAGTATTTTATAAATTGTGAAGAGAAGTGTTCCCTAAAGTTTTTAGCAAGGGAGGGTGTTTGGTCAAAGCGCTTCAAACTATTATTTAATTGTTTTTCTATTTTTTAAGAGTAATGAGTAGTAGTGTTTTATTATTCAAATATATGTTAATTATTGAGTTTTTTCCTCTTGTATTTAGGTTAATGACTATTCATTCAACATTAATTTGTTTAGTTGCTTGTTCTTAAGAATTTTTTATTTAAGTATTTACTTATTTATTTAAACCTAAAGTTCTGATTTATTGAGTTAATGTAGCAGTGAAGTTTTTTCCTTTTTCAAGTTTTGTCTGTTAATTATTATATTTTTCAACACTCTTATCCGTCCTCAATGGCATCAGCTTAGATACTAGTGAAGAAAGAAGACGCAAACGGATAAGATGGCTGCATGGTCTGTTGTGCTTCATGTATGGGCATAAGTTCAAATAGGTGCTGACAAATAACTAACGTGATAAGGGCACGATTGTTAGAGTTGAAACTTTTAATATGCTTGTATACTTTAAAGCATTGCCAACTCATCTGCAGAAACTTTCATGTTTGTGAAAGTACTCTTCCACTTCTTGTTCAAAGGGACACGTTGATAAGGTTCATTAACGCTACTGGTCAATGAATACCTCTAGCTACTTCATGATGAGCCGCAATGGTCTTCTACACTTGTCGAACGATTCCCGATGCTGGCTGGAGACATTTACGTATAGAAACAAATTCAAGAACAACCAAATCCATGGTGAACCGTCATTTCTGGTACAAACAACCAAATCCGTGGTGAACTGTCATTTCTAGCGCGAACTTGGTAGGTTTGCTACGTAGGCTGTTTATATGCAGTTTTAATCTAAATAACTTGGCCACTCCGGGACCGAGAGACATACAGGAAAAAAGACACCTAACCTGGGTACGTTCTGCCAAACAAACAAACCTTCTCTTTGCAGGCACCAAAACTCAAGCTTTCCTCTTAAAAACCCTAAAATTACCAATCTTTTTTCGTTAAATTATGATCTTAAATAGGATATGTTCTACACAGTCCCAAACTGTCGACAATCCTAGACTATCTTGTAGACGTTACGATACACAAGATCCTCATTAGGAGGCAAGTGTAGAACATACTTGTCTCCATATATGACTGATAAGCTACATTATTCAAGACAAGCTTTCAAGAGAGAAGGAGTTTAGAAAGAAGCCGTGAAAGCAAACACACTCAAACTTTCATTCATATTAAACAAGATCTATTTCCCACTATGATCACAACGATAGACAAGCCTTGCTTTTATAGGCAAGGGAATACAAACAAACTAGTTTAAGGAGGGAAAATATTTCCTAGGTACATTCATGACAATTTTAAAAAAGAAGTTGCCTTAAGTACAATCATTACATACCTTTAAAAAAGTAAATAGTAAAAAGATTCCTAAAAGATAAGAAAAAATCTTTTAAAGTAGATGTGGATCCTAAAGATTCTCTTATCAACACACTAAAACACACACAACTATAATAGACCATAATGATGTCTAAAATGAAGAGTCCTATATTGAGGAGTGGAATCTAACTCATCATTTATCACGAATTAATTAGTTCGTGGCACGACTAAAGATTGGATGGAGAGTTTGGATGACTTGAACTATCAGTGTCAGCTCTGTAGGTCTTTTATCGTTTACTAGGACTGGCATCATCTGAGTGGAATCTTTGCAGGAATAGGTTCAACTCTTCTTCATTGGGCATGTAAATATCATCATTAGGGTCTTGAGCATCCTAGAAGATAGAGGCTGGAGGTTTTGAAGGACCTGCAGTATCTGAGACATCTTAACCTTAGGTTGTTTCATCAGTTTCGGAATACATTGGGCTATTTGGACCTGGCATGTCCATTTCTGGTGCTTCAGGTTCACCAAGAATAAACTTTTCTGGGTAAGGTCCAAGAGAAGTAGAAAGGATAGGTGTATGTCGAGAAAAATGATTAATCTCTTTAAGAAAATCCTAAGAGATTTAACAACATTCTCCTTGTACCTTAGCCAATAAAGTGAAGCATGATGTAAACAGACATGATTATTAGAATAAATTGTACTAGTTCTTGCTGTGAGATATGGACGATGGATAATGTAAACATGTGTAGATTGTCTCTTATAAGATGCTTCCCATAATCGATGTTGCTCAATGACTATGGAGAGTTGTTTCTTCCATTGTTCTAGTGGTTGTAAGGTAACAGATATTGGGAGACCTATAGAGGAGGTAAGGTAACAGAATAAGCATAAAGGGCTAAGAGTGCCCAAAGATACCATAATTCATTTTCAGAAAGAGGTCAATTAAGGAAGAATATATTAAGGTAGGGTGTTTTGACATTAAACAATGTGGTGTTGCAAGGTGAGTTAGTCTCACTAAGGAAGAGGTGTAAATAGTAGAACAAACTCATACGAGCAAGAAAGGCAACTTCAGAAACATTAGTGGGGGCACTAGTAATAGGAGGAAAGGATTTCTTTGTTTTTGCAGTGAGAGGTAGGTTAGTCATGGAAAGGAAGAAAATACTAGTATTGAAAAGAAGAGATAAGAAGTCAGCTAAGATGATACCTTTTGCAAGGTGAATGGTGTATATATAATGGGAAATCTTCTTCAGAAAGATTCCTGAAGGATGCAAGTAGATATAGGTTAAGTGTTGATTAGCCTTGGTTTGTTCCGAATTCCAAGATGGAGGATTTTTTCTCAGTAGCTTGGATAAGGATAAGGTATAATCAGTAACCAATCCCTTTTTACCCTGCTTCAGTTCAGACCTTTTGTTAACGTAAAAGGCTTGACAAGCCCAATTAGACTTCATGGGCTCTATGAGTAGTTGTTGAAGGAGAACTGTAAGATACCACTCTCATAGAGCATATGCCTGATATACCAGAGGATATTCGAGAACATACCTTACGGGAATGACACGTTAAGACGATCACATTAACACATTTTAAGGCATCACACATATGATAAGTAAACCAATATTCATTTTGGCCCATTTCATTAACAAACATATCCAGTTATAAATGTCATTACACTTCAGAATTCACATATACATTTGACAATAGGTGAGATGCTATTCTTAATGCATAATGACTAGAGATATCTGTAGATACAACTGATCTCGACCACTAACTCATGTCTAATTGCAGTAGCTATACTCCAATTAGTCTAACTAGATCTCTTCTGAACCTGAAAATCAATGTTGTAATTTTGATGAGTTTGCGAACTCAATGAGTGAACCATCATTGATGTATTCACTCAAGTCAGATACACAGAGATAAGTCATATCCCAATTCAACAAGTATTACATATCATCCAGTATTGAATATCACATCACATTTCAACATACCTTATCAAGTACATCAAGTTTATCATACTTTTATAAGTATTTCAGGTAAACTAACATTTCATATCATAACACATCCTCATTTACTTTTCAACTGTATTTCAAACAATTCATTTCAATTCAATCATATGATACATATAAGGATGTATATGCAAATGCACATGTGACTCCATTTTATTTTCCTTTGTTGTGACTGAACTCCTATTTACTGTCCTATATCCGTTGTGGATATCAGGTTCATTAATAACTGAGTCTATGGTTCTTCGTGCACAATCCTGAGCTTAAAGCTTTTTTCACATTGGTCAGTCCAGTCATAACTTCTTTATCTGATCATGCATTTCAATGTGATGCATCATTCCATATGTTATGTTTCATTACCTTTCATTCCTGTGTGCTTCTATTACATGTATCAAATTTATCAGATCTAAGTTCAGCAATTCACATTCAATTGTTCTCACATTTCATATTTAGCATACAGATCAGACAGAAACACATATAATTGAGTTTACACATCTAAGTTAACTCACAGTACGCTTCAGACAAGCTATTGCCTTGATGATCCGACAATGTATGGATGTTGAATCAAATTATGTATCTATCTTCATTCAATACACACATATTTAAAACATTATTAAGTTGTCAATTATATGATTATTCAATCATTCACATGTATATATATCATGTTTCAATGCATGCTCAATTGACCTTTCAGGTATGTATTAATATACAAAGATCTTGACTGTACTTATACACCTTCAGATCATTCAAACTTTATAGCTTGTATACTACCATTTTGCAATTAAGTTTATGCCTTAAGTAAGCTTGATTTATTCATTAATCATATATGTTCATATAATTATCTAATTCTCACTCACAATTACTTCATATTCTCCGATGTTCATTCATTTATATCTAATACACATTACTCATATCATTTGAATCATATTTGCATTCATAAGAACATCTTAATTTCTTTAACAACTTATACTTTTCATATTTCAATACATTGATATCAAGACAATCCATTCCTTAAGTTATGACATCAATTAACAACCTAAACTTATCAAGCCCTTAACCAATGAATCAAGTAACAATTTAGGTTCATTTAAAGCCTTAATTAAGTCCAAATACACTAATGTAAAGTGACTTATGTGGTTCAACAATTATATAAAACAGAAGCTTTTCATTTTAAAGCATTGCTCACAATCATGAAGGACCTTCTCATGATTGTGGGATGAGTACCCCGAATATGCACTATCCAATTTTCCTCAATTCTTCATGAAATTTCACTTACTTTAAAGCACAACTAACACTTGCATTTTTTTTCCAAAATACATGTCCTTAAAAGCTACCTCAATTTATGTCAATATAACTTCCATTTTGGCCACATTTAAGCTCTCTAAATTCTGTTGATTTATATCCTAAACAATCACTTCTTACACATACCCTTACATCCCCAATTTTCCAAATTTAAAACACCTTCATACCA
>JANIIA010000192.1:72270772-72282482 GCA_027478495.1 Erythroxylum alaternifolium | reverse complement strand
ATACTAATATTATGCATTTGAATACAATCATAAAATCATATCATAAATGTACCAAATTCATTCTATATGATGCCACTTATGTGATTCAGTAGTCTAACACTTTAAATCCTTCAACAATTTGAGAGACAAGATATTACATGAGCAACACACTCCTCTTGTGCTATTTTGAGATCATTAGGCCCTGGATGTGTTGCCTTTGTTGGATTGATATCCTCATTCTTCTTGAAGGGAAATTGAATAGAATTCATCATTTTTCTATAGAGGCTTAGGATGAGAGAGAATTCATCATTTTTTTATAGAGGCTTAGGATGAGAGAATTGTATATAAGATTCAGGATAATATTCTAATAACAATCTTTTATGGCTCTATATGGTGGGGGTATCTGTCTAAGCTCGAACACATTTTTGATCTCTATGTACAGACTAAAATAAGCTCGATACCTAAGGCCTATAGGTAGGATCTATAAAGGTGAGACTTTACTGTATACTTCCATCCCCATTAGAATGTCTGGGCCAAGTAAATGGCTTCAAAGAAATTTAGTCCACATTGTACACTGAGGAAAGAATCGAATCTCGATCTTTCTCTTTGTGATAAGCTTAATCTTAAATGAATTACCATTAGCAATAGTGAAATATTTGTCATTAGAAGTCCATGCTTCAGGAGGTAAAATACTAGCCTTCATGATTGTTCTAGTTAATCCAGTATCCATAAACCTAATAGCCTTGACGGGTCTATCATATTTGTCCTATTGAAGAAGTTGGATCTAGACATGCAAACGAGAAACTTTAATTAATTTACAATCTAGTTTCAGACATGTCTGCTGTAATATGTATAGGGAATCATTCTTAGAAGAGAATGAGCAGTCAGAAGAGTCATCATCAGAGGAAGAGATAGAAACAACAAACTTTGTATCTTCATCTTCACTTGTCTGTTTCTCAATAAGATTTCAAGTTTATTAGAAGAATGAGTAGGCAAAATAAACTGAATTGAATCTAATAACCTGATATCCTTTTTGCACTTGTGAGAACACTGTCTTGCAAAATGTCCTAGTTGTCCATAGAGAAAACATCGATAAGCCTTTTAAGATTGAGTAGGTTTGCATTTGAAGAAACAAACATATCTCTTTTTCTTCCTATTATCCCTGAAAGTTTTCCTGAAGGACTTATAGCCTTCCTTAAGAGGTATATGAGATCTGTGGAACTTCTGACTCTTATAGTAGAGCTTTCTGTGATGATGTTTTTTCTTGTTACTGTAATCATAGTCTTCTTTTTCTTGCATTTAATTTTCAAGTAAGTCTTTTTACAAGCTTTTTGAAGGATAAGATCACCTTTAATCATATTTTTGAAGAAAGCTTGTTAATCATAGAGTTTATCCAAAGAGGATAAAGCAAGTTCATAAATTTCTCCAACAGTAATGTCTATCGTATTTCTGCGTAAGGCTGAAATGGTCCGTAGCAATTCAGGGTGCTATTCATATGGAAAAGATGAGATGAAGGTATAATGGAGATTCAGGTTATTTGATCTGTTGAAAAGATAATATCTTTCTATCATACGTTGAAAATGCTTTTGAAGATCATGTCTATCAAGCAAACAATATTTCGTTTCAAAATATTTTTGATGAACTTGCTTATCAATGAGTTGGAAGTCACCTATGAATTCTTTGTGTATGATACTAAGAATAATACTTATAGAAGTGACTTAAATATATTGTAAGTGTCCATAGTCGTCAAGACTTTGCCACCATTCTCGTAGAGTACTGGTGAATTGAGAAGTGAACTCGAACAAAATGTCCCGTAAAGGAGTATCTGGTCGAGTCATTTGTAAATCTAGCCATGCTCCAAATTCATAAAGGAGTTCTCTCCATTTTTTAAGAGGGAGGTCATTAAATGTAAACCAGGGACCTGAAGTAGGTTTGGTTACTTGTACTGGAACTTTTGGTGGTGATAACCTAAATGTTTCAGGGTCTACTAAGCTTATAAAGTCAACATCACTGATATCTAGATTGACTTCAATATGTTGAGGCATTGTCATCATAACCTGAGTGAGATCAGATAGATCATCAATTTGTTCAGAGGAATCTATAGGTGATTATGAAATTGTAGAATATTGCTTCGAGGGTTGCTCAGAGTATTGCTTAGATTATTCAGAAGATTGCTCAAATTGCTCAGATTGTTCAGAGGATTTAGGAGGAGTCTTTGTTATAGGTAATGGAACCTCTGGAACCTCAATAGATGCAAGAGTTGTTATGAACTCAATTTCTTTATCTTTAGTTGAAGAGGATATAGACTGAGCTTTTAGTGGAGGCAAAGTTTTGGTGGAGATGAAGATGGTGTTTTAATCTACAGTGGTTTATTCCATGGATCAACAGGTTTTATGTGTAAAGAGGATGGACCTTTGGATTTAGGTTCGTTAGCTCTAGGCTTGAGTTTTGCAGCTTTCTTGGGTTTACTCGAAATAGGGTGAATGTGCTGTCTAATCAAGGGATAATTCATCTTGAAGACTTTTTCATAATCAGCAGCGTATGGATAGGTTAGGTAAGAAGGAGAAGCATACATGGGCTGAGCAACTAGATAGGTAAGACGATAAGCTAAATAGTTTTACACTGTTCAGTTTGCATGTCATCTTCCATTCATTGAAGAACTTGTTTTACCCATCTAGGTTCTTTCTCCTTAACTATGAAGTCTGATCCAAAATACTGTGTTGCACTGTAGTGTTAAAGATCAACATCGAGTTGTCGTACCTGATCTTTATAATATTTATACAGCTTTTGGATTTGAGAAGAAACAGTATCTGCTTGTTGATGAGTAGCGTGATTCTGTTGACTTATTCCATCCAGCTTATAATCAATCCTTTGTAGAACTTTGTTTTGTGTTATTGCATTATTGGTATGCTAGTTAAGAACTTCATTTGTAAGATTAGAAACAAAAGTTCCATGAGAAGTTATTCCTAAAGCTCGAACATAAGGGCTAGAGATAACCCTATTGGCGACATCAATGCTCCAGTGTAAAAGGAGGAAAGTCTTCCTCATACGGTTGAACCATCATAGAAGGTATAGGAGCAGGAGATACGATAGGAATAAGAGGAATTACAGGCTTTGGTTTGGAGATTGACTCTGGATAATCTCTACTTGTAGGTTTCAGCATCTCAAGAAGATATTTAAGCCTAAACCTTTCTATATTAAGACCAATGGATTTATTAGAATCATAATCATGATCATCCTAAAGAGGATGATATTGTCAAGAAGGCATACAACAAGTCTTTAACTTTTTCTTTCATCATCACCGTCGATTATACAACTCATCATCATCATCACTATTTGATTCATGGTTCATATAGACTTCACGATTTGGCTTACACATAGAAGGATCTGTATCCCAGATGAAATGTCCACGATGATGACTTATATAGACTGGATCTCCATTAGATTTGATATAATGAATTAGAGGGTCTTTGCCTTCTGTCAGCATCAACTTTTCCAGCTCTATTGAAGGCAAGAGCTTCGGTATCTGAATGATAGTAGTCTGATCGTTAGAATGATCAACAACCATGTAAAGAGCATCCAAAGTAGAGTTTAATAAGGAGGTGATAGATAATCTGATGATGTAGCATAGCCACCATTGCTGTGGCGTCTTGATCTTCTCCAGTGATCTGGTTCTAGACCTGGAGTTTGTTAGATAAGATTGGATCATCCAGCCTGAAGTTGAAATCAGGTGCTATAGTGAGGTTGACACTTCCATTGTTGAGAGTTGTAAGCAAAGTACTAATAAGAGCATTTTTGTACATTGTGTAGGCATTGTCTATAAGAGATGTCCTGGTTATAGAAGGTATTCCCTTTCTTCCATGGAGGGTGAGAATAAGTCGATCTGCTCCAACATGTAGATGAGTATGGTTCTGCTCTCTCCAAAGAGAGATGAGCACTTTGGGGATCTCCAACTTTACATACTACTCTGCAGAAGAAGCTTGTAAACCACACTGTTCAAGATGAGAACTCTGGATGATTTTTTAATTTAATCCTAATATTTTAGAGAATATAAATTAAGTCTTATCATTTGAAAAACATTTAAATTCAACTATAAGTTTACAGAGAAACTGAAGATAATGTTACGTCGTTAATTTTCTACTAAGTCAACAATCACCTAACATATGTTTATTATATTTTAAGACAATGTAGCAGTGTAAGACTCGTGTACTTAAATTAAAATTTTAAATCAAATTAATATTTAAAAATGTGGGATCTACTTAAATAATTTAACCCTAATTTTTGTTAACCTAACAAATTAACTTAACAAATTAAATTAACAAATAATTTAACCATTACTAAACTATTTAATTAACCTATTAATAGAAGCATATGAAACAAATTCCTAATAGAAGCATATGTCATGAAAATCCTTAAATTAGTTCCTCAAATCCCTTACTCATTTACCTTCGTGTGTTTTTCTTTGTGGGTGGAATCCTAGTATGGAAAATGTCCTTCCATTCTAAAATGTTTGCAATTTAGATCGTGTCGTCCCCATTATTCACAACCCTTCATCGCTGCCACCCATCACATTCTGTGGTAATGAAAATTGGTTCGCTTCTTTTTATTAGCTTTGTTTATTAGAAGTTTTTTCAAAAGGGATGTCATGAAATGGAGGAATATTATGGAAGCTAGTGTTGAGTTGCTCAGTTTGAGAGAGGAGCTAGTGGCAAGAGTTGGGTGATGAGAAGATTCATTCAGTTCTTGCACTTCCAATCTCTCTTATCATCTTTCGTAGGGCCTAATTCAAATTGCTCATTGCACTTTTTAAAAATTTAGTTTCTTTTGACTAATAATGAGCCAAACTTTTATAGTTAGGATATTTTTCTTGCATAATTATAAGTCTACTTGATGTGATGACTATGAAATGTAGAAAACCTTATGATTTAGACTATAATGAATAGAAGAATGGCTTATAAGGAGCATCATGATAAATTTTCAGTTTATACATATATTGATTTTCGTTGTAGCCATCTTTAGGACTAAGAGAATATGATACTGACATATTAAAGTAAAAAGCTTTGCGTAAGAGCTCAGGATAGGAACCACTCTCAATTTTTTTGTCTATTATTGGTGCAATGCTATATTCAAACCATATCATCCAATTAGCAGAACATGTTTTCTCAAATATTATCATATTTGGCCCACAATATTTTGAATATTGTCTTTTTATCTCTAGTTTTTCAAGCTGACTATTCTATATGGAATCATGTGAAATGTGTTATTGATCATGGTGACATTAAAAATAAACTACATACTTTCATGACCTTTACTTGCTTTGGGTGACTATAATATTATAATTCTAATGTAAGATCATTTGAAATTATTATTTTATTCATATGAATAGAACTTAGAAACTATACATTAAGTAAGTTTGCAAGTGCATTGTGAAATGGTCCAATATTCTTGATAGAAGCAAGACCAAACTAATTCATTCCATTGTATAATATATGATATCATATGAACAAAAGAAGAATAAGAGAATACCCACTTACAAGTACTTCAATAAGTTCAATTTAGATAGTAAGTATGCAACTAACAAGCTTGCATGACTCTTTATATATGCCATAAATGATTGACGATTAACATCAACAATGAATACTGAAATAACTAATTAAAGTTGACAAGTATTTCCAGTAACCTTAATTGGTGGGCATGATATTGAAGGTACTTGCCTTATACTATTTGGAAAAGTTAGGATTTATTTATATTTGAGCTAGTTGGTAAAGTTAGGATTTATATTTATCTTATCTTGGAACTAGTTGGCCTAATTGCATAAATATAATTTCATCACCTATCAAAGATTATCTTATATTTGGCATTGATATTTTCTTTGTAGGTGAATTTACATTGTGATTGTCTTTGGTATGCAGATAAAATCATCATCATCAACTAATACAATAGTAAGTTCACAATTAGGAAATGTGGTTTTCTATTATCGGTTAAAGGCCCTATTAAAGATTTCATAGAGTGATCATAATCCTGGTTAGAGATTTTATGGAGGCCCCAATTATCCGTTGAGAATTTGTTATTATTTGTTTAAGGTTTATTTAGTGAAATTAAATAGTTTAGGTTGGGAGATGCAACTTTTTCAAATGATATGATGAAAAATTTACCGAGAGATTTGTTAAAGTGATTCAAAAATTAAGGAAAGAATTATCAATTTTAAAGAAGGAGGTTGAAACAAGCACGAATAAGGAATTTAAGGAATAAATGAAGCTTATAAAGTAGGAAATAAATTTACCAAGGAAAGAGAGAAAAGAAAAGAAGTTTATGTTAATGAACATTATAATATGATTTATTATGGTTCTAATACTTTTATTTTTATATATGTTATGGGGATATTGTATTGAATATCAATTATGTAATGGTTGAAATTAATTTCAACTATGCTATGAAAAAATTGGTTTTTGAATTATATTTATATATGAAATATATAATGTAAATATAACTACGCATTATATGATTAAATTTATTTCATATATGAAGTAGTGGTTAATGAAGCAAACAGAACACTACTACGTAAAACCAATAGACACAGAATAATTCAATATATATAAATTAAAGGAAAATTGTAATATTCACATTGTGTAAATTGTAATCAAACTAGTAACACTAATACTTTAATGAACAATGTAATATTTACATTGTGTTTATACAACTCAAACATTTTTCAACATTATTAATAGCACATACGTCTAAAAACCAATGGGATAAATATCAAATATCAAAAAGTCATATTAAATTATGTTTATATAATATAAACACTTGTCACTGTTATCAGTAACACACATAAGTAGAAGTCAATAGTATAAATATCAAAATATCAAAAAGTTAAAGGCATCATTAATCAATGCTTGCCTCATTTGTACTTGACTACGAAAGTTCAGGTTCTGCTACGAAAGTTCTAGTTCTGATAATTATATCAATGACGTTTCCTTTCTGATTGCTTTAGCTTGTTGTTGTTCTGAAGTAATATTAGAACATCCTCTGAACCATAAACTCCTTAATTCAAATAATAATTTGAATCTATATGGATCAACATCTCTAACTTTTTTTATTGGTATGTCTAAATGTACCAACTTAGAAAATTAAAGATAAAATATTAGAAACACACTTGGTAATTATTTTAACTAAGATAAATTGATAAAGAACATATTCCTTACAATATTGCTTTGTTGACTCAGTATTGCATTATCATCAACTATATTCAAATTGGTTAATTATTTTTATAATGAAAATAACTTTGTCAGTCATTAAACCCAATAATAATTAATATAAAACTAAAAAGTTGTATACTTGTGAAGTTGCCTCTGTTTTAATCTGACTAAGATAATAATAAACATCAGTTATTGGATGTTTATAAAACCATATTCATAAGATTGAAGTAAGGTGTACACATAAGTGAAGAAGCCTCAACGTGTTGAGTTGAGCTGTTATTGTTGCATTTTTTAGAGTTATGATCGAAATTACCACATTTTAGACATTTGTAGATTTGTCCTTTTAAAGACAAAATTTCTAGATTTTTTATTTTCTTTGGCTTACTTTGTTGGGTCTAACAGGCATAACTTTTTTAGCCTGAGGATATATCGCCTCTGCATCATTTGAAGGTTAGAAAATTTCACCTCTAATTGGTTGTAATATGTGTTCATACAAACTTTTGAACTGACCCTTCCTATAGCATGAATCTATGAATGTCTTAACCCTATCTTTTGAGTGATGGTTGTACTAATCAATTGCATGGGTATATATATAGGTCTCATGCTAGACAATTATATGTTTGTTGTCTACCAATCCTTAAAGTATACAACCTATCACCCTTTGAAACTTTATAAGCACCATATCCATTCCACAAAATCCTCCATTGTATTGCTTCTTTTTTGTTCTTCTCTAACTTCTTCACTATAGTTAGTGTAATATTTGACTTCTAAATAATTAAAAAATGTCTCCTGTCTACATGCATTAACATTACTCTAATTATCTCAAGCTTGCTAATCACTAGCATGTCCCTTAATGGTAGGATTTTATCAAACATTTAGTTTCAAAGGATTGGTGACATCTTGCCCACCTCTCTTTAGGATATTCAAGTAATACTGAAGCACTTCCAGGGCTTATTTTGTCAAGCCTCTTTAGTTGCTCGTTGAAATTTTCAACATAGGTTGATCATGCCTAATTCCAAAACTACTTTCTGAGGTCCTTTCCATTCCACTTGGCAAGCCAATTATTATATATATGTCTGGAACATATTTAGTGAGCTACATTTGGCAAAGTCTCATCTACAACCCTGACCAATCCCTAAATCAAATTAAAAAGATATTAATTAATATTTCATATAATGATTTCAATTATAAGTATATTAACATGAACATACCTTCTCCATATCATATATGATTGTAAGTCTTCACCATCTTCCAATTTCAAATTAGATGTTAACAAATTCATGAATCAAGTCTATGAATATGTGTTTCCTACCTCTACAATTTCCTAAGCCAATGGATACTTCCCTTCATCACCATTCCTACCAACTCTATTGTTCATTCAGGATTGCTTATCTTCAACTCATGTATATAACCTTACAACTTCACATATTCATTAATATATTGTGTTGTTTTATCTTTCCTCAATCTCTTCTTTGCTCTTTTACACATGCTTGAATTAAAAAAATATTGAGTTTTCTCTGCATTCTTTGACCATTTTTTTGGATGAGTTACTAGGCTTCTCCACATAATTCTATCCTTAAAGTGTCTCATTAAGAATTTGGTAGAAACCAACTTTGGTTTGTTTATTGTGAAAAAATTGTGATCAGGATTGTAAGTTTTAACTCTGAAGCATCTCTCTTTTTATTCGATCCAACATAAAAATCCTATGGGCATCAATCAATAAACCCAACCCTAATTTGATTATTCTCACACTTTTTTAACCTAACATTGTCTTCTATATGTACTGCATAATCAATACTAATGTCTTTAAATTCTTTTACAGTTCCAAACTCCATTCTCAATCTCCAATCATATGTCAGATCTGTAGGATTATCCCTAACAATTGAACTGGATCTATGCAAAGCTTCATTGCCTCCTCTCCACTAGTATATTCATCAGTACTAATAACACTAGGACAATCTATTGATTCAATTTCAACCAAATGATGATCATATAAAATGTCTATATAGAAGTTTGATTGAAACACGAACCTTATTCCTCCGTACTCTTATCCATATATGCAACCTATTCCTCCAAATTTTCATTCATATATGCACCCTGTTCTTCTAGATTTTTGTACAGATGTGGACCTTGTTCCTTTAAATTTTAATTAATAGGTGAACCATATTCCTCCACATTCCCATGTGCACTTGGTTCCTTTATATATACACCCTGTTCATCATCATCGTAGTCCTCTTCTCTAGTTATAATTAATATTGTAGGAGCATGGAAAGGTGTATTTAAATGATGAATTACCTATACGTCAATAATCTCATATATTTGTGTAAGGTTTACTAATCTAATATAACTTTGGTTTGATTCTATAACTCTTAGTGACTCTTTAAAGTTAAAACCAGATATTCTACAATATAGGTTATCAATTTGATTATACCTCAACTCCTTCTCTATCTCATATATTTGTCTATTACTAATATAGTCAATGTCAACATTCTTAAATGTAGCAATATCCCCACCAACATATCTAAATTCAGGCTCTAATATGAAATATCCACCATAAAAATATACTTCCATATTGAGTCACCATTAAAACCTGTAAAGCATCAATTAAAAAATAATTTCATCCACAATAGAGACCCAAGCATAAAAAGATATTCACAAGCAAATTCAAATTATAAAGAGTAAGACATAATGCTTAAAAAACAACCAACAAGTTTTCCTTATATAAATTCTAAACATTAATTCAATTTGTAGATTAAAAACAGATCGAATTGGCTTTAATGCCAGTGAGTAGAACAAAGACTATATCTAAACCTTAATCTACCAATTCTGATCATGTAGAACAAAGACTAAATAGAACAAATATTTAATGACCATGAAAGATTATATCTAAACCTTAATCTACTAATTTTGTTTATGTTGAGCAAAGACTATATTATACAATACCTGATCATATAGAACAATACTTGATCATGTAGAAACTAAAGAAACCATTTCTAATTTATAGAAACTTTAGAAATCATTAGTCCCTAATCTAAAAAATTGAGTAAAGGTTCCTTTCTAAATTACAGAAACTCAAGAAATCATTAGTCCATAACTCCCCCACCTAATTACCACCTTCAACATTCATAGTCATCATTGTTGGCATTAGTCCATAACTCCCCCACCTAATTACCACCTTCAACATTCATAGTCATCATCGTTGGCAATGAAGAACATAAAAAAGTTTAGGGTTTATGTCAAAAACACTCATCAAATCTTCAAAGCCAAAGTAAACACGCTTTTTAATGATATTATTTCTAATGTAAGAAATAACAAAAATATAACTCTCATCCCCTCTCATACAAAACAAAGTCATCTTTCTATACATTTAAGGACCTAATAAAGATTGATAGAAGTTTTTATTTTCTTCATCTTTTGGAAAATTTGGGACACGAGAACTTTTTTAGACTTATGAAATTGTTTATTAGAGCTCAAATTAGAGAAAGGAAGGAGTGTTTTGATTGTTTTGATTATAGAAGAGACAGAAAGAAAAAGAATAAAACTTTAAACACTTTGGTGAATTGGAATTGAGAGAGAGAGTGTGCAATGAAGAAGATACCAATTAGAGATTTGTTACATCTAAAAGAGTATAAAGACTAAATAGAAAAAAAATTAATGATGTAGAACAAATACTATAACTAAACCTTATTCTATTAATTTTTGATCATGTTGAACAAAGACTATATAAAACAATATTTGATCATGGAGCAACAAAGGAAGCAATAAAAGGAAGTTGGAGCAGGTCAATGGATTAAGAAAAGGGGAAGTGCAATAATAAAGGCATCTTTTTTTTTGCTTCATTCTAAAAAGTGTTATTTTGTCATATACATAAGCCTAATAACATAAACACTCAAACAGGACCACATGAGAGGCAAGCTAAAACATATATGTCCCTACATGGGATTGCCTCCCATATGCATCCTATAAGAAGAACGGCAGTCAAAAGGCACAACAAAATCTAACAGACAAAAGTAGATACGATCATTAAACCAACTAAAAGCATATACAATTATTGAAGCCAATAAAACCATGTACACAAGGAAGTTGAAACAGACACGAATACGAAGCAATAACGATACACAGAGAAGAAACAACAATAAGTATAAAAAAATAAAGCCGCCAAAAGTAGATACAGATAATTAGACATGAACAAGAAGCAATAAAAAAGACACGAAAGCAGCCAAAAGAAGATACAAAATTAAAAGCAACTCTTTGGCTCTGTTTGGCAATCAGCTGATTGTATTAGCTATTAGCTGATTCTATCAGCTGTTAGTTGATAGCTGATTCTATCAGCTGATTTGACCAGCGGATTACATTAGTTATTTGTTAAAGATGTTTGGTAAATTTAGCTGGTTAGTATTAGCTATTTATGTGTAAAATGACTTATGAGGACATGACTTTAAAAAAATTATAAGGGTATGAATATTATATTTCTTAGTATTTTGTTGAATATTCTGATAAGAATTTAGATTTTAAATATTTAATTATACACA
>JANIIA010000192.1:72258968-72270672 GCA_027478495.1 Erythroxylum alaternifolium | reverse complement strand
TTTAAATATTTAATTATACACAAATTAAGTTTATAACTCTAATAAAAAACATAGAACATATAATAATAATAATAATAGGTTACAATTACACTATTCCAACAAAATAATTAGATAGATACTTTTAATCATCGATATATTTTGATTGATTACTTAATTTAAAATTATTTGATCTCTTAATTTAAAATGAGTGATATAATTAATTTGTGAATATTATTCAAAAATTATATAAAATTTTATTGTAATATTTTTTTATTTAACCAAAGAATTATTAAATAATTAAATAATATCAAAAAGAATAAAAAATTTGTCATTGCTTATGCTTTACTTAAACATACGACTCCCCAACATATGACTCCAAATTTATGTTTTTTTCCATTCTGCCCAAAAGCAACGCATGCCCTTTTCTTTCAAAAACCCACCATATTAAAACCCTCGTTTTTTTTCCTTGCTTCCTAGCATGCTTGCGTTTTGCTTCTTATGTGGTTGCATTTTGGTCTGCTCCTCTTGGCTTGGTTGTACGCCCACCTGCACGTCGTTTTGGTGTGCGCTGTTTTGCTTCCTCTCTCAGCGTCTGCGTGGTTTTCTTTTTCACCAGCCTTGCTTCTGCTGCGTCGTTTTGATCCTGGTGGTGTGTCAATTGCTGCGTGTTTTTGGCTTCTCTTATTTATCCATGTGTTTGCGCTTTGGTTCCTCTCAGCAGGATCTCCTGCGTCGCTTTCTTCATCTATTGTGGTGTTTTGGTCTCTGTTCTCCAGCTTGCGTTTTCTACAGGTGGTGTTGTCGTGAAGAGAAGACATATAAAGGAAAAAAAAAGAGGAAAATCTACCTCAAAACATTCTGAGTTAATCGTCGCTGTCTGTAGGTATAATTTAAGGGTCACATTTGTCAATTTTTGATCAGCTAAAGCCAAACGCTGGTCCTAGTTAGCTTTTCAAAAATCAGCTGATTGGGTTTAATCAACCAACCCAATCAGTTGATTACCAAACACAATATATAGCAGTTTAATGTAGTCAACCAGCTAAAGATAGTCAAACAGCTAATTTTTGGCTGATAAGCCATTCACCAAATGGGGTCTTTATCATAGTAAACTCAAAGACACCGTAAAGTTGAAGAGGATGAGGTCAGAAGGACATTGTAAATTTCAAGATGGTGATGACTTTGTCAGTAACCAACAATGAATGTCGTAGGAATATTGGTGTTGGTGAGAAAGGGCAGTATTATCAGTGAAAATTGGGATTTTTAACAATTTCTTCATGAAATACGCTTTTGCTAGGGATTTGAGTTTCACTTCTATTAATAGTTTAATTAATTAATTAACTTACTAAATTAATTAGTTAAGTTAATAGGTTAATTTGTTAGGTTAATTTGTTAGGTTGATAAAATTTAGGGTTAAATTATCTATTAAGTTAATAGGTTAATTAGTTAAGTTATTTTGTCAAGTTAACAAGAATTAGGGTTAAATTATTTAATGGGTTTCATATTTTTAAATATTAATTTGATTTAAAATTTTAATTTAAGTACAAAAATCTCATACTATCACGTCAAATCCAGGTAGCTGTAATGGTATCCACATCAACCTTAACATATATAATAAACATATGTCATATTATCGCTGACCTGGCAAATAACTAACAACATTATATTGTCCTCAATTTATTTGTTAACTTAAATGATAAGATTTAATTTGTACTTTCTAAAACATTAAGGTTAAATTTACGAGATGATGAAAATATTTAGGGTTAAATGTGCCCTTTTTGCCTACCTGCAAAGCATGCATGCCAACTGTTGGAAATTAAACCAGCTAAAAGAACGTTAGATGTACAGATGTCTTGTTCATTCTGAACACATCTGCCTCTCTTCCCTTTACTGAACTAGTAAAATTTTTTTAAAATTTCTCATCTTACGCTAAATCTGAAGTTTATTCATTTCTTGACTTTTAAACAACCCAGCCGCCTCACATTTCAAATGACAAAGTCAAATAAGTCCCTTTTTGGAGTTATTGTCTTGATTGTTCTGCATATAAGCAGCCTATTTGAAGAGAGAAACTAGCAAGCTCATAACTATTCATCATCAAAACCAGAGATGTGGGCAACAGTGTGGTTCGCGTTAACATTGGCAATCGTATACTATGCTTATTGGATTAACAAATGGAGAAATCCAAAGTGTAATGGAAGTCTTCCTCCAGGTTCCACGGGCTTGCCTCTCATTGGAGAGACCCTTCAGTTGCTCATTCCCAGCTATTCATTAGACCTTCATCCGTTCATTAAGAAAAGGATCCAAAGGTACAAGCTCTTAGATGACATGTTTTAGTTGTATATGCATTCCGGTATAACTCGCTCCTGAGATTTTCCTTTTCTTTGTTAATGTTAAAAAATATTATTAATATAGACTTTGCTAACATTGTAATTTCACAGATATGGACTCATCTTTCGAAGTAATGTGGCGGGTCGACCTATTATAATCTCCGCTGACCCCGAATTTAATCGTTACATCATAAATCAAGAAGGAAACTTGGTGGAAATGTGGTACTTGGACACCTTCTCCAAACTTTTTTCACAAGATGGTGAAATAAGAACTAATGCAATTGGCCTTGCTCACAAGTATGCACGAAGTCTTTTCTTGAATCACTTTGGAGCAGAGAGCCTAAAGGAGAAGTTACTTCCTGAAATGGAAAAAACAATTAACAGAACTTTGCGTCAATGGTCCAATCATGCATCGGTTGAAGTGAAACATGCTGCTTCGCTTGTAAGTTTCGTGATCAGGTCATTTTAGAATTTGAGAACATATACAGTAGGCATCAATTGTTGGAAGAGGTAACAAAATTTTCTGGCTATTTTGTAGATGGCCCTTAATTTTACAGCAAAGCAAGCATTTGGTTATGATTTATCACTCAATATTAGTAAGAGCTTCACTGGTTTCCTGGAAGGTTTTATGTCATTTCCCCTGAATCTCCCTGGTACTGCATACCATAAATGCATGGAGGTATGGTAACAACTTCTGCACAAGAATGATCTTATGTATTTAACTTAGCTGTCAACTCAAATACAATATGTATGTAGTGATCTTATCGTTTAATATTAACAACGATCGCATTACCTCAAACAAAAAATGAAAAGGATTGCGTTATATTTCAAGTTTTTGATATAGGAGCAAAAGAAGATGATGGATTTTTTAAGGCAGGAGCTAGAAGAGAGGCTGGCTTCACCAAATAAGCATTATAAGGATGTTCTTGGTCAAGCTGTAGATGACTTGAAAAAGGAGAAGTTCCTAACTCCTGAATTTATAGTCAAGATGTTATTTGGAGTTTTGTTTGCAAGCTTCGAGTCAATTTCAGCAGTAATGACACTAGCCTTCAAGTTACTGTCTGAGCACCCACTGGCCCTGCAGGAGTTGGTGGTAAATGAAATTTAAATCAGAATTTTCAACGCTATACTAGCACCATTTCCTGTTATAATGCATGGGGCTATTAATTATCTGTCAGGCTGAAAACGATAGGATTCTCAGGAATCGAAAAGATAGACATTCGACGTCGTCACTCACGTGGGATGAGTACAAATCTATGACTTTTACGCATCAGGTACTTGTAGATCAATTTCCAAATGGTTCTGTTAATTGAAAAAACGAAAAGAGCCACTCTTCTTGAAGCATTTGTCTTTTGTGACAACATGGAAATCACAGGTTATCAATGAAGTTCTCCGAATGGGAAATGTTGCACCAGGACTACTAAGAAGAGCAATGAAAGATTTTCAATACAAGGGTATTATGTACTTCCATTGTTTTAGTGAGATGCATGACTTTGGATTCTGATAGATTGGGATATATGTATCAGGGTATACAATTCCAGGTGGTTGGCCAATAATGGTGGTCACTTCCGCTCGTCATATGAACCCTGATGTGTACGAGGATCCACTTGTTTTTAATCCATGGCGATGGAAGGTAAGTAACAAAATGATAACGAACCATAGTGGTTATGTTCCATCCATGACAAGTACGGGTTATACATGCAGCAGCTTGACTCGTACACTATATCATGCAATTTCACACCCTTTGGAGGAGGAATAAGGCAGTGTGCAGGGGCAGAATATAGTAAAGCATTCTTGGCTACTTTCTTCCACGTCTTGGTTACCAAGTTCACGTAAATTTCCTTACCTCATTTGTCTCTGCATGTTTATAAACTCATTGGAATTTGGAAAGTGAGCACTTGTTATTTCTGACAGCTGGACTAATATTAAGGGAGGCGAGATAGCCCGGAGCCCTATTCTTGGATTTGGAGATGGCGTCCACGTTAACGTGTGCGAGAGGCATTAATCATTTAGTGTGCTTATTTTCAAATAAGAAGTAATAATTTTTGCAAATGTTTACGTTCCATTTTTGTTAAATTTGTTTCCTTTTTCATATTTAATTAATTATGGATTGACAATATTATTAAATATGGATTGATAATATTATGTCTTAACAAATATTTACAAGATAAAAAATGTTTCAAGATTACAACATTGTGACAAAAAAACGATTCAAGTTTACACCACTGTTACAAATCTTACTAATCTCAATCTTCAATCAAATAACTTCACTGGAACTGTGAAGTTGAAATTCTTAGTATTCACAAATGTTCGGAAACTAGAATTTTCTTTTAATAGTCTTTTAAGTGATAGCTGATAATGTTTTGAATTCCAGACTAGAGATGTGAAACCCAGCCCAGCCTGTGTTAGCCGGGCCATGGGCCAAGGTCAGGTGAGTTACGGGCTAGGCTATTACTTTCAAAACGACGTTGTTTTGTAATTTTTTGTTTAAAAAAACATATAGCCTAGCCCGCCCGTGGCCCGTTAGGCCATAGCTCGGCCACGAGTCGGGCCTATTCCAGACTTCTTAAGAACCAAGAATACCTTCCTTAGTTCTTTTTGAAAATTGAGTTTATTTTGCATTGAATATATTTAAAAATATTTACAACATTACAATGAGATCAACCTTTGGGAAAACAACAAAAATCTACATTACAATGGCTAGCATAAAAACTTACATGGTTTAAAATTCAGAACAAAACCAAGTTACAAGTTCCATCTTAGCTTTAGTCTTGTTGACAGTGTCATGCGTTGCTTCCTTTGCTATTGCAAGAGCTTATATTTCATTGATAATGTCCTTTACTAACTGATATTTGCTAGTTTCCTGCCCTAAGTAGAGCCTTCAGTTTCTCTCCTTTCCATAGATTTTAAGTTGTGATTATAAAAGCTGCTTTGAACAGCTTACCGTCCTTCTTCTACTGTTGGGAAACTTGTATGATCCAATTTTGCATGTCAATCCAGTCATAAGATGTGCAATAGGTTTATAGCTTTTGAAGTAGTTGGCATCAAACAACTTTCGAGTATGATCAGTTGAAGAAGAGACGATTCATGTCTTCAACAAATAGCTTGCATAACTCACAAGTCGGATCAAAGTTGTGAAATGATTTTTAATGACTAACCAAGTAATTATTAAGGCTCTCGGACTTAGACTGTTCTTCCAAAGTAGTTGGGGCTATGGTATAACTTGAGATTCAGCTTGCAGGATACTATAGCAAGATTTGTTTGTGAACCCTTGGAGTTTGGTTTCCATACAATTTTATCTTCATTGTAGTTATTATTGATCATCGAAAAGTATTGACAATCTGATTAAACCCTTGAAAGTTTCTAGTCCATTTGCCTTTAGAAATGAATGCTGAGACTCTGGCAATAAGGAGAATTCTGCTTCTGTAGTGAGCTAATTCAGGTCTGTGTATTAATAGACTGAAATCAGTCCAATTATCATATCATAACCATATGTTGTCGCCTTTTCCTAATTGATGGAAGATCCAATGGAAGATGAGCTCTCTATTTTCCAGCATTCGTGTGAAAATCCAAAAACAACCCCTGATCATTGGTGACTACCAAAAGTTATAAGTGTCTAGATATGTTTCGTGAATCCACTTGATCCAAATAGCATTTCTGTCAACTTGGAGTCTCCAAATTTTCTTACAAAGAATTACTTTTTGCATTGTTTGTGTAAAGATAATTCCTAAACCTCTATATTTTTTTGGAATTGTAACCTTATTCCAGTTCACTTTTGCCTTCTTAGCATTTTCCATAGAGCCAAAGTAAAGCTTTTATTGTTCTATCAAGCTCTTTAATCACCTTTTTAGGAAGTATTAAATGGTTGATCCAGTGTATATGCAAGTTACTAAGAATAGAGATTATTAGGGTAACTCGAGATGCTATAGAAAGAAATTTTTTTGTTAAGCCAATATTCCGGATCTATATTTATCTAGAAGAGAAATGCAATACGCAAACTTGATTTTAGCATGAGAGATTGGAACTCCCATGTATTTAAATGTGGTTATATGTAACTCCACTCCCAGTGATCCTACAAGTTCAAAAGACTTTCTGACATTTAAACAGCAGTAGAAGCTACTCTTATGAGTGTTAATCTACAGTCCAGACTAATTAGAGAATTTACTCAAAATGTGTTGAAATATATATACAAAGAATTCATCAGCCCTAGACAGTAATAAAAGGTCATCAGTAAACATTATATGAGTAAGTTTTGGAATTCTACATTTGTGATGATAATTGAATCTACCATTATACTGAATTAGTTTCTCAAGCAATCTAGACAATCCTTCCATAACCAAAATGAAGATATAAAGGGACAGAAGTTCTCCTTGCCTGATCCTTTATGCATAATTTAGTGGCTTGGTTGGAATACCATTTACAATGATGCTAATTGATGAAGTCTGAAAACACATCATGATCCACTTCTTGAATTGTAAAGGGAATTCCAAAGCATCGAGACAGATTTGGATGAAGGCCCAACGGACAGTGTCAAAAGTCTTATAGAAGTCGATTTTCCATATGCATCTTTTTATGTTTTTGCCAGATTGGTCTTCTTTTATGAGTTCTTGCATAAGAATAATGTTATCCCCAATGGATCTGCCCTCTATGAATGCACCTTGTGTCTGGTTGACAATCTCTTGAAAAGCTTTTTCTAGTTTGTTAGTAAAAAGCTCGGTAATTACCTTATAAATGGTATTGCAACAAGAAATGGGTCGGTAATTAACTAGAGAAGAGGGTTTTGACTTCTTTGACACAAGATAGATGTAGTTGTGGTTGATCTTTCTCAACATCTTGCAAGAGGCCAAATTTCCTGAACAACTTATGTAAACAACTCACCAGTAATATCCCAGGTTTATTCAAAAAAGTGTGCAATAAAACCATCTGGACTTGGAGCCTTTGAATGGTTCAAAGTGAGTAGGATTTTTTTGATTTCATTATTAGAGAAATGAGCAATCAAGAAGTCCTTAGAGGCATGAATTAAAGCACAATCAAAGAATCTCCTCATATTCGAAGGAGGACTGAACTAGTTTGAAGTTCCCAGTAGTTGTTAAAAGAAATATCTAGTGATGTTTAATAGAGCAGGTTGGTTTGAGTGAGCGACTCCATTTTCATCCCTGAGTTCCATAATTTTATTGCTATTTCTCCTTGTGTTCTGATCTCCATCTTTCAACCATTCCACTATAGCCTTTTGTTAGAGAATAGACTGATGCAAGGAAAAAGTCTGCTAATATTCTTTGATTCACCGAAGTTCAGTTGCTCTCATCTGAGGATTATGAGGATGGAGATAACAGTCATCTTGAGCTAACATGAGCCTGGTTTTGTTGTCTTTGATCTGCCTGATATTAATAAAGGAAAAGCTTTTAAGAGTTGCTTCACTTGTCTCAGTTATTACATCATTAATTTGAAAGATTTGTATTCCTCAATATGTAAATTCCAGTAATGTCTTACTATATACAAGAAACCAGTTTGTTTAGTAAGTCCATTAAAGAACCTAAAAGTTGCTCCCCGATAATAAGAAATGGACAGATTTTGAATAAGAATGTAAGAATGATTAGCTAATAGGTTTTCTCCTAAGTGAGCAAATGATTGGGGATAAGCAGATAACCAAGACGGTTATAACATAACTCTATCCAACTTCCTTAGAATCAAGTACTGTCCTTATTGTTTGTTTTTCTAGGTAATGAATCTCCCATTAAATCTCAAGTTTGTCAGTTGGACTTTTTACATAAAAGTTTCAAGTTCCCTCCCTATTGCTGACTGGATCCCTTAGCCACCTTCGGATTCAAGATTGTTTTTAATGCAATTAAAATCTTCTACCAAAAGCTATGGATCTGTAATTGTAGCTTCTAATTGTAGTAAATTTTTCCACAAAAAACCCCTTTAGAACTGGAAATTAGAGGCATAGATGAGACATACTGCAAACCTAGTGTTGGTGTCATGAAGAAGGCAAGATAGTTGATGGCCACTTTCCCCTTGAACTAGCACTGAAACTTTATTGGTGTTATAGAAGCATAGTATTATGTCATTGTAGTGTGAAGATAAATTGGTAATAACAGACCAATCAGTACCCAAAAGTTTTGAGACCCCCGAAAGTTAGGAAGATCTTATTTTAGTTTCTAAGAGCCCTACTATATAAGGTTTTCTTTCCAAAATTAGATCCGTAGGGAATTTGTAACATCCCATCTCCATACTAAAGGTTAGGACATAGGATCCTAAACCAAGATATATGAGAAATAGCATAGAGAACACGTAAGGTGCAGTGCATTTAAATGCATATCACTAGTATAAGTATACAAACATGCAATTGTTGAAAATTGCACACATTAAAATGATTGTTCATGCACTCATTTGACATTTTTGGGGTAAAAATGATACTAATGTGATTATGATGTGGATTATGATTATTATGTTTTGAAATTTGGCTAATAGATGATAATTGGTGATATAGGAATTTATTTGTTAAATTCAGATATTTCTAGACTTTTTGAGTATTTTGGACCAGGAAAAATGCCGAGTGGCATGACAAATTGATAAATGATGGTAGCAACAAGTGTTAAATGAAAGATAAAATTATTGATAAGTGATATTAAGATTTAATGACAAGCATCATTAAAAATTAGAGACAATTATATTAGAAATATAGAGACAAATATATTGATTACTAAGAACTGCATAGTAGTATAAGCAAGAAGGCATTAGCATTTAGTTTGGATATTAAGAGGTGAGTTTCATGACATGTGTCACTACGCTCACCACATAATCAACCTCTTTGCTTATGATTCACGAATTATCCAATTAAATGACCATCTCTCTATTGTCTTTCATTTGTAAGAAATACTCTCATCTTCTTCTCTCCATTTTAACCCACTCATGATCTTTATATCCTCACCCTCTCAAAATTAAGTTTTGCTATCATTTCTCACTAGCCATTCCAAGATGTTATCTTCTTTATCTTGTTACTCAAAAGCCTAACATAATATACCTTAAAAAGAAGATAATCGTGTGGTGTGGGAGAGCTAGGTTAACCCACGTTTAAAGAGGATTGGAGTTAAACTAGTAAGTTTCTTATTGATCTTTATGGTTTGTTAAATAGAGGCATATATGATGAGAGTTTAGACATAGATTAATCATGTTAATGAAGTTGGAAGAGTATTATATGTTAATGAAGAAAAGAATATGTTTATGTTATGTCTTTGTATGATGAATAATAGATCATATATTGTTTTATAGATTTATGAGTTAAATGGAGTTAATCATATGCTATAACGTGAGTAAATAAATAAGAATATAAATGTCTTAATTTTGTATATATGATGATAAATATTTCATAAGTTGTTATAGAGATGATTTTGAGATAAAAAGATCATTATGATGGTGTAGAAAGAGTGCAGAAATTATAAATAGTAAATGGATGATTTCATGTTCTATTTTCTATGTATATTAATGTGGAGTTCTTTGGGTGTTATAGAGATGAGTTAGAATGATTTTGAAGTTAAATAAAAGGCTGAAGTGGTGTCTTGAAATGAGGTGAATTAAAATGATAAGTTAGAGATAAAATGATGGTGATAATGAAGTTGAACATATGAAAAAAATTATGATGAATGTGTGTGTGCGTGTGTGTGTGTCACTACAAAAAAATAAGACAATTCGAGACGTTTTATTGATAAAACGTCACGAATTGTAAAGGCTTTTTGTGACGTTTAAAAAACGTCACAAAAAGTTCACATTTTTTGCGACGTTTTATAAAAACGTCGTAAATTTATTATACTTTTCGCAACGTTTTATCAATAAAATGTTGCAAAATAAAAATTGCGACGTTTTGTTGAATGAAACGTCACAAAAGGCGATTCCCATTTGTTTAATTAAACATTTTGGTTCTCACCCGTTTTTCTCTCGTTTCTTCTCTCAGCCTTCTTCCCACCCAAAATTAGGTTTGGGATTTCTAATCGGACACGATTAGAAGACAACGTTCTCTGTAGAAAAGAAGAAGAAGAAGAAGAAGCTCCGACATCAAGTTCCGCTACTCCTCGCCGTCAAGTTTAGGCTCTTCGACGGCTCCGACATCGGCCCGTTCTGCTTCTCCTCGCCGTCAACATGCTCAAGCAACGAATTCTCTTCGATTGGTCCAAAGGTAATATTTGTTTGTCTTGGCTATGTCGTAAATACCTAGTTCCAATTTCAATCTGGAAAATTAGAAAAATTTTGTAATTTTTTATTTAGTGAATTACTAAAAGATCAAATTGGGTTTTGGAGGTAACGCTTGTAGGCAGAATCGCTGGTTTCTGCCTACATGCGTTACCTCCAAAACTCATCCTCTCCATTGGTTCATTTGAAAGAGATGGTTACTTGGTTTTGTATATGGGGTTATTAAGAAAACATGTGAAATAGGAAACTCCAAACTTTCTTTTATTGTTCTGTTGGATATCTTAAATCAGACGGTTAAATTTACTGAATTATAGATGGATGCTACTGATATTCTTACTATTTTTTAGTTGTCATTTACTTGTTTTTGTCAGTACGTCATCTCTGGGAGCCTTTTCACTCACCTATTCTTACTTTACAATGTTTATTTGCTGCAGAACTTCTGCTGATCTGTTCAAGACAGTATTTGACCTGATGGTATCAGTTACAGTGTTTGTTGGTCATTTTGACATGCCCATGATGCAGGTAATGATACTGCTATATGGTATTAGTTCGTGTGTCATGCTGTCTTTTATACTTCTTGAGATATGTTCTGCCTGCATTCTCTCCATACAGGTAAATTTCAGTAGGTCATATTGCTTATATGTTGAGTAAAGAGATTGACTTTGTAAATTCTGTTGTAGTTGTTGAGCTTCTGTTATTGGCCTAGTTTTGGTTGTCACTACTAGAAGGGAAAACTATTGGTTGACAGCAAATTGTTCCTTCAAATATCTAAAATGACCATTGTCAAATAAGATTATCGATGATCATGGCTTTTTTAACTGCTCTGCTTTATAATGTTAACACTAAAATGAATGGTGAATTTCAACTTTGGTTGGTCCGATACATCTTATCTTATGGTTACTTACTTTTTGGATACTGTTCAGTACGATGACACCATCTATCTTCTCCCTTTTGTTTCATCAGGCAACGATGAACAAGGGGCAAGATGGAGCTCAAGGAGATACATTATCATTTGTGAACATCTATGTATGTTTTAAAGTATATTTGTTTGTCTTGTGCCTCTTGAATAAAAGCTTTTTCTTATTAATCATATCATGTTTCTGTTGTAGATATCCTAATCCATCAGCATTCACATATGAGAAGCGCCTCTTTCGTCCTTTTGAATATGCTCTACAGCCCCCACCATGGTATAAGCCAGAGCATATAGCAGCTGA
>JANIIA010000192.1:72240363-72258868 GCA_027478495.1 Erythroxylum alaternifolium | reverse complement strand
GATCAGTTCGCGTCTGCAATGGTTTCCTTACTTGTCACTGAGAGTATGTGTATGTGCTGTAAAAATGTTATATTATTTGTAAGCGATTTGTAACAATTTTATAAAAAGAGAAATGATTGTATTGTGAAATTTAATGGGCCCAAGTGGCTAATAAAAGCTTCTGTTGATTGTTATTGTGCTGTGTCAAATTGTTATAAATAAGATGGGCCAATTTGGATTATCAACTTTCTGTACTTTATTTTCTCGATTAAAATGTGATGTGTTTTGTTTTCAGTTGAAGTAAGCAAAATGTTTCAAAAAGAAAAAGTGGGCCCACATGAGTGACAAGTGTAAAGAATTTACAAAAAAAATTATACCGACTTTTGTTTAGTGAAGTGATGTGACACGTCATCCTCGCGGGGCACGGACTCGGGTATCACTGTCGATATCGGGTTCGGGTTCAGCGGGAGTGAGGTGTTACACATACCCAGAATAGTCAAATTGAGCATGCATTATACATTACACATATACATATGTGTACAATTGAATGTTTATATGAATGTGCAATTCGTAATGTGTGTACAATGTGTGTATTGCATGAATAAATAGGATCTAACATCAGTATCTAGACATTTCCAAAGCATGAAGGCAAATGCTAATATGGAACATACTGTGACTCGACCTAGATGGTCTCATCTTAATTAATTGTTTTGTTTAAACATCTGTATTGAATTATTATTGATGTGAATGTGAATGTGATAATTCTAGACATTAATAGTCTAAGGAGTTTGATAAATGTGAACATGTTGAAAGTTCTTCATTGAATGTGAATGAGCAAGGAATAAGTGATTCTCAATGTATTTGTTGAATGCCAGACTTAAGTCCGATGATGTGTAAAAGTGAATGTATAAAATGAAATAAAGTGATTGATTAAACTTATGTGATTTAATGCATTCCATTACATGAATGTATGATAAGCTAAAGGCAGTTGTGACCAGAGTAGCTACCGAAACAGAGCTTAAAGCTCATAATGCGATTAAGAGCCAAAGGTTCACTATATGTAATGAGCTTGGTATCCCCAATAAGTATGGGATAGTTATTAATGAGCCCAGTATCCACAATAGATACGTGACAGTTACAGGCAGTCATCACAACAACGTAATAAATGAAAGTGAGTCTTATGAGCATTACATATATAATTGATATATATGTTTTAAAGGATCGAAATGTGAAATAAGTGAATAAAGTGTTATTTGATGCTACATGCAGAATTAAAGAAGTGATGTGTTTTATGTGACTATGTGAATTATCTATGAAATATTTGTGCTATGTGTTATGAGTGAGCCATCAAGGATGGTCCGCTCACTGAGTTCACAAAATTTACCAAAATTACAACATTGTATTTCAGGCTCAGAGGAGATACCTAGTTAGACAAACTAGATTATAACCACTGCATACAGATAAGAGGCAGAGATCAGGATCAGTTTGCACCTGCATATATCTATAATCCTTTTTGTATTTTGAAATTATATTCCGCAATTATTGTACGGTGTTTAGGCAAATTTTAAAGTGTAATGACCTTATATACTGGAAGTGTATTGTTATTGTAATAGGCCCAAATGATTATTGGAATTTAGATGATATGTTTATTTTTTGTAACAATTGTGATTGGTGAGGTTTATAATTAAAATGGGTCGAAATGATTATGAGTTTTTCTAAAAATGTATAATGTGCGAAAATTTTTGAAATGAGTATAATTGATTGACTATCCTAGCATGCCACCCTCGTAGAGTATGTTCTCGAATACCAACTGTATGTTCGGGAATATGCCTTATGAGAACGGAATTGTACATCATTAAACCCTTTGACATTTCAAACTAACAATATTAGTCTATGTTGAATTTTGTCTTTCTTTCTTGCTGGCCTTCCTCTGGAATTGTTAGTTGAAGACAAGGCATTGTCATTGGTTCTCTCCAAATCATCTTGTATGCAATTTGAATCTACTGATACCATCTGATCTGTAGTGTGGTCTATCTTTCTAGTGATGCTAGCTGCCTCCAAGTTGTTGTTGATTATTATACCAGCTTGAAGTTGAAAGGCAGAACTTTCATGCTCACCATTTATCTGTGTCTTAAGGTTGTCTACACCTTTCTTACTAAGAGTCTTCTGTTTATCATTTACTACTCCACTGTCTGCGGCCAACAAACCCCCTACATGTCAATATCTCCTAAATGCTCCTCATTAGCTAGTCCATCCTTAGCATTTACTTCCGCTGCATTAGGCTCCAAACCCAAAAACTCATCCTGCCAACCAATATTGAAAACTTTGCCAATAAGCACCCACTTCTTGCTTGAATTATTTGGCTTCCAAAGATAAGTCATGGCTATCTCAGCTTGGACCAACTTACCTGCTTCACCTAGTTTCATCACAAAAAGACTCTTAGGCAGTGCTGCATTTATGTTAATTTCCACACATATTTTTGCATAAAAAATTCATTCCATGTTGGATGTTTGAACATCCATACACAATGTTTTGCCTAAGGAGCTGGCTAAAAACTCAAACCTTCCACTGTCCATAACTTAAGAAGTAGATTATGAAATTGAACCCATATTGGGAATGCTTTAATACTACTTTTGTTAAAATTAATCCTCAGTTTCCATCTTTGTAGAAACATCAGTTGGCCCCCAATGTGCCATGATCTCGATTCTATAATATCACTAATGTTATTATCTACTGAGAATTTAAAAAGTATAGTTCCATCATCCATCAATAGTGTTTTCTCCAACCCCCTTTTTCCCCATCTAGCAATAGCCCATGCATTGATAATTGGAATGTAAGGCACTTACTCCAGAATAAACCTACCAACGCTGAGGACCAAATTTTTTAATCGTGTGAATGGATTTCCTCCTAAACGGGAATCTATTGGCCATAGCTCCTATAGAAAAATTGGGTTAGGATCTAATTTCGCGTAAAGCAAAATAATGACGAATTTTTTTCGTATTGATTCTCTGAAGATTAAAATTATTTAAATTCTATAAAATGATTAACGTATAAACTATTTTTTGTTGTATCCTTCAAACTATTTCTTAAATAGGTTTATCTCAACTACCATAGCCGCACAAGTTTCAAATCTCTAACGGTATCATCAGAACAAATTGAGAGAATTCTGCGATTGTTATAGAGAAGGTTAGGCAAGAAACGCTAGCTCCTTTAGAACTTGAGCTTATTTATAATAGATTTTGGACATTTTAGTAATGTAATTGAAATTAAATTCTAATTTCAATTAAACTTTAATTAGAATTACAATTAATTTTAATTAAATACCAATTATGCCCAAACAAAATCCAATATCTCATAATGATCCTTATTTATTAAACATCTCATATTTAATCATAAATTTTCTTAAACTTTACAATCAAGTCTGACTTGGTTGAAATATTTTTTTTTCATTCTTTAACCTGTTCTTTATGTGTAACTTATTAGGTTCTCAAATATGTAAGCAATGGATACAAATTACAACCCTAAATTATTTTTCATATTATATAAATTACACTCCTTTAATTTATCTTTACTTTTCTAATTAAATAATTTATATCCATAGACGAAGATTGACGCCTAGCAATACATCATAACCACTCAAATATTTAAGAATGTCAAGGAGGATTTGACTAACCTTTTTGTTTATAATTTTTTCTTATAATTCAACCCTTTCATCATACAATATTCTAATTAGATATAAAGTATGAAATTAACATCTGCTCTAATTTGAATCCAATCATATTAATTCTCCACCATTAGCTATTAATTCAATTAATGACATTCGTAATCTATTTACAAAATGTTATTCCACCTTGGCCAAGGATTTCCCGAATCAATACTAAATGAAAACAATGAAATATTCTCCCTAATTATTTTAGGGTGATGAATCATATCTTGATCACTCAATTAACTCCATATAGTTTATGCTACATCCAATGACTATCAATTGAAGTACCCATTATTAGAATAGGTCATAAGTAGTATCAGAACATAAAAATCCCTATACAAGATAACTTTAGAGATCTCAAGTTAAATGATCACTTATGCAATCATCACAATGAGTATTTTCATAGACATACAAATAATGTTGCAAATGGATTTTTTCATATAGGGTTAGTTCAGTGAACTTGTTCTCTAACATGTACCCATATATTTGTTTAAATATCTCCATACTTTAGTATATAAGATTATTGACTACTTCTTTTATAAGAAAAAACATAACGTATGCTCGTCTTTTTAGATTCTATTAATGTCCAATCTTAATAGAACAATGAATAGGAACAATTTAAAGATAATACATAAATACAATAAGAATCTCATAATTATAATCTCATCACAGTTTCATTTGCAATGTATATTTATCTCATGGAATTTAATATATACACTTTGGTATGTATAAGATAAAGAATGAATTGAAATTATTTTTTCAGCAAAGTACAGCCAATCAATTGCTTGTAAGGCTTAAAACAACAACCTCCCTCTTGCTTTAAGCCAATCATTTAAGTATCTTATACTATATCACCATATGACGATCATACTAATGATGAAACAGTGAATTAATGAGAGAATTCTGTAAGATTCTTTATAGTGAGCACTTACTTAAATCTTACAACTGTTATCTTAATTGTCATCATAATTAAGAACAATTGACTAAATAATCCTTAGATCTTTGATAAGATATTAGCTCCTTTTACATGTCCAATGGCTCTAATGTTCTAGAGTATATCACTGTCTTGATCAACACAAGTGAACTATATTAAGTCCATTAAAGAAATTATTGATGCAAGTACTCATTTACACTAAATGAAAAATGTATTATAGCTTAATTAGCAACCATTGTTGCATTGAAACCTTTATCTTAAAATGATATTGTACTATGTAAAACAAACCTTAATTAGCATTGACTTCTAAAGTTAATATCCATATAACCTTGGACTCAAATATCAACTCATACATAAAATAATAGATACCTTTAATACTTCATAAGTATCAGATATCTCAAGTACTAAACATCTTTAAAACATTATCTATGTAATTGGGCTTAAAATAGGTAAATAACTTCCAATCTACCTCTATAGATTTAATTCCTAGAATTGAATTATTACCATTTTCTATTCAAAAAGAGTTCATCTTAGACAATTATATTTTTAATAATTGAATATTAAAATTATTATTTTGTATGAGCAATATGTCTGTATAAACTCTCATTAAAGAGGACAACTATACTTCCATTAACCTTCTTGTAGACATAAGAAATTCATAATCATCTCTAACACAAGCTCTTTGACTTCAATATGAAAGTGAATCTTTCAATGTCTCATATCCTTTCTACCATACAACAAATGTCTCATTACACACTAGTTCCAACTGGATGTATTGTCATGACATTTGAATCATTCAAATTTCGTCTTGCTCTCACTGCTTATCTTAAGAACCATTCTCCTACAAGTATACATAGAAATAAAATTTGTTTAATATGTCTGTAAGATTATACCCAACCTTTTAGATATTTCACAATCTTTTATTATACAATTTAGTTCTAAACTTAGTAGATAATACATGCTTCAACTAAGTATCACATCCTTAGATCATTAACTTTAACTCTTTCAAAGTTTTAACAATCCATATCTAACGTGAAATCTTACTAGTTGATCTAATTGGAACTATTGAAGGTAAGTCATTGTACTAGGCATTGCTATATAAGAAATAAATATTGCATTATACAATATCTCATACTATATATTCCTCACATAAAATCATACTCTTGTTAATTTAGTTATGGAGATATTAAAGAATCTAATTCCTTGTAGATAACAAAAATTTAAAACTTACCACATCGATTTTATCAAAGAGTTTCAACATTCTTAATTCTTAATTTCTATTTAGATTTAAATAATTTGAATTTTCAAAATTTTAAATCAATATTTCATTTAATGCATATAACTATATCATATAAATTCATTAGTAATCTAATGAAATACAAGTATCATCCTTTTATAAATTGTTACTTCATCCAATACATTATATGTATAAGTTTAATAATTCAATACCATTATCATCCTTCTCCAAATGTTGATTTGGTTATTCTTCAACTTAACAAGTTTCATATTATTCATAATCAAGGATACATATATGCTTGTGTGTAACTTTATGATTCTTCTTATGTTGATTTAACCAACATGGCGTAAAAGAAGAGTCTCGATTATTCAACTTTTATTCTTTCCATTTATGTTAAGCAAAAGTCTACTTTGATCCAACATATACAAACTATTTGCATAAACTTGGATCAATAACTTTTATTTAACAATTTATTTCTTATCATGGATTGAACATTATAATAATTTTGAATATAAATTTAATATCAAATACTCATAAGCATGAATTAAAAATTTATATAATCTCTATCATAGTCATGCAATCATTTCTTCTAATGATAACTATTATCAATTTATACCAAAGCCTTTAATTGATGTCCATGTTTAATTTATGCTTTTAGTAGACTAAATTGAGTGAAACAATTTCATCAGGGTAATATACCTTTCAGGTATACTTTATGTAACCTCTGGTTTCTTGTTGTCATGGTGTTGACGTACATCTTACATGTTGTTATTAAAGTTTAATTGACATTAGTCAACTCAAAATGTCAATAATTTTGTCATTCATACGAATTTGACATATCTCTAAAACTTTAACACCAAATTTCTCAACAAGGGATAATAGTAAAATTGCACAATGGACATACAATTTTTCCTAGCAAACTTTGATAACTCTTCTCAAACCTTGTCTAAGAAATTTGGTTCACTAATTTAGTATCAAATATACTAAAAAAGGTAAATTTCACTCAAAACAAAAATAAATGTAAGAAAATAAATTAATTGATTATATGTCATAAATACCAAATGAGATTAGACTTTAATCATGTATTTGGTTTCTCCCACTATTTTATTCCAAATAATAGATGTCACAACTATCTAAAAATATTGCTTTAATCTTTCTAATGGGCTAGGATCTGAATCAAATTTAGTTGGTCATGAGTTTACTCAACAAACCAACTAAACTTAAATTAGGTAAATAACAATTATCAATCGCATCTTATATGACTCCTTTTTTCAAAATTCAACAAGTAAGAAATTCTAATTCAATTAGAAAACTATTTCTAATCTAATTAGAAATTATTTTTCCTTAATTAGAAAACTAATATCTAATATTAAACGGAAACTACTTTTAAAATTAAATAAAACATTTTAAAGTTAATTAAGAAAGCCCTTTACATTATTTATTTGAGATTAATTTCTTAATTATTAATTATAAAATCTTTCTTTAATAAATTAGAAAACTATTTTAAAATATTAATAAAGCTCATTTTTCTTTATTAATAAATGAAAGCACTTTTTACATTTTAATAAAAAATATTTTTCTAATAAAGCAAGAAACTTATTATTCATAAATAAAGAACCAATTTCTAAATAAATTGAATAATAATCCTCTAAACAAATAAAGTCATAAATTTAATTTTCTTGAATTAAATTGAAATAAATAAATTTTATGAAGAAACATCTTTCTTAATTACTTAGGAAAGTAATTTTCTTAGTTTAGCATAGAGTATTCCAAGACATATTTAAAACATAATTTAAAAAATATCAAAATTAAAATTTTATTCTAAAATTAAGGGAATTATTTTTCTTAATATAATTAAGATTAATAATTATATTGATTCTTAATTAATTTAAGAAAATCAGTTTCAAAAATTATAATTAATTAGTAGCTCCACCATGAGATTATATACGAAGCTTAAAAAACCAAAAACAAAAAGAAAAATAAATCAAGCAAGTATAACATCGTTGTCGCCATATCTTACTGTTCACGAACATCCTTGCTGCATGAAGCCCGTCATACCCAGACGTAAGCTTTAATGATTTGTCTCAGTATCAACACCCTCAAGTAATGCAACAAGGATGTTCGTGATGATGCTTAGTTCGAGGAGATGATGATGACCATGATGGACGATGATGGTGGGAGTGTTGACTAGATGATTGGATCTCCTAAAATGGAAAAGCAGCATCTTAATGGTTTGCAAGGCATAGGTTCAAAAGTGGATTCTAAAACCATACTAAAGGACATCACCTTGGCAAAACCTCCAAAGGAAAGGAACTACAAAAAGTGCCCGAGGTTGTTGGTTTATAGTGTGAGAGACCAACTTAAACCCTACTTGTTTTATGTCCAAAGGCTTGGGTTTACAGATTTAGATGCATTGGCTTATTAGCGAAAATGTTGGGGTCAAAGTGTAGAGAATAGTGTTTAAAAGGATGGGATACTGTAGAGTAGGCAAAGAGAGTAGGATTGGAGTTTCTGGGTATCGAAAGTACAACAAAAAGGAGAGAGGATATGAAGTCACAACTGTGACAAGAGAGTTCCAGTTTTTATAGATTACCGAAAACTTTGCAAGAGATGGGATTGGTAGCTTCAATAAGATTAGGTCCATCAACTCCAAGGGGAAGGAGCCTAACATGGTTTGCAGTTTGTCTGTTAATCCGAGAAGCTTTTATGTTTCTGTGCAAATAATAGAATAGAAAACAATTTTTGTACTACTTAGAATAGTGTTGTTGTTTATCACGTTGACTTAAAAGACTTCAAGTTCAACGTTTTATTACCAACAACATCATTGCCTTTAGAACAATACATGCATGAGTAACGCAGCAATGAAGCAAATAACACAGTCGTAGTAATGCAGCAATGAAGTAACACAAGTGACGCAGTAACACAGTAGTGAAGTAACGCAACAGTGAATAAATCACAGAAATAGAATAACAAAATTGTAGAGAGATATAAAAACAAGCACAAATAACACAGAAGCGTCTTTTTTACAGAATAACAAAGTAACAAGCTACAATAGTAAACATACACCTGGACTACGAAATTGTAGCAGCGAGATGCGGAAGAGTCGGCGGCGCAGAAACAATTTTAGAATAAAAGAAAACCTGTTTTAAAATCTTACAAAAATGTCTTTTTTACGTTTCGTTAAACCTGTTGCAGTTTTTTTATTTTCAGAAACTTAAAACGGCAACAATACTCATCCAAACATATTTTAATGAATCGTTTAATTTTTCACGAAAACCACAACTAAAAACGGGAAAAAAAATGGGAACAAATAGGGCCTAAGAATAACTTTGTTAGTGTTTAGACTTTAGATTACTTTAATCTTATAACCAAACTAGGCTTATTCTACGCTAGAATAAGCTTATCCTTGTACTCATACAGGCCTTATCCTTAGTTAAGAATACCTTATTCTTAACCTAGAACAAACTAGACCTTATTTCCAAATACTAACTATTCTAACCCTATAATAGTTTTATGTGTGCTTCCAAACAACCCATCTTCATAATTTCAAAAACCCAAATTTCCAAGACACCAAGTCGTCACCTTTCTCATGTCCACAGCTGTCAAATGTGTCTAATAGCTGCCACTCCCACTGTTGCCAAATTTCGTCAGCTCCAGTAAGTTTCCAGGCGGCGCTGCTTCATGCTGTAGTGATTTGAAGCTTCTCTCGCCTCCACACCTCAAATGGCATCTTGAGAAGCTGTCCTAAACGCTGCCCTCTATTCATGTGTCCGCCTTGCTTGTGTGATGGCGTTCGTGCGGCGGCTTCCTCGCCAGCCAGTCGCCAAGTTTCATGTTTGCAGTGTCCCCATCAGTCTCACATGCTACAGGAAACGCCTCCAAACAAAGCCACATCATAAGGAGTTTCATCCGCGTCTCAGACAGCACCATCGAGTGTCCACAACGATGGCAACAACATGTTCTTTCAACCTGTGCGACACTATTTCCAGGCAGCTGGTGAGATTGCTTTCTCCTTATAACCAATTTGTAGCCGCCTTTGACTCTTTGGAAGGCATCACATTTTTCATGCCAGCATTCTTTAACCAAAACAAATACGACAACCTTCTCCAGTTCACGTGTCTCCATCACAAGTTTTTGGCTTATTCAAATCAAATTTGATTTAGGTGGTTCAATTTTATACGTTTCGGCATTTCGAGGCTTTCTGGAATTTTAGGTTTCTGGGATTTTAGATTTCTAAAATCAAAATTTAAAAATTATAAGTTTATACAATTTGAACTCTTCAAATTAATAGTAATCAGCACTAAAAATGATTCTTAAAGTTTGTATATGGTGTATTAATCTGTAAATTTTCAGATTAAATTGAATCAAATTTAATCTTAGATTAAGATGTTATTTCAATTTCATTTTTAAAATCAGCAATAATCAAACAATTTAATCAAATTATAGAATTATAGTTAGCTCTGTCCCACTATTGGAAAATTGGGATAAAATTTGATTTCGCACGTAACGGAATAATTAAGAAATTTTTTTGTATTTGATTTTCTGAATGCCAAGATCACTTAAATTCTATAAAATGATTAACTTATAAATCATAATAAAGTTTGAATTGTAATCGTACCTTATTTTGAAGCTTGATTCTTTTCTTGTTGTATCTATTTAAACCATTTTTTAAATCGGTCCATCTCAATCATCGTAGCTGCACAAGTGTCTAATCTCTAATGATATGCACAAAATAAGTTGCAAGAACTTTGTAAATGTTACAGAGAGAGTTAGGTAAGAAGTGTTAGCTCTCTTAAAGCTTAAGTCTATTTATAATTAGTTCTCAACCTGACAAGTGAATCCATCCATATCGGACTAGCTCCTCCTCATTCCATAGCTTATGCAAAGCCATTTAAGTTACTCTATGAATCACCCATTCATTTGACACAAATCCATGAATTTCTATTCATCAGACTTTGCTAACCTAGCTTTGATACCAATGAAAGGTTATGAGGGGACCTAGGGAGCAATTGGATTGAATATAAGTGAACCCATATACAAGTAGGATATCATATTTCAACCTAAAACCTTAATGCAATTAGTTATGGGTACTATATTTGTATATAACTTACTTCATCCTTATGTCTCTTTTCAATGTAGGATTACTCCATTTGTGAATTTTCAATAGTTCTAACATGTTTTAACAATCATTTCTAGTTTTTGCACAGTCTATGTACATCTTTCTCATATCTAACAATAAATTATTTGGGGAACTCTCTTCAACTATATGCAATATTACTAATCTTATGATTCTTGATGTATCCAACGATAGCTTTACCAACATCATTCTAGAATGTTTGGAATCAACTATCCATGTCGAACTTAGAGGTGAACAATTTTCACATTAAAATCCCTACAAGATTTAGTGAGGAGGCTATAATAAGGAACCAACCAACCTAATATAGAAAAGATGAATATCTTAGCAAGCCAATGAATTAGTTGAAAAAGACTCATTTTTGTGGATCATCTTCAACCCTTGGCCAGCTAGATCTCATTGTCAAAGTTGAGAAATAATCATATTCACGAGTTATGACAAACAGACATAAACGACTAAGGTCAAGCTTAGTCTAGACAAAACATGGGGTTAAGTTGCATTTCTTTAATGGTCTCTAATACAGACTGGTTGGTGTTGGTTTTAGCTGTAGTAGGCAACTTTTTCTAAATGGTAGAATAGATGGCATTGGCAAAGGAAGAAGAGGGTAACATGGAACAAAAGACAGATTAGTGTATTTAATATTTTTGATTTTTGATTTTTTATTATTTACTCTAATTTAATGAATTTGTTGATATGACAGACCGAATTAGTACCATTAACTATAAGTTCAATAACAAGTTATTTAAAAAAAATTAAAAGTTTGAGTATTTTATTGCAAAATATAAAAAATTAGATTAGTATTACAACTTTGAATTATCATCTTCCATTCGCATACAATGAGTGCGTCCATAATTATCATCTTCCATTTACATACAATGAGTTTAATCCATTAGACTTATAAATCTTATACTTGTTCAATAACTTGTATGAATAGCATAAAACGAGAATTCGTTGTCATATATTTATTAAAACTATATGACATTTTGACTAACGAATTGATTCTTCAGTGGATTTAATATGTTATATCGTAGGTCGTATCTCACATTTTAATCTCTTTTGATCTCATTTATTTCGTTGTGTGACAAATGTATTTAATTCTTTTAGTAATAAATGATGGCCAACTTTGACTACAATCTTTTTTATGTGAGTCACCAATTAGAATGATCTTTCTTTGTTTTAAATTCTCCTGAATTGAACTTGGTTTGCTTTCCTGGAATTATCCCCATAAGATCATAGTTTGCATGATTTTTAGTAATATTCTAAACTAGCAAACCTTAAATTTAATTTTTAAGAATTAGAAAAAAGTTATAAGGGTATACTGTATAGGATCTCACACTATGTAAGTTGAGATCTTATGACTTACATTAAACCCCTTTTTATGGTCATTTTTATACATATAATAAGAGTCGTATGCTAAAACATTAACTCCTTTTCATTTGGAGTCTGTATCTTTTATTCATAAAATATAGTAGAAAATGTTAGTCCAAGCATAATGTTTAACTTGCTTTAACTAGTCTACTCCAAAATTTGTCTTTTAGAACTCTCATCTAGCAATTTAAGATAGATATGGTGATCATTTAAACAATCTAAAATAATTTTATTTTAATTTATTACTATTATAGTTTAAGCTTCTTGCCCCCGATTATCACTTAGATAACAAATTTTAAACCTTCCTCATCTTTAGTTGTTACAAATATTGGAGATGATTTCCTATATAAGAGAGTTCAGGAAGGTAATTCCCTACGTAAGAGAGTTAAGCTCTTATCTATTTGACATTCTATTTGATTCATATATAAAATATTTAACGTAAATGAAATATACTTCAAAATCAAGAGCCACATAATGCTTATTGTATAATGAATAATGTTAACACATTTTTTGTATTTAGACATGACAATAAAATGAACATACCTATAAACATATTTATCAATTACATTTTAATTAAAAATTTTGAAAAGAGTAGGACCACATCTAAAAATTCAAAAAGAATATATTAGAAAATAAATAAAGCGTGAAACAAGAGTTGAATAATAAAAAAAGGATAGTGAAAAGTTAAAATATCATTCCTTACAACATAAAATGACACTTGTAAAAGGAAGAAAAAAAGGCTAACAAAATGATGGGCATTCCAATACGAAATACACTAACACAAAACTTGAAATAAAACTAAATATCCCCTAAAATGGTGAGCCTTTCTTTTTTTGTTTAATATTGTTTACTTTTCCATGGTATTTTGAGTAGTTACAAGAGTAAAGGCATCTTGAAGACATCACCCAAGCATAGTAATAAAGGGAAAAGCAAATCAAATGCATTAAGAATATAACTCTTTTATTTTCAATTCTTTTATTATACGTTTTTTGGTCTCTAAATTTTTTTAGCTCCTTTATTGTATGGATTAAGGAAAAATACGTGCTTATTATTATAACTTTCACAAAACACTTAGTTTATTTTCATTATTTTAGATAACTTTAGCTTTTGTTCTAAGTCTTTTCACATGTACAAGCTTTGAGTCTTAGTGCTCTGATGTGAAGCTCATTATTTATGTCAAGTTGTTAGTGATGTTTAAAGCTATTCTATAATGGTTTTGTAAGCACAAAATTGTTATTATTGTAGCAAATTCCTTTCAATGGTTACTGCTAAGGCTTTGTAATGACTAATGAAGTTATTTGACATTAAAGCTTGAGTTTTCTTCGCTTAGTATGTATGAATGTCTTAGATTCCAACATTTAAATTTCTCGACTTTCACAAATGTTCTTTACGAATAAAAATTAAACTTTAAAGCTTATTTTATATATTAAAATACAAACTTATTACTACTCATTGGCTGTTAAAATAAAAGACAACTAATAGATAACTATTAGTTCATTTATATATGTATTTTTTATTATTATCTTTCACTCACATATGATGAATTTTATTTGAAATAAAACTACCATACTTGTCTAATAATTTATCCAACTAGCATATAAAAAGAGCTCATCATCATATATTTATTAAGAATATAAGACATCTTGACTAATGAATTGATCCTTAAGTGGATGTAATATGCTATATCCTAGGTCATATATCATATTTTAATCTCTTTTGATCTCATTTAATTCTATTGTGTCACAAATGTATTCAATTCTTTTATTAAAAGACATTAGCCAACTTTGAATACAATTTTTTTATGCAAGTCACCAATTATAATGATCTTGATTTGTTCTAAATTCTCTTAAATTAAGCTTAATTTACCTTCCTAGAATTATCCCATAAGATGGCATCACATATGATCTCTTAATAACATTCTAAAGTTGCAAATCTTAAATTTAGTTCTTAAGAATTAAACAAGGTTTATAAAGGTATATTGCAATGCTCATTTAACTTGTAAGGTCTCACACTATATAAGTTGAGATCTTAATACTTATATTAATCCCTTTTTGTGATTGTTTTTACATAAGAGTATCCTCCAGTATTAAATTTTCTTCATTTAAAGTATATATCTTTTATTTATGAAATATGATATAAATGTTGTTCAAATATACTTACTATTTAACTTGAGTTTACTAGTCTACTTAAAATTTTGTTTTTCAAAACTCACATATAGTAACTTACGATAGATATAGAGACTATTTAATCACTTTAAACTAATTTTCTTTTAATTTATTATCTAAGGTTACATTTATGGTTTAAACTTTTTGTTATCATTTAGATGCCAAACTTAAACTCGCTTCATCTCCAGTTATTACAAATATTGGTGGTATTTTTTCTGTGTGAAAGGGTCAATCTCTTACGTAGCTGACATACTCTTTAATTCATATACAAAATATTTAACACAAATGAAATAAACTTCAGAATCAAGTGTTACATAATTCTTATAATAGAATAAACAATGTCAACATACATTTTGCTTTTAGATAAGGCAATACAGTGAATGAACATATATATATAAATGTTTATCAATTGCATTTCATTATCTATATAATCCTAGTGACTTCATATACCTAATATATGTATCTCAAGAAATTAGCATTTTCATTAGGTTTACCACCATATCTTAAATAGATATATAGTTCATACCTTCTCGTGTAACTATATCTTTTACGTAATTATACTTGGTATCTATATTTTTGGTTTTACAAGAAATTCTAGAATCTTTCATACAAGTTATTATCACTTGACTATCATACTTGATTAATACTAAACTAATCTAACCTTTGGTGACTCCCAAATGAACTAAGAATCACTTAAGCTTGCTAGCTTCTTATACTATGGCTAAATATGCTATAAGTTCAAAAGCAAGAGACCTACTCTGTTGCCAAAGATTTGAGACTTAAATCTGGCAATGACTGTTATTTTTTATTTTTAATTGTGATGTTCATTTATTTTTCCAATTAAAGAAATGAGTACTAAAATTTTTTCTAGTAATACATCTAACAAGAATGAAAAGAACTTAAATTATTGTGAATATGGATTGATAACACCTACGAAAACTTTTTGGACCAAGTTTAACCCAAAATGGTGATTATATGGATATATTCAATTTTAAGTAAAATTTAAATATAATTTTTATTAAATTAGGTTATGTAATAGTATTACATAAGTATTATTTACAAAGTAAACTAAAATATGATTACTTTTTGTAGTATGATGAAAACTTTACAAGAAGAAGTATAAATATAATAAATAAGCTTTAAAAGATCAACTACAATTTAAAGAAGTAACAAGATTGTGCATTATTATGGAGGCAATTGATTTACGATTGATTCATATTTCTTTTCATCATTGGGTCTTACTTAGCAATTTACTTATAAGACCAAAATATATCAATTAAGGACTATAATTTTGTATATATTTGTGGCAAACTGATAGTGAATTGAAAATGAGTTTTGTTAACTTTAAAATGGATTATTTTATTATATACATTATATATTTATATACATTAAACTACAAGTTGAACGTATATGTTTAAAACAAATATTCATAAAATGGTATCATGAGATTTCTGATGTATAACAAGTTTTTTTATGTCACTTTATCAGCAACAAATTATATATTCTTTTCCAACCGCATAATTTTAATGATATTTTGTCCAAAAAGAAAGAAAGCATATATGTAAATTCAGATGTTTGGAAGAGTATTGACTACAAAAAAGCTTGAAGGATAAATTATTCTTAATATAAAGCCAATTTCTAATATTCATACGTAGTTATATAGATGAAAGTAAATGAGAGAGTAAGTTAGGAATATCATAAAGTTGAGTTACAAACACCTTTATTTTAATATAGTTAGACCATAAAATATTTAGTATAACACATATTTAGAACATTCATTCTAGGTATTTGATAAGTTCATTATATATAATAAACTTATGTTAATCATTATTATCATGCTTAGATGTAAAATTTGAAAAACATTTGTAGGAAAAGATAAAAACCAATTTTTGGATGTTTAAGGTGGCATTAAGCAAGGTAAACCTTAATATTTTTATTCTTTTAACTCTTCTCCACATTGTTATTGAATAAATGTTCCCAAAAAAATGATAAGGTTAAACCTTGATGTGTTTGTTAGTGTTTCAGGGTCAACAGTGAAGAAAGGAGAAGTTTCAAAGACTTAACAGGGCCATGATTGTATCCTGCATTGGGCAGATACAAAAATAGGTAAAAACGTCAAAGTTTCGAGGAACTTTTTGAACCATCTAGGGCTTCAAAGTTATTTAAGGAACATAAAGAACAGAGAAAGGAGCTTTTTGGATAAGCCAAATTTCGAAACCCTAGAGGCTTATCGAGAGATTTGAGGAAGGATACGAAGGAAGAGAGACACGGACAAGAAGCTTGACGGGAAGTACTTCCCAGAACAGGTGGTTTCCCGTCGTCACTGCCTCCATAATCATCCATTCTGAACTATTTCTGATTTATTTCATTCTTACAATTGTATAGAATTTGGGATAGCCATAGATGATAGATTGTTGAATGTTGAGGATATTTTCTAAACTCACCTTCGGGATTTGTCTTTGATATTAATGAAATTTAATTTATTGTGATTTTTTTAGTTATTTGTTATTCAATTTTTGTTTTTAATAATTCGGTAACAAACTAAGAGGGTAAACTGAGTAAATATCATCAAATTGGGCTAACAAGAGTTAGGTAGTTTGATAGATAAAGAATTAATCAAACCGTTAAATTTATGTAGCTAGATATCGTGCATAGGTTTCGGTAGGTAATTAGACAATTCCATATCTAATTAGGGAATATTAATTACGGTTAAAGATTATAACTTGAGAGAGAGTAATCTATCCTAGGACTGTCTAGACCTGGTAATTGGATAATTTCATAATCAATTATATTTTCATTAAAGTCATATTAAAACCCCCTTTCTCTCAATTGGTAGTTCCTAGGTTGATTCTTGATTTGGCTATGCAATTCGCTATACTGTTTATAATTTCTGAATTTAATTCTTGAGATTGATTACTTGATTGATTAATTTTTTGCATTAGTTTGTTATTTTGATTTATTGCGAATTTGAGTCAAGCCTTAGATTTTAGGATTAAATTACTCCTCATGGAATCGATACCTTAGGTACTATGTGAACGACCCATGCGCTTGCAGTATTATCGAAGTTATAAATATTAAAACTTAGCATACGTAAACCGTCGATCAGTAACCAAAGTTAATCCTATTATGGTGGCTATTAAAGTTCCCAACTTAGCTTATCTGTTGGACCCCGTTTTCAAAGTCCAACTCTTGCAGAAAATCATAAGACTTGAGCTATTTCCAATAGAGAACACCTTGATCCTCAATTAGTGAAGTCTGTGTTTAATTCCAAGTAAATGACAGTTCAATAATATTAACTTAACTTATTCTTTATATCGTCTGTGGTTAGCCCATCGTCTGTGTTTACTTATGGCCTAAGTTCTTTCGTTTGAGTTTGATTGTCTATAGTTGACTTTTATTGTCTGGGTTTTACCCCTCTGTTATCGTCTGTCTTTCTACCGCCTGCCTTTTTATCATCTGTCTTTCTATCGTCTATCTTCCTATCGTCTGTCTCATGATGTGTCATCACAGACGATTCCTTGCGTCTGTGTTATGACGTGTCATCTGTGTTCCTTGCGTCTGTATTTCGTGAGTCTGGGTTCCTCCTTTGCGTCTGTGTGTGACGTTAGCACAGACGATCTCTTGCGTCTATATTCCGTGAGTCTGTCTTCCTTTGTGTCTGTATGTGACGTCAGCACAGACGATCCGTTGCGTCTATGTTCCGTGAGTCTGTCTTCCTTTGCGTCTAGATGTGACGTCAGCACAGACGATTCCTTTTGTCTGTGTTCTTCCTTTAGCGTCTACCTTACTGAATGCAGACTTAACTCCTTCCAGACACCCTCATTCATCCAAATCCAAGGTCAGAAATACACAAACATAAACCTCAACTGCTTCTCAAAGTCTCAAATTCATTGGATCAACTCATACAACGTTAAAAACTTAACAGTTATCATAATCATACGCAGAACATACATATATTTCATTCATCCTTTAACAAATGTTG
>JANIIA010000192.1:72049106-72072304 GCA_027478495.1 Erythroxylum alaternifolium | reverse complement strand
GGGATATGTCATGAATGCATGTACAAACATTTACATGTGCAAAAATTCACTATTTGCTACTTATGTGCATATATGAACGCATGAATATGTCAATGCAATATTATACACTCCTAACCCATGCCAAATTACCAACTTATCCTTCCCATAGGTGAGGGGATGTTACAAACTTAGAGTGAAACACTTGTATGCCGTTTCTATTATGACCACGTTGATAGCTAAGAAAGACTCGTTCTTTCATTAAACCCTCAAAATCCTAGAATACTAATACGCACAAGAACATATAACCTGTTGTTTTCTTGACTATCTGCACTAAATGCATGGCCTTCTGCCTGCGTTCCTCAACAGTAAGGTTTTGAACTTCTGCTTGTGAGAAAAGAATCATCAAGGAAAAGTCATCAACTCTATATGACTATTATCATTTCTCTTTTTGAAGATGGATGAAAGAATGATTTGTCATTTCTTGGATAGTCTGAAATGTTTCACATAAACTCAAATCAACTAAACAAGCTCTTTCCAGGCTTCCAAACTAATTAACACAACCAACTCATATGATCCTTTTGTGATTCATTAAACAGAAATTGAAGTAATTACAATCATCATCCTTGACTGAGGATATCCTTCTAAACAAAACTAAATTGTTGGACAACTCACATGGCCAATGTTCACTTATTAAATGTGAAGCACGTCATATATAAATTGAAGTTCTTTCATTAAAATCCATCAACATGTTTCATTGAAGAAGTAGCTAAGTTTGTTTTAGCTCACAATAATGTAGGTAGCTCTGCAAATACACTTGATAATTTGAAGCAAGTGCGATCTGAATGCTCGAATCCCAAACCGTCCCTTTCAGATAAGCAGCCACCAACTTGGAAGTTTTTAATCCTTTAAAGGCACCTCTGCAGGCCTGATCATGGGGTAACTGTTGAGAATATAGAAATAAGTTGTTTTTTGTTATTTTGACAATGATTATTTTTATCGTTTAGCTAAAGTTTGTTAGATACTTACCTTATATCTTGGCTGGGTTGATTTCTGAAAAGAAAGATCAATGAAAAACATCATTTTTGTCTCTTATTTCTTCTAGTGTACTAATTTTAACATGGTATCATGTATGGCATGCCAGACTTGACCACACTTCTGTATTGAAACTGAAAAAAATCAATGAATTGAAGTCTATTTTCAATGCAAAGCATGATCTGTCTTCTTACTCTATATGTCCATTGGCTAAGCAAACCCGATTACCTTTTCCTGAAAGTCACACAAGAGCTTCGTCTGCTTTTGTCTTGATTCACATTGATTTATAGGGACCTTATCGAGTGTCAACTCATAGTGGTCATAGATTTTTCCTTACCATTGTGGATGACTTTACAAGAACAAACATGAAACTTCCACCACATTGAAATCTTTCTTTACCTTAGTTCAAACTCAGTTTGCTGCCACCATTAAGATTGTTAGGAGTGACAATGGTAGTGAATTCTTTAACTCTAAATGTAATTCTCTTTTTACTTCCCTTGGTATCATTCACCAAAGTTCCTCTATAGATACTCCACAACAAAATGGAGTTGCAGAGCCTAAACATCAACACTTACTTGAAATTGCTAGAGCATTAAAATTTCATGCCAACTTACCATCAAAATTTTGGGGGGAGAGTATTTTAGCAGCTTGTTATATCATTAATAGGTTACCTTCTTATGTTTTATCCTGGAAATCTCCCTATGAAGTAGTCGATAAAAAACCACCGCCTCTAAATCATTTCAGAATTTTTGGTTGCCTCTGCTATGCTACTGTCCCACACTATCATGACAAATTTTCCCCAAAAGCCATCCCTTCACTTTTCCTTGGCTATTCATCTGTTCAAAAGGGTTATCTTCTGTTTAATTTAATCTCCAAGACATTCTTGGTCAACAAAGATGTTGTCTTTCATGAGCATATTTTTCCCTTCAAGCTTTTTGTCCAAGATCAACCAATGTTCCCTATTAATGTCGCTAATTTTGGTCAAATAGAGGATCAAGAATTTTTAAACCTTCATCCAAATCGAACCACTCCTGTTACATCACCATCATCACCTCAACCTGTACCTACAACTCTCTCTCACCCTGACCCTTTAATCTTTTTTGACGTCAATTTTCCTCCTTTATCAGCTCAACCTTTGAGACGATCCACTTGATCGACTGCTCCACCAACCTGGCTCAAAGATTATGTATGCACCAATCAATCCTCTTCATCCTCTTCACTTGCAATCACTAAAGGTCAGTACCCTTTACATATTTCTTATGATCATTTACCACCTCACTCACAACACTTTGCAGCTTCTATCTCTAATATCATTGAACCTACCACCTATTCTGAGGCAATTAAACATACGTGTTGGATAGAGGCCATGCAACAGGAAATCCAAGCTTTGGAACGCAATGGCACTTGGGAGGTGGTCCCTTTACCTTCTGGCAAAACCCCCATAGGCTGCAAATGGATTTCTAAGGTGAAATATCATTCCAATGGGGAAGTGGAAAGGTTTACGGCCAGATTGGTGTCCAAAGGGTATAGTCAACAAGAGGGCATTGACTTTCAAGACACTTTCTCTCCAGTGGCCAAGCATGTTACTGTTAGAACTATTATAGCTCTTGTTGCTATGTTTCACTGGCCCTTATTCCAAATGGATGTATATAATGCTTTTCTGCAGGGAGATTTATAAGAAAAAGTTTTCATGGCTTTACCTTAGGGATTTGGCAACCAGGGGGAGATTAGGGTATGCAGGTTACTCAAATCCCTATATGGCTTAAAGCAAGCGTCCAGGCAATGGAATTTGAAGTTGACTGAGGCTCTTGTTCATAATGGTTAACTCAGAGTAAATATGATTACTCTATGTTACTAAAAGTGAAGGTTCTAAACAAGTCATTATGCTGATTTATGTTGATGATTTGTCAATAACTGGAAATGACAGTGGCTTGATTGATGAATTGAAGGCCATACTGCATCAGAATTTCAAAATGAAGGATCTTGGAAATCTAAGATACTTTCTTGGAATTGAAGTCTCAAGGTCAAATAAGGGTATAGTATTAAGTCAGAGGAAGAATGCACTTGAGTTGATTCAGGATCTTGGATTAACTGGAGCAAAGCCAGCATTTACTCCATTGGAACAAAATCTAACGTTAACTACTACAGATTTTGATGAATCTTTACATTTGAAAGTTGATGATGAAATCTTGACAGATGCTACTGTTTACCAAAGATTGATTGGGAAACTTCTATATCTAACACATACTAGACCGGGTATAACCTATAGTGTGCAGCATTTGAGTCAATTTATGCAGAAACCAAAAAAATCTCATTATGAAGCTGCATTGAGAGTTGTTAGATATGTCAAAAAGGAATCCAGGATAGGGAATTCTTCTCAGTTCATCAGAAAATCCAAGGTTACTTGCTTATTGTGACTTTGATTGGGCATCTTGCCTTATGTCAAGGAAATCTGTGACAGGATTTTGTATTAAGTTTGGCAACTCTCTAATTTCTTGGAAATCAAAGAAATAAAGTACAATATCAAGGTCTTCAGCAGAGGCTAAATACAGAAGCATGGCTTCCACTGTTGCTGAGTTAAAATGGTTACTTGGACTGATAGCAGAATTAGGAATCAAGGGAAATAAACTTGTTATTCTTCATTGTGATAATCAAGCAACAATACAAATCGCAACAAATCCAGTTTATCATGAGAGGACTAAACACATAGAGATTGACTGTCATTTTTTGAGAGAAAGTATTCAGAATGGTTTTGTGGAAACTAGACACATCTCAACAAAGGATCAGTTGGCAGACATTTTTATGAAGGGGCTTGGCAATCATCAACATGACTACTTACTATCCAAGTTGGGTGTGATTGACATATATCACCATCCAACTTGAGGGGGAGTGTTGAGAATATAGAAATAAGTTATTTTTCTATTATTTGACAATGATTATTTTTGTCGTTTAGCTAAATTTTGTTAGACACTTACCGTATATCTTGGCTGGGTCGATTTCCGAAAAGACAGATCAATGGAAAACATCAATTTTCTCTCTTATTTCTTCTAGTGTACTGATTTTAACAGCAACATATTGCAACAACTTTTAAATAATAGACGGTAACATATTTCAATAACATGAGAACCAATCCGCTTGCAAGTTCAAAGTAATACAGTTTGTATTACTTCAGCTCACTTCCAACTTTCACAACAGGACGATAAAAGGAAAATAAATAACATAAATTGAAACTATCCTATCATACCTACAACAGAGATTAAATTTGTGACAGTAGAGCTAAAAGAAAACGTGAAGCAACCCCTTTTCCATCTTTCAATATGCATCCTAAGATCCCACAAAAGGACATTGACACTAACACCATTTAACGGTTCTGATACAAAGGCTATATACCCACTTGGATTACTCAAAACCCATTTCGTTCATTTTCTCGAGAAACTTTACTATCTACCAAACATAGCATTCTCAAGAAGGAAGGATTCGTACTTGAGCGATTAATCAAGAAAAAGAAACAATCTTTGACAAGAAGCACTGCACAAGAAGCACATAGCAGAAGCTGAAAAAGAAAGAAAGTAGGTGATCGTTAAATTTTACGAGTATTGCACAGCCAACCATAAGGATGCGAGAATAAGTGGGATATAGTGACGAACAAATGGTTGAACAAACCTATTGAAGGTTGCTTCTTTCACACGATAGTCACGGCTTGGCTTGAAATTTAGCTTAAGTAAATAGTAAACACGTAATAGCCGAAAAACATAAGTAGAAAACAGAGGATCAGTTGTCAAATTTCGTAAGTAGAACGACGACGTTTATGGGACTGGACAAAAAAAGGTTAGACAGAGGATTCGACCCAATAATGAACTACTTTTGCACCACCAACTTACACGGAAATAAATCCAAAGGCTCTGCCCCACCTCTTTCAAGTTAACATCAAAGATGGTATTGATCTTCGCCATCTACTGGTGTCATCATCAGCCCCAAGAATGGCTGGACAGTGTAGACCTGCCTGAGTTTAGAAACTCCAGTGGCATTGCGGTAGAGACATGGGAAAGGTATTTTGAGCGTCTTCTTTGAATTAATTGTGTAGTTAGGTGAAGTAGAGAGTGGTAAGTTTTTGAAACCAGAATGGAGGGAGGTTTTCGATGGCGAAAAGGGTTTCAATGTGGGATAGAGTGGCAGTGTTTGCTGAAACGTAGTGGATGAGTACTTCGGAAGTGGCAGGTGAGCCGTATTTGAAGCTCTGCTATGATGATTCATGGCGAGAGTAGAGAACAAGAATATGCTTAGAAGCAGAAGAGTGAAATGAAATGGACACAGATTACATTCTTTGTTCTACAGAAAGAGGAATGTGGTGATATTTGTTCATGAGTTTCTTAGAGTTCTAAAACATTGCTGATTGTGGACAAGACTTTTAGGTTTTCCATAGACTTTTATCACTTGGTCAAGGAATGTATTACCTCTCTAACTTACTCTATCCTACTAAATGACAATTCGACCGATTCTTTTAGATATACCAAGTGGCTACAACAAGGTGACCTTATCTCTCCTTATCTCTTCATCCTTTGCATGGAGGTTTAGTATGTTAATCCAACAAAAAGTGGGAAATAATAAGTTTTTCAAGTTTCACTCTAAATGTAAGAGAGTAGGGCTAATTAATTTATGAATTGCGAATAACCTACTCCTAGTCACTAGGGCACATGGTAAGTCCATCGAGCTACTCATGTCTACATTGACTAAGTTTAGGGACCTATCAGGACTAGAGATTAACTTTTTCAAAAATCAATGTGTTCTAGTTATAGGGGAAAATATATTGGAGACTAGAATCTCACAATTAACGGGTATGAAGAGGAAAACAACTCCTCTATCCTACCTGGGACTTCTTATAACTACAAAGCGAATACAATTTGCGGAATGTCAGCCTTTGACGAACAAAATACAGAGCAGATTGAGTCTATGGAAAAATAGAGTGTTATCTTTTGGAAGGAGGTTACAACTTATAAAAGCAGTCCTAAATTCCCTTCATATCTATTAGTCCTCAAATATTTCCTTAGCTAAAGGAGTCATCAAATCTATCGAGAAGCTTTTTAGAAAATTCTTATGGGAGAACTTGAACTCAGAAAGTCATTTTGCTAAGGTGAAGTAGCAGGAAGTTTGTAAAAGTTGAGAGGAAGAGGGTCTTGGATTGATTTCTATTGCATCATTTAACAGAGCAGCCTTGATCAAGAATTTATGGGATATCCTTATAGAGAAAAAGTCTCTCTGGATTCGATGGGTACACAGCTATATACTCAAAGGAAGTAGCCTTTGGCCTCTACCTATAAAACCCTCATTTTCTTGGCCTATGACTCAACTATTGAAGTGTAGATCTTTGCTTGAACCTCTAGTGTCATGCAAGGTGGGAAACGAAGGTAAGGCTTATCTGTGGTATGACAATTAGATAGGGAAAGGAGCGATAATTAGAAATCCTCAGGCATTACAAATCTAGAATGGGGTTGGAACATTCCTACTACTCTTCAGTTTCTATTACCTAGCTATCAACCAAGTGAAGAAAGAGAGGATACTTTCTATTGTCTCAATTAGCCTCCTAACTCTTTCAACATTTCTAAATTTAGGAAATGGAAAAACCGCAATAACCAAAGATAAGATTGGTTCCTCATTGTCTGGCACAAGTCACTCATGCCTAGTTCTTTTATCCTATTGCGGCTAGTAGTACTGAATAGACTAAGTACCACAGACAAACTAAATTTCTTGGCCTCTAATTCTAATTGTGTGCTTTGTGAGCTAGAAATTGAAACAAGGGACCACCTTTTCTTTGAATGTCCCTTTTCACAGACTATTTGGGGGAGGATTAAGGCATTAAACTACATGTCTACCACAGGTACATCCTTCACAGAGGCCATGGATTGGCTTATGAGAAAGTCCCACTCTCCTAATTATACTGAGCATATATATTATTTCTTTCACCTCCTTTATTAAGGAGATTTGGGGAGAGAAAAATTATAGGAGATTTCAGAAACAAATCACACACAAGAGAGGAAATTATCAACTCTCTAATTTCAAGAATCAGAGAGCAACTACTTTGTTCATCCAGGAGTGAAGAGGATCAATTAAGAGGGATGGAAAATAGTACCTGATATCATAGTTTGCTCTGAGGCTTGCAGATCCCTCCTTTTAGATGATTGAAGGCCGACCCCATGGATGGTTGTAAGGAAGACAGTGATCCCTCAACGAAGAAGCAGACTACAACCTCATCGGAGACAGGAAAAGGCAATAGCGTCAGTAAATCTTCCTAATATGGAAGTCGACTATGGGAAAAAGAAGATCAGATGACAGATTGCTCAGGAGGCAACAGAGTGAGACGGAAGAACAACCCTTATTCGGAAGCTTCTCAAAAAGTAGACGGACGAGAGTTAACATTTTACTCTAAAAAAACAAAGTCTTTCAAGAGTTAGTTACCAGACGACATTATGTTATTTGCTTAGTTTGTAAATTAATTCGCTGTCGTTTTGAGCCTTACCAAGGATGTAGATTGCTATTCTTGGCTTGTACTTAAACATGAGACTTTCTCCTACTTATTTATTAATATATTCTTTTAACTTTTGAAAAAAGAAGTCAACAAAAGTGGGGATTTGCAGTTCCGGATATGGTTTTTCTTGGTCAAATAAACGACATAAGTTTTTTAGGCCTAGCATGTAAGTGTCCTCTTTCCAATGTTTACTAAGTTTCTTCAATTTTTAATAGGAAATAGTTTATTTAGTACGTTTGTTTGACAAATTCTTGTTGATTACGTAAAAAAATGAGAGAAATAAAGAGCCAAGACAAGCAGTTTAATTAATATTTCAAATTTTGTACCATATTGGTTGATACCGGTCGAAACGTTACAAAACTTATTGATATTTTATACTAAATTTCACATTCATAACAAAATATGTTGTATGATCATTGATAGAGTAAGTTAAACCACGACTCATGTAAAGAAGTTGAGCTTGCCTACTATGAAGCATTTAAATCTATATAAACTATGGTAATTTAACGAATAAGGGAAGGTCAAAGTGAATAAGCATGTAATGTCATTTTCTATTAGGAAGTATAAAGCTAAAGTACTGGTCATATCCTATTGGAGAGGCTATAGAAGTATGAAAAAAAGAGTGCTACATTATAGCTTCAAGAATAAACATAAATCTTTAAAGGAAAAAAAGCCAACTACTCAGTGCACATTTAACATCAAAAAGGTCTAAGAGAACCAATTGAAGTTGAAAAGAGAGAAAAGGAGAGTAAGATTGTCATATCCATTAAATATACACAAAGTAAGATTGTCATATCCATTAAATATACACATATTTTTCCATAGTATTTTACTTCATTTTCATGCTAATTAAATTGCCTTATTTTACTTATTTTGCTATGCTTTTAGGTCATTGATAATATTTGACCTTAGGATGAGATAGATCAAGAATTAAAAAATATTTTAAGAAAAAAATATAAAAAAATTTACAATTGTTAACTAAACACGAACTAAAAAATGCTCAATTATCAGCTTATATTCCCTGTGGATCACTTATAGATAAAGATAAGGCCTAAATCATGGTTTGAAGGGAGACCATATAATAAAGAAAATTTTCAAAGAGTAACACGGCTTGACAGACACTCGTGTCTTAACCTTTGTTTATATCTAGAAAAGTTACAAAAAGATTTACAATCTAAAACACGAATATATTAGAGCTCATATACCTCTCGAAAAAAATGAGGATCCACAGTCTAGATATGATCATATCTTAGACCGTGTCTCAGGCAAACTAAACATATATATAAAGTATGAAAACCCTAATTTTGAAAAGTTTTGGAGATTTTTCATGCTTTATCATTTTTTCACCCTAAAAAGTTATGGTTCACTACCTATAGATACACCAATCCTCAAAAGGTCAATTTTGAAGCTTTTCATTATAGAAACAAGATTAGAGATCATCCTAATATCACGATATCTTTTATTTTTCTATTATTTTCGTTGATTCAAATATAGTTTGTCTAAGTATTTTACATGTTTAAATAAGGAAAATCTTAGTTATTGTCTTTATATCGATTGATTCGATTTTATTTATGAAATAAGATTTGTATATGCAAAATATCTTTGATTGATTTTAATATCAATTTAGTTAGTGGTAAAATTATACTTAATCATAATTTACTTATGCATGATTCGAGAGAAACTACTTATAAGTAAACCATAACTTAGATATTAAAAATTAAAATGAGTGCTAGAGACACACCTAAATAATCTCCTTGGTGTTAGGGTGAAACATGTCATGAGAGTTCATATAAAGTGATGCATTCTTTATAGTGCTCACTTAGTAGAAATATTAGTTAACTAACTTAAGAACAGTAGTTATAGCTTGAGAGAGTGCAATTTTATATTTTAAGAAGTCGTGTCATTCCAACTGGTAAATACGTTTTCAATTTTATTGAATTATGATATCAAAAATGATATTATAGGAAGCACTTATCTAAATACTAATTATTATAGATTTTTCTTTGATTAATTGCTTAGTTTTGATTCTCTTAGCTATCACTTTATTTTGATTTGATTTTATTTTATATTTGGTTAACTAATTCTATGAACAATTGATTCTATTAATTCTTTCAACTAGTTAGTAATAGGAGAGTTCACTAGATCCATGCAACTTTCTCATAACATCAATACTCTTCTTACCATCACCTTACTCATCAACGATAGATACACTTACCTTAGTTAGTCAGTAGTTTACTTACAATAGAAAAACATCTAGTAGTAGAAACAAAACTAACTAATTTTTTATGCCATTGTCGAGGAAGCAATTTTTGTTTAGGAGTCACGGTAAATATTATTCTAGTCATTTTCTTTTTTGTTTATTTTATCAAATTTTAATTTTGTTATTATTTGTACTTAGTTTACTTTAATTTCAGGTGTGTTTTTGGTGAATGAAAAAGAGTCAACATTATGTTTTCCTTAAAGAAAATCCAAATTTCGAAAGAATACTTTACTGGAAAAAAGGAGGAGGATGGACCGATCAATAAGCCGAAAATATACAAAATAGACAACCTAACACAATGGAAGAAGAGCACAAAACTATGATGAAGTATATGAAACTGTCTCTTATAGAGATGCAATCTAATATTGTACGAACAAAAATCAATGTGAAATGCTTTGAGATCAAGACAAACGTGATATAAATGTTGTAATAGCAGGTTAATTTTGATGGATTACCATATGAAGATCCCAATTCATACATCCCTAACTTTTTAGAGATTTATGTTACTTATAAGATTAATAGGGCCACAATAAACGTAGTAAGACTGTGATTATTTCCATTTCCTTTTCCTTTTACAATAATCTAAGCAATTTAACAAGGTAAATGTTAAAATGCAGCAATTAGTGAGACTCGTAATAACAAAATCAATGTTTCAAATACCATACTTGAGGTGGTATTGATTTTTGTTTTAGTATGATATAATATCAATATATCATATATTGTTTCAAATAATTTTTTAATATCAATATATCATATATTCTTTCAATTTTATGTAATTAAAATTTAATTTATATTATAAATTTTATGTTTTAAAAATTGTAACCTTTATAGATTTTATCCATTATTTTACATGAATTATATAGAGACATGAAATCGAGTTTTTTCATTTAAGCATATGAAACTATGTTTCTAATTTATAATTTATTAAATGTGACATAAAAATCCTTGTAAGAGATCATACATATTTAAACTTTTGTTTCTTATTCTAAATTACATTAAAATGACTGTTAAAGAAAAAAATTAAAACAAAAGTGCATATATAAATAACAATTAAATTTAAGTTTAAAAATAGTTTAAGATGATTGATCACAAACATTAATGTTGGGATAACGTATGATTTGATTAGTGAGCTAGCCAACAACCATAAATTAGGCAACCAAAATTCATATTACTTTTAATTTGAATAATGATAATATGTTATTGTGTTGGTCCGAATAAGTATTAGCTCTAGTTTCTGTACGGTTAAAGGTCATTAAAATGTATGGTTTTTCAGAAGTCTCATATAAAAACGTCACACTTCTAACTCTTTTCACCCTAGTTCCATCGACACTTGTACTTTTAACTTACTATATTCTTCTTTATTTGTCATCAATGATCATTAATTTGACAAAAAAAATGGTGAAACTTGAGAGGAGGTCTTTGTGAGGAAGAGGCAAAGAAAAATGATAAGGACAACATCATATTTTAGCTCTCTTTGCACACTTTATCTCATGTAGGTAGCCTCTTTTGTAATACTATCTTACTCTCTTCTTCGTCTTCATTTACCATCAGTGGCCATTACCAGGGAAAAGGATGAGTTAGTTTTTATATTTTATATTTTAATTCCTAAAATTTATTAGTATTTATTGATATTTTAGGTATTAGTTAGTGCCAACTAATACAATCTAAAATTACCTTATGATCTAATAACAATTCACTATGATATACTCATTTGTAGTACCATATTTAACTACTACAACACATATCGATCACTAGCATGTATGATACAAGATCTATACCTTTGAACAAACTCCAAAAGTAGCTCTTGAACTTGTATATGAAATAATTATAAACAATTATCAATGACAATAAGGAAAAATATTGTCTAAAAAATCAGTAGGTATATATGAAGTGGATGTTGTAATTGCATTAATAATTTAGCTCTTGAACTTGTATATGAAATAATTATAAACAATTATCAATGACAATAAGGAAAAATAATGTCTAAAAAATCAGTAGGTATATATGAAGTGGATGTTGTAATTGCATTAATAATTTGGGTGAAGGCCATAATAAGAAAACTTGAGAACCTGAGTTCACATTAAAAAATGAATCAAATCATGAATTATGAATTTTGTATGGGAGGAAATCAAAGAATTAAATGTCAAAGTAGAAACCTTATGGCTAAGCTAGTACAACAAGTACAATTTATAGGGAGTTCTCCAAAACAAAATAATTCTTAAAGCAAAACCTCCAAAACAAGATAAGAAAATCACCGAAATTTTTCCTAAATCAAACAAACAGTTGATAGACAACCTCTATCTAGGTTTCAACAACCACATCAAAGGAAGAAGTAGCCAAATTTAAAGGAGATTTTAAGAGATTTTATGTAAGAAACTACATCTCAATTTCAAAATTGGGAGGCTTCAATTAGAAACTTAGAAACTCAAATTGGTCAGTTAACAAATTCTCTTATTATGATTTTTGAAGACAAGTGTTAATGTAAAATTATAAATTATAAAGTACAATATATTGAGGGATTATTTTGAAATTTTAAAAAAAATTAGGGATTATTTGATAAATTTAAAATTTTACCTAAAACGACACCTAATATTAACTAATACTGATATAGTACCGTATTAGAACCAAATCTAGTACCAATATTGGCATGGTATTCATAACTTTGCTATCAAAGATTTCCTTGAGAATTTTTGTTTTAAAAAATAAAAACACAAGTTGGGGAATGGTGAAAGCATATGGTTTTGGTATGATAAATGGTCAAATTTTAGTCCAATAGTGCAAAGAAATGAGATCTTTCAACTCAGGAATAGAATTACTCTAAATATGAAAGCTTCTTCACTCATTCAGAATGGAATATGGTCAGGTAACTTCAGAGGATTCATCTCCTTACTAGAGTACCTATCCCTAATTACTCACTGGCATAGAGAAGATACTATCACTTGAATTGCAGACTCTAAAGGAGTGTTCACTAACAAATCTCACTAGAATATCCTTCAAGCCAATAGAGAGAATGTTCCTTGTTTTGATTTGTTATGGAAAAACTCCCTCAATTCTAAAGGTTCCTTTGATTGGTTCGTTATTAAAAACAGATTCATAACCACGAATAAGTGGTTTGGCTCATTTGATCCAATTTATGTGTTGTGTAAAGAAGCTGAAGAAGACAAAGATCACTTATTTTTTCAATGCATGTATTCCAAATTAGTATGGAGCAGAATCAAGCATAAGCTGGAAGATTAATATTGCCAAACTTATGGTTGGCTTGGAGCACATGATCGAATCATCAGGTTAGCAAAAATTTAGAAACAAAATGGAGTAATTTTTAAGACAACATTCACTACAACTATTTATTCCCTGTGGAAAGAAAGAAACAAAAGAATATGCAAAGGTAAAGAAACAAATAGATACCAACTAGCTGAGGATATAATCAATTAAGTGAGAGCCACAACAATTGCCAAAAATGCTCATAATAACTATCTCTTGAAATAAAGAACAAATGGCACTTGTAAACACATAAAAAGTGTTATTTTTCTACTTATTTTATTTGAATAGCTAATTGATGCAGGATCCTAACGAGATCATTGTAATGTTGGAATAGCTTTGCTATGGTTAATGAAATTTATTCATTTTTCAAAAAAAATATATCAACATGTCCATACTTACCATAAAAATGGCATACCATATTATATTAGTAATGATGATGCATATATACATTTGTTTGACCTATTTATGTGTATATATAATAAGAAAGTTTTAATTGGACATTAAATATGTTAAATGGTCTTTTAAGATGGTGAAAAGTTCTACCTTGATTACATGTATGATGCCTACTATAAATGATGGCTTAGTGCATGCTTCTTTATATTATAAAGGAATGTGAGTAGGTTTGCCTGTTGTTATAGAAATTACACCTATTTTTCTTTAAGAGTATTGAACTCTATGCCTAGGTTGTGAGCAATATATGAAAGCATGATTCTTGCTTTTAGAATTATTCCTAATGGCATCTGTATGCTTATGTTTTGATGTGGATGCTCCATGCTCTCTTTTCTCTTTAGGCAATGGTTATTCGCTATACAAATATTTTCTCTTAACAAATGTGGTTTTAGAATTGCCTTCACTTCTGTAGTTATATCCTATTCCATGCTTATTATTTAAATTCTTTTAAACTCTTATCATGTTCTCTAGTTTTTCACGTCCTTTATTAAACTTAGAAAATGAGTCCTTAAGGTAATCTATCTCCTTTTTCATTATTTCATTCTTACACCTTAATGTATCTAAGTCATGATTGTCATCAATAATCAAATTTTTGGATGTTTTAATGCTATGTAATTGACTTTTTACCTTTTCATTCTCATTCATGCATGCATCCAATAGTTTTTGAACTTTCTTGAGTTTTACATATAATTTCCTCTTTTTCTATTACATATAATTTCCTCTTTTTCTTACTCATGATTTCTAGACTTTAAACTAAATCATCATATGTTATATAATCATCACTATCATCATTGCAATAATTAAGGTTGCATGTTTCCTCATTATTGCCCATTGCAGTAAAGTATATATGAGTTATCTCTTCTTCTAAATGCTTGGTTTCATATTCAATTGTGCCATCCTAAATTGATGCTTTAAGTGCATTTTTCTTGTCCTTCTTCTCCTTCTTATATTTTCTCTCATAGTTCTCATTATCTTTGAGTTGTAGACTTATATTGCCAGTTTTTTACATTCAAAGCAAATAATGTTAGATATTTATGTTTTAAATTACTTTTACCTTCTTTAAGTCTTTTTTTAGAGAAGTTTTTCTTCAAGAACTTCTTGAATTTTCTAGTGAGTAAATCAATGTCTTCTTTGCTTTCACTAGTTAATGTTTCTTCCTCTTTGCTTGGTTCTTCGTTTGAGGCTTTAAACATATTTTTTTCCTTTGTAAGCATCAGTTCTTCTTGTGTCTCTTGGAGTTTGTACGTAAGGAGATATCCAAAAAATTCCTCCAATGATAATGTTATTAGATCCTTGACTTCTTACATGGCCATCACATCAGCTTCTCACGTTTTTGGAAATGAACTAAGCAACTTTTTTATAATTTCAACATTAGTATAGGTCTTTTTAAGTCCTTTGAGAGTAATAATAATATCAATAAATCTAGTATACATGATGGAAATGCTTTTACTATGCTTCTTTTAAAGCAATTCACATTGATGTGTTAAAATGCTTACTGTGCTCTCTTTAACTTGATTTATGGTCGTGTTTGGTGAATAGTTGTTCAGCTGTTTAACTCAAATGAGATATTTGACCCATATTTCAAAGCTCTTTATTTGTTTGGTTAGGAGCTAGTTGGGTTGGTTGATTCAACTTAACCAGCTAATTTTTGACAAGTTCATTGAAGGCAGTGTTTGGAGTTAGCTGATTCGTTTCTGACAGTCATACCCTTTGTCATAATGAACACAGTTATGCTCAGTTCAGTAGAATGAGAAATCAACGGAGATTATTACACCAATTGGCATATTATCTGTAGACCACAAGCAAACAAGACTTCCCTTGTTCTACTTCTTCAAACCCATCACTTGTTCATTCTCATAACAAATGTCGAGCAGCTGAAACCAGAAGACTACAATTAGCCTACCTATTACAATTATCCACACACAACAAACTCGTATCCCACCTTAAACAAATCCATGCCCATGTTTTAGAAGAACTTGATTTCTTGGTCTTCCATGGTTTCTATATATAGCAAGAATAGTTTTTAAGAAGAAGCGTTGGTAGTGTTTTTGGAATTTAGAAGATGTTGTTTCAGGTATACCTATGAGTGTATATTAGCTAGCGTTATAAGAGCTTGTGCAGGGGTGGGTGGTGAAAATAAAGGTGATAGTATTGGTAAGCAAGAGCATGGATTGATCATTAAGGTTGGTTTTGATCAGGATATTTATGTGGGTAGTTCCTTGATTGATTTTTACGCGAAGAGTGGTGAAATTGATGAAGGGAAAATGGTATTTGATTGCTTGTTAGAGAAGAGTATAGTTACTTGGACTACCATGATAACGGGCTATGCCAAAAATGGGAAAAGTGAGAAGTCATCGCAACTTTTTAACCAAATAATGGAAACTGATGTTGTTCCTGATAAATATGTGCTCTCCAGTGTTTTGAGTGCTTGTGCAGCACTTGAATATTTTGAGGAAGGCAAACAAATTCATGGTCATGTATTTAAGAGATGAATAAAAATGGATGTTTCAGTGAGTAATGTGCTTATTGATTTGTATATGAAATGTGGTAAAGTACAAAATGCAATGAAAATAATACAACGAGGTTTGATGCTTGGACAAGTAAAACTTTCTTGTTTGTACATTTATCCAGATGATTCAATCAAGGTTTTGAATATGGCATCCAAATTTTTTACCCTAAAAAACGGTATCTGCCATTGTCATTCATGAGAAGACATGAAGGATTGTTGATTTTGGCATTTCGTGTTAACATCATGATTTTCTCTTTGAAGGAAATAAAGAATACAGTATAATTTCCTTACAGGTTCACCTTTTTAATTATTTTATATGAAGCAATATTAGTGTGTATTCTAATACATTTTGATCTAGGAATGATAGGATTTGTAGAATTAGATATCTAAAATCTAAATTCTTATAAGAATATTTAACGAAATGATAAAATAAATAATATTCATACCCTTATAATTGTATTTAAAGTCATGTCCTCATAATTCATTTTACAATAAACAACTAATTTTACCAAACATCTCTAACAAATAGCTAATGCAATCTACTGGTCAAATCAGCTGATAGCATCAACTAACAGCTAATGTAATCAACTGATTGCCAAACAGGGTCTATGTCCTCATGAGTAATTTCTACTGTATTCCAAATGTCATAATTCATATCACACATAGAGACTTTATTCAATTCATTTCTTCCTGAAGCACAAAATAGGATATATATGGCTTTACTAGTCGAGGATACTAATCTTTTATCATAAGGTTCTCAATCTTCCTTTAATTTGGGTATTTTTTTTGTTATCTACAATTTTTTTAAGAATAAAGGGGCCATTTGAAACTATTTTCCATAGGTTTGCACTTTTGGCTATTAAGAAGAATCTTATCCTAGTTTTCTATTAAAGGTAATTATTGCTTATTAAAGAAAGGTGGTCAACTAATGCTTTGTCCTTTTGGTTAAATGATGATGATGATGCTCCTAAATATGTCATTATAATCTTTTTTATAGAATTTTATTAGAAATGCTAGTCTAATAGACCTACTTTGATACCACTTATTAGTCCCTAATGGCACCCAAAATGGGGTGAATTGAGTGTTTACAAAAGTAAACAAATTTTCTAATCAATGTAACAATAATCAATATAAAAAGTATGAAGAAATTGCTTAATATAAATTATTCAAATAGTTGAACAATAATTTCAAAAGAATAGGGAAGAGAGTTTGCAAATTAATTTATAGTGGTTCGTTAGAAAATCTTTGCCTACATCCACTCCTAGGACTCTTCTTAAAATTCTATTATAATTCTTCTTTCAAGGTGAAGAATAACCTTTGTACAATTTTTCTCAATAAAGGGGAACCCTTCTTACAATCTTCTTCCAAAGTAAATAGGAACCTCAATCTCATTTAAATCGCCCCTATGTTTTATAAAATATTCCCCAAACTAAATATTACAACTTAAAGTTTCTCACTTTGTCACTTGATCACTCTAAAGTGGAAGCCTCACACAAATATGGCACGTTGATGCCCAAATGATTATAAAACTCTTTGAATATGTGTATACAACATTCAAAACTAATGAGAAAAAATATATTTATCATGTTTTGAGACCTCAAATAGACGTTGGATCTAAGAATTAGTCATTATAATGACTATATACAATGCACTGGTCAACCAGTACCGCATACCGGTCTTCTAATAAATGTAAAAACTCATACAATGAAGTAAGATGAAATGATTATGCATGGTAAGCCTTTTGGATCTTCAAATTAGCAAAGTTACATTACAAATAATAATACAAAATATAAATGAGCCTTACTCTTCTTTTGTTCTTGTTTTGACCTTCATTTCATCGGTTATCAACTTTAACTTCTTTTGTTCAACTTCATACATTATCTTTTTGAGTTTATAGCTTCATTTTGTTCTAATATTTCTTTTCATCAAAACAATGAAAACTTTAGTAGTAATTATGTTTTGTTGTCATTAAAACATCAATTAAAACCTCCTTTGGTTCAGTAAAAGGCAATTAAGAACATTTCATATCATGACGAAATTTATCAAGAAGTAAAGGATATTTCAACAAAAAATGAAGAAAATCATAATTTTTTACTGAGCAGCCTAGCATATGCCTACGTGCTAGCATATATCCCTTACAAATCAATTGGAGATAAAGATAAGTCCTAGAACCCGATTTGAAGAGAGATCGAGTGGTGGAAAAAGTTTTGAAGAGTGACACAACATGAGACATGTTCATGTCTATGCTTAGAGAAGTTACAGAAAGATTCACAGTCTAGGACATGAGTTTAACAAAGCCCCATGTTCCTCCTTCAAAGAAATAGGAAGATGTATGACCTAGGAGACGGTTGTGTTCTAGACTGTCTCAATCGAACTAACATATTTAAAGTGCAAAAACCTTAATTTTAAAGGACTTTTTTAGACTTTTCATATCTTATCATTTCTTTTTACTCCAAAAGTTAGAGTTAGCTATTGGGAGGTACAACAATCCTCATGAGGTAAATTCCAAGGTTATTTTCAATAGAGAAATAAGATTGGAGATCATCCTAATAGATCAATTTGTCAAAACATAAGATTTTCATCTAAAGTTCCTTCTATCATGATGCCTTTTATTTTTTTATTGTTTTCATTGATTTAAACATAATTTATGGCTAAGTATTTTATATGTTTAGATAGGAAAAACTCTACTTATTATCTTTGTATAGATTAATTCAATTTTAGTTATGGAATGAGATCAATATTTGTGAAATATATTGGTTCCTTTTAATGTGATTTAATTAGTGTCGATGATTAGATTTGATAATAATTCTGGACAATTTAAGAGAACTTGCTTATGAGTAAACTATGATATAGATATTAAAAGTTAAATGAGATGTTAAAGATAGACTTACATCATCCATCTAGTGTTAGGGAGAAATCTTTCATAGAAGTTCACATAACATTATGTATTTTTTTAGAGTGTTAATTTGGTAGAGAAGTGAATTAACCAACCTAATAATAAGTTGTTATATTGAGAGAATGCAATATCATATTTTAGGAAGTTATGTCAATCCAATTGATAAATACATTCTAAGTTCATTAAATCATGACAGAAAAAGTTAGCATGAAGAAAATAAAAGATAGGTGAATCATTATACAATTGGGAGTGATATCATAAATTCTTTTTACGCTAAATAGCATGTGATTGTACTTTTATAAAATGTTACTATTTTTTACTACCAATTCGTCTCAAATTGATGGTCAAATGGAATAGTAAATAGGATCTTAATCACTTTTCTTCAAATTAAAATTGAAAGGAAAAGAATTGGGAAAGAGTATTTACTGCTTGTTAAGTTTGTATATAATAAGAGTATCCATTCATCTACTGAGCATTCACTATTTAAGAAGTTTATCGTTTTACCCACTAACTTATTTATATTTATCACTTTTATGAAAAATTTTGGAAAGAAAGAAAAGGTTTAAGTTGGTGAAACAAATTATGAACGTGTAAAGCCTTAAATAGAAAGAAATGAGTAATATGCAACCAAAGTTTACAAGAGAAAACAAGTCATCTTTGAATATAGTGATTGTGTCTAAGTTGCAACTTAAAAAGGATGGTCCATTTCATATCATTGAGAGAATCAATGATTACAGTTACAAGATAAAGTTATTAGGTGATTATAAATGTTAGTATTCCTTGTAACGTGTTGATCTTTGTCCTTTCAGTATAAGTGACGATATAAGGCCAAATTCTTTTAAGACGGGGAATAATACAAACATAACTAGCTAAGTAAAAGATCTATTGCATATGCCTAATCGATCAATTACAAGACTTAGGAATAAAAAAGTTGAAAAAGGTTTGAATGGGATGATTCAAGATATATATATATTGAAATCTATCTTGGGAGATTTGTTGGACTCAAAAGAAGGTCAAACACTAGTTAACATTATTTAAGCTAATGTTATGAAATATTTAGATATTTAAGACTCATCATTAGTTGAACATGTAAAAATGGTGATACCACAGGTTGCGTCCCTTTTATTGGGAGAAAAACAACACAACTCTCTAAAAAGTCAACTAAATATCAACAACAAGAAATAACTCTTCAAATTGCAGCAGCAGAACAATTCGAGAATAAAAAAATAAACGATGAAACAAACATCAAGATATAACGTGAAAAACCCTCTAATGTAGAGGGAAAAATTTGCGGGGCAAACCGGCAAATAAATCTACTAAACTCACTAAGGATTACATAAAAAGTTGATCTCCCACCCCCACAACAACAAATTGTCTCACAAAATTTCAGAATTGAAACGAAAGTTGATATCACAATCAACAAACTCTCAAATTAACCCCAAAAACAATCAAACAATGATAAGAATTTAATCCTCTTTGCCTCTCTCTATTTTTTTCTCATTTTTGGACGCTATGACAATGCTGACTGTCTCTTCTCTATCTCATGTATGGAACAAGGCATTAATGAGTTATTTATAGGCTCCTTTAACTTAAAATTCAGAATTCTAATTGAACTGAACTAACTAGAATACATCTTATCATAATCAAATTATATTATATTATCCAATAAGATAATATCTCTATCTAAATAAGACTTTTTCTAATAAGATTTATCTACATTACTACTAACAAAATAAGAGAGTATATTTAAATAAGAATAATACATTCTTATTCACGAAGATCTCCATTATCTACAAATGATCCTCTCACATGATCTTTATCTTTTAGAATTGATGTCTATTTACTATAATCTTATTTATCGCATCATACAAAATCTCAAAATAAGACTTGATACTCAATACCTCTTTGGGTACGGGTAGATAGCGAACAAGTTGAACACAAATTAAACATTTAAGCTATTCCAATACGTGGATGAAAATGACATAACTGTAAAAATAGTTAGGTTCACGTAATGATGGTGCGGCAGAAATGTAAAACACATGAATCTTTTCGCAAAATTTTAGTCATTTCGTTTGCTTGTTATGGATTGCAGATAAAAGTTATCAGTCAACCCAAAAATCACTATCAGTGTAACAATAGGATATCGTACAAGGCTTCAAGTGCGAAACGGCGAACAGATCCTCTACTCTCGTTAACTAATTCCTACTTTATTCTATCTCCTTTCATTCACACATTTCTCTTAATCTCATGCCCTCGAAAGGAGGTACATTCGCCAACCAGGATTAGTGATCTTCTGACTCACGAGGCCAGTCCATGAAAATCGAGCTTCATTAATGCAATTTTCACAAAACTTGCTTTCTTTCCAATTACTCAAATAATGTTACTGCTAAGATCGAGGGTCTCCATTCGAATAACAATGATATAAGCTACACAACCATTTCCAAGATTCTAACTGAGTTTTATACAACACAAAGAATAATCACAAAAATTAGGCACGTCATTTCTCCTCCAAGCGCCGTAAAACAGTGTCCGCAAAGCTTTGCTGCCTGAAAATTCAGGAAGGAGTGAACACAGAGACAATGAGTACTTGCAGTTTCAAAAGTTAGTTAAAGAGGCATATAAGATAATTCTAAAGCAATGGAAGAAATTGGTTATCTTTCTAAGCAAAAAAAAAAAAATTATGCAAAAATAAGAGAGATTTCAAAGGTCATGGAGAAAAACATAAGAATGGAGGTTCCTCACTTACTTTCGTTCTCTATGCTTCGGGCTAGGGCGAGAATACTTTAGATATCCATCCCAAGGAACCTTTTTAAGGCCTGCTCGAACAGAAATTATGTCTCTGACCCTGTAGATGTTAATTCTCAACTTGTGCATTTGCCTTAACAAAACAGGGGAGTGATAACAGCCGGAACTTACTGGCTGCCACGCAATTAGGATATACTTACCTCTCTGCAAATTCAATTGGTGTCTCTCCAGGTCTCAGATTTTGGGGCTCCAAGTACCAGACATCACAAACAACAGCCCAAGATGTCATGAGCTGCAGCAGATGCATGGTGAAAGACTGCCTACAGATGAGCATATTAATATATGCATCACTCCATTGATATTACCAATTTCATGCTAAGACATTCCAAGGACACAATAAAGCTTCACAAAGAAAGCAACACTTTTAAGTTTTTCTCAAACAAACTAGAAATGTACATTTCAGCTGCTGAATTCTGCAAGACTTTTCCAAAAAATACATCAAAAAAAATTTTGCTCCCCGCAAGCTAAGCAAATGGCAAAAAGTGGACATGTAGAGCTGTACCAAATCAATATAACAAGTCAAAATACTGTCCATAAAATGGAACAACAACTCACAATTAACAGGTACACCACAGTTCTCAATCTCACCTAAGTTATACATTTGATAAAAAAAAACCCGGAAGATATTTATATATGAAAGCATGCATCTTACCAAACAGAATTCATGCAAAATTTTGTTGTTTGACCACTACATAAGTGCTCTCTACTTCTGAAATGCCTAAGTTTTTGTTCAATCAAGATATAAAACAGATACTCATGAGGAACAATAACTGAACCTAGAGGAGGTAAACAAGCTACCCACCCACTCTTTGTCCAATTTTGAGATCATCTTTACTGTAAACTATTGAACATGGACAATCAAAAAGATCGACAATACAAAAAGAGAGTTCCTTACTTCCGGCTGTTCCAAAAAGCATCAACAAAGATTTTATTGTATTTGATGGCAATTGGGCAAACAGTACAGCCAAGTTCAAATGCACCCTATGAATCACCATGAATAAGTTAATAAAGCTACAATCGTAAAAGCTTAAATGAAGAATGAATTCTTGTTAGAGTCTGTGCCTTTTTGAACATCACGGTGTAATGGTTATTCACACAGGTTCCTTCAGGAAATATGAGTAGAGGATTATTATCAGCCCCCTGAACATGATCCCTTAACCTGAAAATTTTGCAACAATAGTCATGATTAAAGAGAACCAAAGCAAGTATAGCTTGTCTAGTGGATAGGAATATACTTCTTTGCAACAATTTCACGATCTTTTGCCTCTGATCGATTGAACCAGATGCACCCTACGCTCTCCAATATGGTACTCTGCAATAAACCTAGATAAAAAGCAATCAATAAGTAACCACTCCATTATTTTGATTTGATGTCTCTGGAAACCTAACTTGCAATCAACAGTCAGATCCATATTATTCGTTCATTTCAAGTGACAAACACCAAATCACAAAAGATCACTTTCTCTATTCTCAATAAAGTACT
>JANIIA010000192.1:71905230-71919794 GCA_027478495.1 Erythroxylum alaternifolium | reverse complement strand
TAATAAAAATAAAAATAAAAATAAAAAATCATTAAGTAAATTTAATATGAAAAAGGAACTTACTTATAATAATATTAATTAAAAAAATTAACTAATAAAGTTTTAACATTATTCATAATTTTTTATGTATCTTTTTGAATTTATTATTCACAACATAAAAAAATTCTAATTCATATTTAATAATAATAGAAATAAATTTAATTAATAAAATTAATAATAATAATAATAATAATAATAATAATAATAATAAGGAATATGACAAAATTAATAATAAAAAAATTAATAACGTAATGAACTTAATAATAATAATAATAATAATAATAATAATAATCAGTAAAAAATTAATAATAATAATAATACAATATTATATTTTTTATTAATGTAATAATTAAATTTTAAATTTAATTTAATTTTTTATTAAAGTCATTGTAGTATAATTAAATTTAACAAAAAAAAGTTAAAATTATAAATTATAAAGAGCCAAGCCTATGCAAAATAAAGAGGAGGCTTTGGCGAAGCTGCGACGTTATTTTTAATTAGAACATCGACATATTTACTGCGGTACAGAATAATTACAGAATTAAGGGAATAGACGATCTAACTCCTTTTTGACTGTACCAATAAACTGATACAATGTCGGGACTTCATGAAGGCTCTAAGAGGGAAAAAAAAAACCATAAACAGTGGTTTGTCATCATAATTTTAAAATTTTGCGGAATGCTTCCTGCTTTCCTGCAAAATGGGTGAAAAATTGTTAGTGCACCATTTTAAGGTGATCTTTCGCAACTCTTAAAGCAAAAGACACGTAATTGTGGGGCTGGGTCCTCCAATCTTACTTGCTGTTTCTAGAGATCATGAATGGCATAAAATTCATCTCGTACCGTTATAGATTGTCTTGGTTCATCAGCTTTGACAGACCCTGACGCCATATTATATCTCGAGAATGATTGCTTATAAGTTGCAGTCCACAATCGAACAACGATAATACAGACATGGAAACCTATAAAGACATTAACCATTTTATCATTGTAAACATATTGTCTAAAGCCACTTCTGAAGAGATTTCCCGCTCATTACTTATTTTTATCTGTCAAGTCTTTTTGGCTTGGTTGTTCTCATTTTGATGATACTGATACGGATCATTTATTGGTACAGGCTCTAACCTCCTCATCAATCTCAAATGGTTTTCACATTACCCGTGCACATTACTGCGAGGGATTGGACCATTTTGCTTAGGAATGAGAGAGGATGTGCCATTTACTTTTGCTTAGAGAAGCAGCATCATATATTTATGCTAGTAGAAAATGGTTTATGGGACATGCCACATGCATTTATGTTCTGTTTTTTCACTTTTGGACCAACACCAAATTAATTTCGACTTCATTTTCCTCTCTTTTGCTTTATCTGCTTTTTCTTCAACTACCCCTTTTCACGCTTTTGCCTAAAGGTTCTGGTCGGACCAATTGTCTGGCAATAAATGACATGACATAAATCAAATGTGTTTATAAGTCTAAAGTTGGACGGATTGTATTGATGAATGCATAGGAAAGAGGGATTAAGCTTAATCCAAAGAAAGTTTCATGTAAACTTTCTATGCTTGCCTATCTATATATAGCCACAGACATGCAAGAGATTTTACATGTCTTTGACTCCATGCAAGTGATTTGAGCAAGGCACATGCAGGGAGGGAGTGACAAAGAGTCCAAGCTTAGCAGGGAAACTGTTTGCATTCTATCATCATCACACGAACAATAACCGAACTTAGCAAGAACAGAACTATCTTGAAAAAAACCAAGGTAGTGGTGGTGGTGTCCTAGCGAAACACATAATTTATACGGATTTATTGTGTTAGTGGACCATGACTGCGTACCGTGTCCTTTCCTTGTGTATATAGTGGGGTTCCTTTTATATGCAACTTTATGGAGATCAAAGCCAACCTACTGCCATCCGCCTCCACTACCACCATGATTGATGATCACAAAATCATTTACAAAATGAAAATGTTTGTATTTAGATAGAGACACGACTTATCAGCTTTTGCCGTTACTTCTTCAAAATAAAATGAGAATTGCACTTCGGAGTTTAAGGATATATTTCTCACCATCTGATTCAGTGGAGTTGGATCTCCATCACGGATATCCTGCACAAAAGTCCCCAATACTTTAGGCTTTAAAGATTGGTAGGACAGTATGCCTAGAAGTTCTCACTCTTTATCCTGTAATGAATTTGATTTTATTCATATTATTTGACTCATTAACTTTCTAATCCCTTGAGCAAAACTTAGGTGGTCAGACAATATTACCTTTTTAGTTGAATGAGAATGAAAGAACCGACCTTACTCCAGTTACTTTTTAAGTAGCCAACTTGGCTTTTCCATATATACACATGAGTCTCCTGTATCAGTACTCTGACTGCAATTTAAACGGTACATTCTTTTCTTTCCAAGACCATATTTAATTCCTTTTCCACAATATATAATACATTTTTTAATTCCCCAAATTATATATATATATATATATATATATGTAGAGATGCAGTGTGGCCACACTACCATAAAGGTTTACAGATATCAGATATTAAAAATGGAACCACAAAATTGATCAACTTTGAAAAGTGGAACTACCTAACATTCTTTCAAACAAGATTTGATGCCAGTTTAATGTAACCCCACTTGAAATGAGAGAAAGAGAGGAGGGTTACTGATACTCACACAGAAAAAAGTGAAAGGGTCTCATCAGTTCTCACTGAAAAAAGAAGGCTAGTATACAAAACACATGTATATGCTTTGTCACATGATTTTGCTTCCAAGATGGAGAAGGAGCAGAGGACCCACCCCGCCAACCCCTTAATACATATGCATGCAGTGTGTTACAGTCAATCCTGGCTTCCCATAATTGTACTCAAAAGGACACAGAGATTTCTTATTTATGTGTGTCCTTGTGTACTGAACTGAGCCAATGCATGTTCAAAGGAGGATTCTCAGCGTGCTCAGGGGTTTCAAGCTTCAATCTTTATGATATATCAATTGGGTTTAGATTAGTCCCTTCGTCCCCACCAACGTATATACATCTGTATCTGTAAAGTACTCCTTTTTTTCCCAGTTCTTAAGAAGATATTTGAAGGGGTTAATTTGATGTAATGAGATGAAAGCAAATGGTCCTTACAGGATGAGGTTTAACCAAAAAAGGCTCATAAAGCATGAAAGCAAGAAGACAAGTTGGTAAATCAAAATGGTGAAAGAAGTTGACCACTCTCTCTTGCAATTACACCGTTAGCTTTAACTGGTAATATGGCCCTCGCAGCTACCCCGCAAGTGTCGATGAGGTTAAGTATCACTCCATAATGAATGAGGACAAAGCTTTCAAATCTGATTTTCTTCACTAATCTTGCTCTACTCTATCCATATCTGACAAATTAATGGCTAATTATCTTGTCTGAAACCAAAACTAGAATTAGAAGGCACCTCAGCTTGGTTCTTATACAATACAATTAGGTGATGCTTGGCACAAACTTGACTTAAACTACTTCCTACTATCGTACAGCTATACGCCAAGAAAGGGATAAAAAAACAAACAAGAAGAAAGGGAGAAGCTGCGTAACATGTTTTTCATTGGAATCCAGTACCTCCGTTTACATGAGAACAAAAGGGAAAACATGTTGACAACGAGGAGTAACCTAATGGCTTCAGCTCCTCACTTAAGGTTCTTCTTTAAAAGGAGGTCTTAAGTTCGAGTCACGCCAAAGGAGGAGAAATAGGAATTTGTCCTATTGATGATCCTCTAGTCTCCTGGGCACAGCTCCTTGATCGGATCAATTACGGACGTCTCACTTCCAACGGCAGTGTGGGAGTTGAAGCTACTAGGGAACCTGAGGCTGAGTAGGGGGCCAGCGATCAATCAGCAGTTGACCAATCAAGTATGTGACGACTCCTTGTGCGCAAAAGTGTACAGGCTACGTAGGAATCTGAGGGATCTTGGGGTTTTAGATTTATATCCTCTAGGATTTTTAGAGTGGGGTCTTAGAAGCTTAGGATTAGTCCGACTAAGCTGAAATACCTAATGTAATAAAAAAAGAAGGAAAACACGTTCTTTCATAATTGTTGGGTACCCATTCTCATGTGGATTCTTCAGGTAGTTTTAAAGTGTAAAAGAGGCTCCAGTGACCACTTATTTAAAGTCTATTTTCTATTTTATTTAAAGTTGTAACGTGTGAATGTTAAATTAGAGTTGATTGAGTAAAACTTAAAAAGGAACAGAAAGGAACTTGGAAACAGAAGTATATTTATATATTCTAAAGGTCATATAATTACATGAATGCTACAGTACAACCCTGTACAAAGCACATGATGGGAGCAAAATTTTTCTGGTAAAAACTTGGTCGCAATCCATGCCTTTGATTGACGAGCAGGAATGGTCGTACTCACCATAGTGTATTGGTTTTTGTCTTGTTCTCTAAAATGAGGTTAGGCTCAAAATAAAATAAGATTGACAAAGGCATCTTGAATGCTCTTAAAGTGTCTACCAGTGATGGGACCAATAGTGGTGGCTAGTTGGAATTTTTTGAATGCTGTTGGTTGAGCTGAGACTGAGAGAGGAGGAGCAAATGGGGCAATGGTGGGTTTGGCTCCAAAGTACTGAATCAGAAATAATTTGATAGCTTCCTTCAGAAACTGAAAAACTTAAAACAAATATGAGTCTTGAGTCCTTATTTTCATTTTAATCACTAAATTTCTCAGTCGAGTTCTTAGTTTTCTTCCCGTTCTCAACTTTAGGAGGAGTCCAAAGATCATCAGGTACAGTCAAACCATTAAAGTTGCATACATCCATGGTTTTACTTAAAGCAGATAATGAGCATAAAGCTGTGTTTGTGTTTTCCCTAACCTAATGCAATAACGGAAAAGGTGAAAAGGACAATGGAAATGAGCATTGAATGCTTTGGTTGGTACTCCTAGTAATCATGGCTTTGACCCAATGTCTTCCAGAGATGTGGGGACCAAATTACTCAATGCCATTGCCAAAGATTGTATAAAGATTATATACAACCGGAGACTCCACAAATCTCATCAGGTGATTACATTCATTATTTCCTTTCCTTTTGATTCATCATATGCCAATCACATGAAGCTATTGCTCCTACCTCTCCCAAAACCAAAAAGAAAGAAAGCAAAAGAAGAGCCTTTGATCACAGTTTACTCATCAAAAGAAATGCAATGCAGTACTCGTGTACTGTCTCGATTGAAACCAAAGGGTTCCTATCCCATCCGAATTAGCTCCAAGACAACTATTTCATATTTATATTACTCACATCCACATAAATGAGTGACTACAAGTTAGAACACATGAAGATGTATAATGAGAACAAGATGAAAGTTTGATGCAAAAATCATCCGACATGCCAAGTTTATTCCATTGCAGAGTTGCCTCATAAAAGAAGTTTGAGCAAATTTACGAGATTTCAGATGATAAATAATTTTATTAATGGAAAATAATATTATTTGAAGTAACCAAAATTTCATGTATCCCTTTTGACTTGCAGCAAAAGAAGAGGATACATAAGGCGTGAGGAGATCAAGACCCTACATGCATGCATATCTTTCCATGAAATCAATTCATTTATACATTTCTAGCCATGTTCCAGAACTTGAATGCTTATTACTCTCATGTACTCTGTACCATACCTAACATGCATACTCGCTTCTGTTCTTCACCTATCGTATAAGCAAGCAACCCTTTTTCACAAATTTCCAACTTTGGAAAATATTCTCATATAGTTATAGCTAAGATCACCATCACAAGATGATCGAATAATTAGATAAACTACCGTAAAAATAAGTCATTCCTTTGCTTAGTAATCACGTATGTAGCAGTGTTGCAAGTCTCTGTCATCTCTCCTTTTATTCTTTTCTTTGTACCTAATTATGAATGACACAAATAATGGAGGGCCAAATTCAATGGATTGGATTGGATTGGATGTTGTTTACTTTATTTACATAAGACACGGGATAAATTCTATTCCATTTTTGCTATTTCAACTCTCTTTTAATCCATCTCATCCATACATTTATATGAGTCTATTTTATTGATACATTTATGTAGGTCTAGTAGGTGATTTCATTTGTGAACAGTCAAAAAGACCTTGAGCGGGCAAATTTAGTCATTCCACCTATTGCCGCTCAAAAGCAAGATTACAATTCTTAAATGCAAAAGATTATTTTAGTTCTATGTTTCTTCGCACAAAAGAAAATGTAATTAATATCTTTTAAGAGTACATTAAATCAAATTTAAATAATACAAAATAATTCGATATTTTAAATAGTAACAAATTATTGCAAGGAGATGATATTGGTAAGTTTTTAAATATTTTATAATTTTATAACCCGCTGTGTATATTTTTATGAAAATGTCAAATGTAGAACTGGTTCTCACCTGGCAGGGCCGTGTTCAAAGTTGTAAGAATTGACAAATTGAAAGGAGAAAAGCTTAGAAAGTAACAGCATCTGGACTCTTAAATTCTTCATCGTCATAAAGCTGAAGCAACATTTGTCAACAGGTTGATAATACCCATTTTGAAAACAATACGATAGCACTCATAGTAACATAACAGTGCAGTCAATTTGAAGTCAATACTCAATAGTTAATTAAACAAGAGAAAAAAAATGGTAGAATCGAGGTGGAGCCTGTAGGCTGTAGCCGTAGTATACAGTGAATTCATGAGAACCAAGTCCAACTGGTCTTTGACTAAGTAACTAAAGGTCATTGATTAACAGGTCAGTGGAGCAGTCTTACACTAAACCCTCTCCCATTTCCAACTCCTGACTGATTCCAAAACCAGAAGAAAAGCATCTGGTTTAGTCTTTAGAATATGAAGCTGAACGGAAACTGTTAAATTTTATATAATTGGACCTAAATAAATTGAATACATAAAAGCTCAAATGAGATTCTATCCTAAAATTAATTGGTAATAAAACAAGTAACTCATTAAGTTTATATGCATTCTCAAGATCTTGTATTTTTTCAATGTAGGACAAATTTTTACTTATATTCTAACACTCCCCCCTCACGTGTGGACTAATTTAGGACCCAACACGTGACACAGTTTATCGTGTGGAGGTCGTGACGTGCAACCTAAGAGCAACCTACTCTAATATCATGTTAAATTTTATATAATTGGGTCTACATAAACTGAGCACATAGAAGCTCAAATGAGGTTCCATCCTAAAATTAATTGGTGATAAGAAGAGTAACTCACTAAGCTTATTTGCACGCTCAAGGTCTTGTATTTTTTCAATGTGGGACAAATTCTTACTTATATTCCAACATTCTCCCCTCACGTGTGGCTAATTTAGGGCCCAACAGGTGACACAGTTTATAGTGTCAAGGTAGTGACGTGCAACCCAAGAGCAACCTGCTCTGATACCATGTTAAATTTTATATAATTGGACTTAAGTAAACTGAGCATATATAAGCCTAAATAAAGTTCCATTCTAAAACTAATTTATGATAGAAAGAGTAACTCACTAAATTTATATACATATTTAAGACCTTATATTCTTTAAATATCTCACTTATATTTCAATGCAAAAAGTATAGCCATAAGTAGATTTGCAGGTCCAACTAGTTTGTTAATCCACTTCAACACGTCTTCTGCGTATGCATACAAATGTAATAAGTATTACGTGTAAAGTGCATCCGTTACATAGGTCTACTTTTCGACTGTGACCTTGTATAATATTAAGGATCCAATTCCTACCAATAGAGAAGAGTGACGGGGACCATGATCAATGCCTAACATAACAGCCGCCTCATAGTATGCATGAAATGAAGTACTTCCATCATTAGTTTAGGGTTTGGTAATTTAAAATATGTAACTATATAATATAGTTTACATGGGCATCATCGGATAATTGGCATCAATTTTCAGATTAACACACTCCTCTCATGACATGTCTATAAGATAGTATTGGAGTAAATATTTCATCACATTAAATCTTTTCTTCTAGTTATTCTATCTCAACTTTACTTTATTATATTTTATCCATATATTTATATAATATTCATATAAATACATAAACAAGATTTAACGAGAAATTTATGCCCTCCATTTGATTCACATACACACATTATGGAGTAATTGTTCAACTAATTAATTATGAATGTATTTGTACCTGTCGTAGGTCAGTCTTCTGATTATGGTCACCATGAAATGAAATGGAGAAAATACCTGCATTTAGATGAAAGGCAAAAAGTTGCGTTAGATACTCCCAACGGACATTCACGCTTCTCCCAATCCTTCTTCGTCGTTGTATATACACTTAACTATTCTTAGTTGTTACTCAATAATCTCTCTCTTTCTGCTACAACTCAACTACAAGCGCACGACAAACTCTTCCTCGCTGTCAATATTCTTCCTCTTCCCACTCTCCTATCTGTGATCTGTCCACTTCTTGGTTACACACACTTTCTGATATTTTCTCCAGAAACAAACACTCCTCTTATCTCACTAATTACTATCATTATCACAAACCCATTCTCTCCAATCTTCTCAATACCTAACCCACCTCTTCTTTTTGTATATATATGAATAAATAAATAATCCTTTCCTTTTCTAATCATTCCCGGTTTTACCAAATCTACAACGAGAATCCCAAATTATGACCAATCCCCACTGCAGTTTCTATTTTTATTGAGAGTTTCATTCCCTTCTAGCTTAAAAAGTTGCCATCTTTTATCAGTCTTAAATAGTTAAAATGGGGTGCGCCAAATCCAAGCTCGACGATCTCCCCGCCGTCGCTCTCTGCCGAGAACGATGCGGCTTCCTTGAGGAAGCTATTCAGCAGAGATTTTCCCTCGCCGAAGCTCACTTGGCTTATGTTCACTCCTTGAAAAGAATCGGCAATTCTCTTCACAGCTTCATTCAACAAGACTGTTCGAGCTCTGGGGGAGCTCCGCTCTCTCCTCATCTCAATTTGCCTCCGCAGAGAAAAGGCGATCCGATTGTCTTTTTCTCCGACCAGGCCCCTCAAAAGCCTCATCACTCTCATTCCAACTCCGCCGATTCTCATCTTCATTTCCATTCCGAAGGCGACGAAGACCATGACTCCGACTCCGACTCCGACTCCGACGATCCAATCTCGCATCTTCACCATTCCGGTCACTTCTCACCGTTGCACCATCACAGCGATGGTGGTGAGTATATGAGTAACATGAGCTCGGATCATCAAGCTGGGTTTGCCGGCGGGGGGTTTCTGCATATGAATTATATGAAGAGACAAGCGGCTCCGCCTTCTGTTGTTTACGAGCAGAGGCCAGCGTATGAGACTGTTTACTTTAGTGAATCTTCTACTTCGTCTTCGTCCTATTATAATAACAATAATAATACTCAACCTAGCAGTCAATATGGTGCTATGGGTAATTCGAGCTCTTATCCTTACTTTGGATATCCTAACTATGGTGCTGGCCGTGGTGGTGGAGCAATGACTGGTTACTACGGATCTTCATCTCCGCAACGGTCTGTTGCTTCCTCTTCGAAGCCGCCTCCGCCTCCGCCGTCGCCGCCGAGTGGTTGGGATTTCCTGAATCCTTTTGAGAGTTATGACAAGTATTATCCATCCAATACTCCGAGTAGGGACTCGAAGGAGGTAAGAGAAGAGGAGGGTATTCCTGATTTGGAAGATGAAGATTATCAACATGAGGTGGTTAAGGAAGTCGATGGCAGTAATAGTAATTACTCCAAATCGGTTATGGTTGATGATGAGGGTCACAAGGGTGCTACTAGTACTAGTGCTGAGGCTGAGGCCTCTCTCTATGAAACCAGGCCCAGCGTGTCGATGGAGAATGACGGGGCCGCGTATGAAATGCACGTTGTGGGGAAGAAAGTTATTGATAATGAGAGGTCGGAGGAGCGAACTGGAGGCGGTGGGTTCAAGGGTCGAGCTGGTCATAGCTCACTTGATATAGCTCAAGTGGCTTTTGAGATTAAGGTTCAGTTTGAAAGAGCTTCCGAGTCAGGGAATGAGATAGCTAAGATGCTTGAAGCAGGGAAGCTCCATTATGAGCGCAAACAAGGTGGTTTTAGTCCATAAAAATTGAAGCTTTACTCTTCTCTTTAGTTATTCTGGCTTGCTTGATCCACTAATGTTATGTTTATATGCCCAATTTAGGGAAACTGGACTTTTTCTTATGCAAAGGTTTGAAAATATCTTTATGATTTTGTTCAAGCAGTTTCGAAGATGTTGCAAGGTGTTACTCCGTCTTTATCTGTACTATCCTCAGGGTCTCCTACATCCAAAAGTTCCGAGGCCTTAGCCCCAACTAACCAAGCTGGTCCATCTGACTTTGACGTTGATGAAGATATAAAAATAAGGTCCAAAAATCTTTCTTCTATTTTGCAGAAGCTGTTTCTTTGGGAGAAGAAACTGTACAATGAAGTCAAGGTGTGTTAAGTATTATTTGTTTTGAAATTTGCATTTTCCTTTTTCTTGGTCAATAAGCTTTCTTCATTTAGGTAGTTTTTGGAACATTCTATTGTGAAGAATTGTATTTCTTTTTTTCAATCTAATCTAAAGTCTCTGTTGATTGTAATCTCTCGAACTTTATGATTTTGCTTAGCACTCGTTTAAGTGATTTTCTGTTGTGAATCATACTGCCTTTGGCTTATAATTCACCACCAAAATTTTGTGTTTGCTGTCTAATTGCGACTCCTACCAATATTCCTTTCTGCTTTTGCAGGCTGAGGAGAAGATGCGATTGCATCATGAAAGGAAATTGCGGAAGTTGAAGCGTTTAGATGAGAGGGGTGCTGAGGCTCACAAAGTTGATGCAACTCGAACTATAATAAGGGATCTATCGACAAAAATAAGAATAGCTATCCAAGTTGTTGACAAGATATCTATAACAATTAACAAAATTAGGGATGAAGAGTTATGGCCACAACTAAATGAACTGATACAAGGGTATGTGAAATTTTATGATTTTCAAGCAACCTTTCCATCTAATTTTCAAGTTTTCTTGTTACACTGGTATCCCGGCGTTTATCTCTTCATGACTTTTATCTGGTTTTTGGTTTGTGGCCGAGCAGTCCATTTTATTTTACCTCTGTATAACTTCTTTTCTAGCTACTTGTCATTTCTGACATCATGATGTTTTAATTTTATTTTATCTGTGAGGTTGCTTGCTTTTGTTAATTCTAATACATACGTAGCTAGACTTTGGCTGCATATCCAGTTCAATGTAGATTGTTACTATTTCCTTTATATTTGACATTTAGATGCCACTGGCTTTTTCCTTCTTAGGCACGATAGATTCATGACTTGCTGAAGAGACAGTTATATGATGGAGTCTGGTTCAGTTCTTGGTTCTAATTTGCTAGTTTCTTTACCCTAGTGTATCTCCTAATGGTTTAATCAAGTATTTATACATTTTACTTTGGGAGATGATATCGCATTATATCATGATTCAATGCCCACACCATGTCGTTGTGATCTTTGGTTATAATTATAAATTTATCCTCAACTACGATGGCGGTTGATGTAGTTTTTCCATCTTGTTAGGTTAAGTAGAATGTGGAAAAGCATGCTTGAGTGCCATCATAATCAATGCCAGGTAATCATGGAAGCAAGAAGTTTTGGTCCCATTGGGTCAGGAAAGAAGATGAGTGATGATCATCTTCAAGCCACATTGCAGCTCGAGCATGAGCTTCTTCATTGGACCTCAAGCTTTACTTCTTGGGTAGGTGCCCAGAAGGGTTACATAAGAGTCTTGAATAATTGGCTTTTTAAATGTCTTCTATACGAACCAGAAGTAACAGCAGATGGTATAGTTCCCTTTTCACCTGGTAGGTTAGGTGCTCCTCCAGTGTTTGTTATCTGTAATCAATGGGCACAAGCTCTGGAAAGAATATCTGAAAAGGAAGTAATTGATGCTATGCGCGTTTTTGCGTTGTCCGTGTTTCAGCTTTGGGAACAAGATAAGCTAGAATTGCAACAGAGGATGATAATGAACAAGGGCTTGGAGGGAAAAGTCAAGAATTTGGATAGGGAGGATCAAAAAATACAGAAGGAGATTCAGGCATTAGATAAGAAAATTGTTCTGGTTGTTGGAGATGGTAATAGTCTCTCATTAACTGGAAATGTTGTATATCAAAGCGATACTAGTACTAGTAATCTGAAGGACAGTCTACAACGCATCTTTGAGGCCATGGAAAAGTTCACGACTGACTCAATGAAAGTGTACGAGGAACTCATGCAACGTAGTGAAGAAGAAAGGCTTGCTCAAGAGCACGACAGAGTTTCATAGGGATGCATGTTGGTACTGCATACTATCATTTTGAAATTGGAAATCTTAGTGGAGTGGAACATGAGTTTTGTGGCATCATTGGTTCGACCCTTGCACGATTACGGTGTATTTCTGGTTGCTGGAGGCATTCCATGCAGCAGATGATTACCCCTGGGGAATAATTTAGTCCCAGTAATGAGCTGCACTGATGGACTTGTAATTTGTTAGCAGTCCGATAAAAAAAACCATATCGTTTCCAGCACAGATGACTCAGCGAAATGAAAAAAAGGGGGGTTTAAGAGAAGGTTCTGTTGATTTAGAACTCTATGCATGCGAAGATTGACACAAGCAAAGATGCGGGGCAGATTACCAGAACAGGTTGGCTTTTGAGATTTAACAGTTTTAGTACATGGAAGGGAATGGTAAGAGAAACAACCTGGCCAGAGTTGAACTTATTTAATACGAGCACGAGTTCAATAAAGGCATATATGCAATTTAGAACGACGCAAGTCAGGACATTATTGTAATGCCGAAATGACACTGAGCTCTTGGTACCCTTCTGATGATATTTATTGATACCAATTTTGTACAGCTTTCTTTTTCTTTTAAGACAAAAGAGTTATGTTGGATACGCTCCCGTTGATTGGGACCGTCAGTTTCTATAAACTCGGGCCATAATATTCAAATTCCAAGTGGGTGTTCCTATTCCTTTCTAAGAAGTGCCAACTGCCAAGTGTGTGTTGAAGTTTCAGGGTTTTGCACAGCATTCAGCTTCTTACTCCATGTCTGTCCGACTTTTCCAAGAACTTGATGGGTTCAAATTATCTGTTCTTATTCTATTCTATCAGTATCTATTTATCAAATTGAGTAGGAACAAAATAATGTGCACAGATTTAAGAGCAAAATGACAGCACCAATGCACAGAGGGAGAAGATAACTCGAATAATTGAGGTCTTTTTCCTTTGCAGGTAGAAAGTTGTCGGTGCTACGAATAAAAATACTGGAAATGCTAGTCATGATTGTACACTTACATGCAAAAACTTTGAAACTAAAAACAAGGCCCGAGTCGGATGTTGCTTGACAGCTGAAATACGCATCTGTTATATCAATTATCAACACTGTTGTGGTATCATCAGGTGCAGAGAAAATCTCTGAAAGGAGGGTATCGTATCCTCAGATACCTTCCTTTCACGTACACATACAGGCGGCGTATTTTCTTGGTCGTCTTCTGAAGCAAACAGAGAGCAGAACAGACCCTTTGTTTTTCCTATGTCAAATATAATCTCATCAAAATATAATCTCATCAAATATAATCTGGATGGATGAGATTATATTTGACATTAGGAGAATAGAAGATCTGTTCTAGAGAGGGAGACTTGCTTTCGGATGTGAAAAGGAGGAGTCAACAGTTCTTTCATGTCATTTGATTCGAGTAGTTGTTGCCCTTTCTCTTTGTCTACTAGGAGAATAGGCCAGTTCGACCATCTTTATGGGATGTTTGGTTAACCGGATATAATAGATAAGGGATAGAATAATTATGTTTAGGAATATGATAGATGAGAAATATAATAAAATATGTATTATTAGTTTGATTTATTCATAAGAATTTCTAATAAAAATGTATGCTAATGTTTGTTTTAAAAATATAAATTTAAAATGACAGAATAATTAATAAAAAGATTAAAATATCTATTATAATTCTTAATAATTATATTCTTTGTTATTATTATTTCTTCTTCTTCTTATTATTATTTTAAATTAAATAAAAAAAATAATTTTTATTATTCACTTCACCATTTTAAGAATAGCTAAAAAAAGAGGAGATGTTTTTAGATATTTTACAAATTCAAGAATAACTCATCCTTGGGATTATCTATTCGTATAATTTTTTTAATTAAACAAAGTAACGTATTACTAGGAATAGATGAGGAATGGAATGATCATTCCTCTCAACTAAACACCCTATTAATATTTTATAGGCCCTAAATAAAGTAAAAAAATTCTTTTTTATTTTTTATTTTTACAAATTAAGAGTTAATTCTCGTAAAAAATAAAATAGAAACAAAGGTAAAATTTGAATAGGTACCTTCTTATTCTTACTTGGGCGGCCTGGCCAGTTAATGGTCTGTCAGACTTTAACTGACAATAGCTCTTTTTTTTTTTTTTTTTTGATTACATTAGGTATCCCGACTTAGTCGGACTAATCCTAAGCCTCTAAAACCCCACCCGTAGGTGTTTGCAGGTGATATTGCGGCGTGTGTTCTCGGATGCCTCTTACCGCTTTCACGGTTT
>JANIIA010000192.1:71877433-71905130 GCA_027478495.1 Erythroxylum alaternifolium | reverse complement strand
ATTTCTGTTCCGTTCCGTCTCCACATTTCCGTCTCGTTCCGTCCCAGCACCATGGGGACAGTAACCAAACAGACTGTAAGAGATAGAAAAAGAGAGAGAGAGAGGAACCACTTCCACAGGTTGATTGTTTCCTCCTTTGCTAACTCACATCTTCCTCGTAGTGCCGTCTCTTACATCAATCTCTTATCTATAGTCCTTTTGTATTACCGTTACACGCTTCAAAGCTTCAATCTTTATTACTTAGACAAGATAAAGCTAGAGTAAAATATCAACAATTTATTTTTTGTTAACATTATTTTTTATATATAAATAATAACCATAATTAATATAAAAAAAGATAATTTAATCATTATGTAAATATAAAATTGAGAACAATACAAAGTATTTAAAATATTACAATTTAATCATATAATAAATAATAATTACATCAAAATATCAAATAAAAAGAACAACAAATTTTAAATCTCTAAGTTTATATATAACTCTTTCCAATTATGGTAGATCTATTCACACAAAAGAATTTTTCAATCTCAATCATATGAAATCAAATCATAAACTAATATTTCAGATATATTAGAACAAGAATTTAACTCATAATTAAATCTCAACAAAATAATCAATAAAACTGCATTAAATAAAATATCAAATCATATTGTCTTCACAACTTAGGGTTCATTATCATACCTGGGCATTAACAAATTTAGTTTCTATCCATAAAAAATAAAACCAAAAACAAATATTTAGAAGAACAAATAGAGAGCAAAGAAATCATATTCTAAATCTCACTTTTTCTTCTAATGAAGCTTTTTGTAATTTGGATTGCATGTTACTATTTATCAGATATTGTGACGTAATCTTCGTTTTTTCCTCGTCCTGTGCTCAGAGTTGTCACTTCTCTATATTTCTTACTACTGAAAGATGCTCTAAAAGTCACCTCACTTTATGTGCTTCTGTTTATATCCTTTTATAGTAAAAACTAGTTCTAGAATATACACGGTCACTCACACGGTTGTGTAAGAGACCGTGCAATTTTGAAAGCACCTAAATTTACAAGTACAGAGACTTACACGGGCAATACATACAGCTGTGTGTATCTACATACATGGGCATGTATCTTCACATAACCAGAAACATTATTCTTCTCCATATATTTACAGAGACTTATACAATCATTGTACACAGTCGTGTAGGTCCTCATTTGCTTTAAATCTTCGTTTCATGCCACGATTTTATCTGAATTCTTCTCCTTTTGGTTCAAGAAAGTAATTATCACCTACAAATATACTTGAAGTGAATTAAGTACTAAAAAATACTATAAAATTATTAAATAACAAGCAAAACACGTTAAATATGAGTATATAAATATAGTCAAATAATTATTATCAAACATATCCACACTCAAGCTTTTGCTTATCTTTAAACAAATCATAATCTAAATTATCAATCTTATAAACATTCATCCTTTATTAAATTCAACTTGTCCGTTCGCACTGTAAATCATCATATCATATTGATTAAATTAATAAACAATGGGATTCAAGTCATCCTAGAACTAACCTTCACAAAATGATATCAATAACAATCACATGGATATTTTTCTTGAAATCAAAATCACAAACTTTTACACCCTTACTAAGGTTTCACTCAATACACTCAAGTGTTTAGGGTAAAAAGTGTCAAAACCCTCGAATCAATGTATAGAAGAATTCCTAACCATAAGTTTGCAATAAAATCATACCTTCACCACTTATAAGAAAAAAAAAACAAAATCAAAATAAGGTTTTATTGGGGTTTAGATAACGTATGATACAAATGATAAAAAGGGCAACAAAATTGAAACAAATTCATAAAAGCAAAAATACAAAAAACTTAATCTTTCACAATATAGGTCCTTCTTACCATAACTCCATTGGTACCATAATTTCAACACTCGAGCATTCATCGTCTAATAAAATTAAAGAAATATTAAACCTTTTCAAAATTTAAGTTTCAAGCAATCAAGTAAATGTAAATAACCTTTAAAGTTCAAAATAATAAAAAAATGCTCCCAATAAAAATTACATAAAAGCTAATAATGCTATTATAATCAATGAAAAGACTAAGTCTCAAAATTGGTTACTCTTAAGGGATAAAATATAGTGGGGGTAATTATAAAGAAAATAGGCTAAAAATGGTTCAATCTAAATGCTTTATCATTTCAATGCTTCTAATTTAACAAATGTGGTCTCAAAATAAATAATAAAAGCAAGTTTTAGAATTATCCAACTTTGTATGATAACACGCATGAAAGAACAAAAGAGCTTAAAAAATGTGATGTATTTGCTCTTGGGCTCAAAAGCTCACAAAAGGTCTTAGTGTGTAAATAATATGTAATTTTCATTCAACTTGACTATTTTAATGACTACTAAACATATGACTTATAAAATCAAGTTTATTTTAACTTTCATCCTTTAGTAATCAATAATGATCTAAAGTATTTAGGACATATTTTAACTAATTTGTAATATCGGTTAATAAAATTTAATAACAAAGATTATAATAAGCTTAATAAATCCCTTCCCCACACTTAAAATTGTACATTGTCCCCAATATATATAATATGGGTATAGATACATAAAATATTAATAAAATATAAAAAGTAAGAAAGGGTTTAAATTGGTACTGCCCTAAATAATAAATTCCAAAGTTCTAAATTTGATGAAGGGTCCATTCGATATTAGATATAATCATCCTTGTAAAATATAAATAAAAAGGGATAAAAAGATAAAAGAAAATAAACATAATAAAAATAACTAAAGGATATGGAAATAAAAATAACATTAAATAAAGTCTTATGCTAACACAAAAAAGGGAAACAATATGAAATAAAAACAAAACCTATCCTAATTCTTGGGTTGTCACCCAAGTAGTACTTGTTTAACATCGTTAGCTTGACATACCCTTCATCTTTACCATTAATTTGGGTCTATAATTGGTGGCTTGCTCCACTTGGTTCTCCATATAGCGGTTTAGTAGCCTGTGAATAAGCCACTTGTTGTAAGATAACACTAAGGACATAATGTATCTAAATAATAAATCCAATTGACTCCATTAATGCCCTTTTCAATAACAAACTGTTAATAAAAAAGGAAAAATAGAACTCCCTGAATCTTCAGTTGACTCAAACAGTTTTTCTTATAGTAAGTAGGAACCATCTGTGCTTAAGGTGATTACTAATGATTCATCAGTAGTTTCTTTATTTGGCTCCTCCTCTTGTTCTTCCTCTATCACCTTTATCCACTCTTCTACTTCCTCTACTTATTAGAGGCTTCCTTTTCTTCTTCTTCCTCTAGTTCCTTTGTCATATGTTTTTCTTTCTCTTCTAAAGCAGTAGTTACGTCCTCGTCTTCTTGAAATGCAACTTCATTCGTGAAATTAACCTTTGTTTCCTCTTTACTCTGAGGCATTAATAAGCTCAATTAATATGTTGTATTCAACTCAATGTATTCAGGTGAAGAAAATCTCTCTTTAAATTTGGCTAGCTTCACTTTTGGCAAGGTATTCCGTTATTATATTTGGAAGTCGTTCTTCTTGCTATTATTGTTGTAAAGATTTAGTTGAAGCATAATCATTCAATCCATTAATATAAAGGTTGATCCATTTTGAATTATAAGTATTCTCATAAAGTGTACTCTGAGGCCGGTTTCGTATGCAATATGGTTGCTCTCACATATAGCCTGGTGCCCAACATTCATGATTGTAATGATTACCTCCAAAATTGTCACATCATAACGCATGTATTGGTTGAGCTTTTAAATACATGTCACCATTCCTTTCATTCCAAGTTTATGCTGATGCTATATATGATGGCATATTATAACTCCCATGAAAATACTATCATCTCCATCCTTCCAATATGGTTTGTAGTTATGACTATGAATCTCAAATCCTAACAGTAAGCTACGAACATAAATTCAAAACAAAGAAGATCAAAAGATAAATAAATGAATAAATAAATAAGAATAATAAAAATAAAATGGAAGTAAAAATAATAATAAATAAATACAGAAAATAATGGTTAGATTAATAAAAGCTAGGCTTTCCTAATATTACAATCCCCAATAACAACGCTAAAAACTTTATTGACTTTTTTCTTATGCTTATAATAATTTATCAATTTTAAACTGTATGTGCAGCACGATGTAGTTGTAGTTAGCGCAAGCAAATACGGGTTAATCCCACAAGAATTGTAAGTACTAGTATTAACATTTTTTCTATTATCTAACCATCAAATCAAATTATGGATTTAATTAAAAATTAAAATATAGAAACTAAAATAAGATTGAAACAATAATGAACTCAGTCAAAGGAAAATGCCACAAAAGGTTGATATCAAATAAATAGTACTTAGGTGATGAACCACCCAAAGAATTCTTAAAATTATCCCTTTATCATGCAATTGGATTATTGATTATTGGACAGTGAAAATTCTTAACTTTCTCTAAGATTACATTATTGATTTGTGAATTTCACTATTAGGTTTGACCCTAATCTATAGGATTTATGTCAACCTATCTTTAGGTTTGTATGCAACTCTTTCCAATTATGATAGATCTATTCATACAAAAGGATTTCTCAATCTCAATAATACGAAATCAAATCAAGAACTAATATTCTAGATGTATTAGAATAAGAATATAACGTATAATTGAATCTCAATAAATCAATCAATAAAACTGCATTAAATAAAAGATCAATTCATATTGTCATCATAACTTAGGGTTCATCACACCTAAGCACTATTCAAATTAGTTCCTATTTATAGAAAACAAAACAAAGACAAATATTTAGAAGAAAAAATAGAGAACAAAGAAATCATATTTAAATCTCCCTTTTTTATTTTAATGAATCTTTTTGCAATTTAAATTGAACGTTGCTATTTATCAGATCTTGTAATATAATCTTCATGGTTTCCTCGTTCTTTGCTCAGAATTGTCACTTCTTAATATTTCTTATGACTTAAAGACGACCTAAAACTTGTTTACTTTATTTGCCTCTGTTCATGTCCTTTTATGGTAAAAACTAGGGTTTTTGAAATATACACATGTACTTACATGGTTGTGTAAGAGACTAAATATCTCCAAAAACACATGAATTTGTGATTTTAGATAGACATAGAGACTTATATGGGCAACATACATAGCTGTGTATATCCACATATACTGGCAAGTAACTTCAAACGACTAGAAACAATATTCTTCAAATCTCTATATGTTTACAGAGACTTACACAGTCACTGTATATGGTTATGTAGGTCCTCACTTGCTTTAGATCTTTGTTTCATACTACGATTTCATCTAAACTCTTCTTCTTTTGGTTCAAGAAGGCAATTATCAGCTACAAATACACTTGAAGCGAATTAAGTACCATAAAATATTATAAAACTATTAAATTACAAGCAAAACACATTAATTATAGGTATATAAATACAGTCAAATGATTATTTATTAATCTTCCTTCTCAATTGTCTTTGACTTCTCAAATTCTTTAAAGCTTGATGATTTGTGTACAAAATAAACTCTTTACTAATTTAACACTGTTCCCACATCTTTAAGGCTCTCATAATAACATAAAATTCTTTATCATAAGTAGCCCAGTTTTGCCTAGCATCACACAACTTTTCACTAAAGAAGGCTATTGTATTTTTCTCTTGAGATAACACAACTCCAATCTCAACTTCACTAGTATCACATTATACTTCAAACAAGTTAAAAAAATTAGGTAAGACTAGAACATATGCAGTACACAATTTTTCCTTAATGATTGCAAAACTATCACATTTTTCTTTTCTTGTTTGAACATTCCCTTTTTGAGACACTCGATAATAGGAGCCATAATGCTACTAAAATTATGATGAATCGTCTATAAAATGTCACTAACCTGTGAAAACTCCTCACATCTCTGACATTCTTAAGTGTAGGCCACTCCTTAATAGCTCTCAGCTTCTCTTCATCCACTCCCACTCCATCTTTCCCCATAATGAAACCAATACATAACAAAATTTTCAAACATAAAAGAGCACTTCTTAGAATTAGCATACAATTTGTTTTCCATTAAGATACCAAACATATTGTGCAAGTGATCCAAAAGCTCTTCTTTGAACTTATTATGACTAAGTATATCATTAAAGTACATAACTACAAACTTACCTAAAAAAAAGTTTAAACACTTCATTCATTAACCTTATAAAAGTGATAAGAGCATGAGTTAACCCAAAAGGCTTCACTAGCCATACAGATAACCCATCGTTAGTCTTAAATGTAGTTTTTCACTTATCCTTAAACCTAAATTTGAATTTGATGGTAACCACTCTTGAGATCAATCTTAGAAAAAATCACTGCCCTACTCAATTGATCTAATATATCATTTAACCTTAAGATAAAAAAGTTATACTCAATAGTAATTTTATTAATGGCTCGGCTATCCACACTCATCCTCTAACTACCATCTTTCTTGGGTTTAAGTAAAGCAAGAATAGAATATGGGCTCATACTCTCTCTAATATACCCTTTCCTAATCAACTCCTTTTCTTTCTCCCTTAAGATCTCATTCTTCTTCACAGGGTATTACATCATCAAATTCTTCTAAAATTGATTAATAGAATCTCATCTTTTCTATTTTCACTCTCTTCTTCCCCATTCGCCATTAATAAGTGTACCTGCCTCATTTCTTTCATCTCACTCACAAACCTTACCCAATTATTTTTAAATTCTAACAATGACTTCTTTGTCCCATTAGGTTTCACCATTATCTTTTCACTGATGGGTACTAACTTATACTTCACACCATTCTTCACAAATTGATAAATATTCTTCCTTCCTAACTGATATGCATCAACATCATATTGCCATGGCCTACCTAATAAAATTTGATATACATCCATATTATCAATATATAATAATGTCCATATGAGTATTTAGTAATAGTGAATGGAACCTTACATCTTTATGTGACACAAATACCACCAATGGCAGTAATCCATATGATTCTATAGGGTTCAGGTTGCGGCTCAGTCAACAACTTCAGCTTTTTGAACACTAATTTACTGATGATATTCTCTTACTGCGTTCGTTAATTATTAGCTCATAAAGATTTCCTTTTACCATGCCGCTAGTGTTAAACAATTAGCGTCATTGTCAATCTTTTAACCTCCTAATAAGTCCCACAAAACTATCTTCTTCTCCTTTAGAATATTCATAATCTGCCCCATCTAGTCTACACTCCTCTTCTCATAATCTTTTGCTACCTAATCCACTGTATTGGCAAACTTCTGCTTCAAACATTCATTAGAACAATGACTTCATTTCCCATATTTAAAGTAATTTAAAATAGTATGTTTAATATAAGGGTTAGTAGGTTTAATAGCTAGTGTAGCTTATTTGCCAAAAATTTTTCTATTATTATTTCATTCCCTTTTCACCATTAATATATGTAGGAATAGAGCCAACAACTTTTCCTTTCTCACTTATCACTCTCTCATTAGTCTTCATTCTCCTACAATCCTGTGACCTCTTATTGATCAACATCTCATCCCTTATAGTCAAATTCCTTGCATCATGAATATTTAAGGCCAATTTTATCTCAAATTGTTAGCTTCAAACCCCTTAAATATCGACCAACTTGTTGTGGTTTGATTTTTGCCAAATTATTTTGAGCTGCTAATCTCAAAAACTCAACAATATACTCATGAATAGTCTTACTTTGTTGAATATAGTTATGATAAGCTTAGAACAAATACTACTCATAATCTAGAGAAAAAATTAATCTCCTTAATAGTTTTCTTCATTCTTACCTAAGTAGACATTGGAACTCACCCTTCTCTTTTGCCTATTCTCCCTTAAATGATTCCACCAAACATCAACGTCTCCCTTAAGTAGATAAACAACTATTTTTATATTCTCTCATCTAGAATTTCTGCAACATCTCGTTACCCATGTTGAGACTAGAATAGTAAATATGAGAGATTATTGAGAAGTTGAAAATTTAATTTCATGCTCATGCACCATATAGCATACACACACATGTAAATATTGAACTTTTGCACATTAAAATGATTATACATGCATTCATTGGCATGCCGGGAATAATTGATATGTGGAATGTGATTTTATTGCGAATTGTGGTTAATTTGTATTGAAAATTGATTTGGAGAGTGTATTTATTGATATAGAATTTTTGAGAAAATTTAAGATTTTTTTCTAAAATTAAGGGTATTTTTAGACTAGGAAAAATATCAAGTGGCAGAACAATTGATAAATGGCAGTAGAAATAAATTTCAAATGACAGTGAAAATTTTTATATACATGATATTGGGATTTAATGACATATGTCATTAAAATTTGGAGATAATTGAGATAGAAATTGGAGTTAAATGGACTAGTTTTTAAAAGAGGTCCAATTGGGACCATAGGAAAGTGACAAGTGGCAGTGACAAGTGTCACCACCACTTGCCACTCCTCCCTACTCAAGAAACTCCACTCATGAAACTCCACTCTTTTATTTGAGAGACCATTTAGTTGTTGCATCTTGCTTCTCTCTTCTTCTTAATTTCGTGACCTCCATCTCTTCTCTTCTCCTTCCTCATGAATTGTGTTTCCAACCTCCATACACATTGAACCTTGCCTTCTTTTCTTTCACTTACCACTCCCATCTTGTTGTCTTCTTCTTTAACATAAGAAAACCTAGATTTTCCAACCTTTAGAAGATGAAGATTGTGTGATGCTTGGGAGCTAGGGTTGAGTGAAATTTTGGAAGATTTGGAGCTAAATCAAGTAAGTTATATTTTAAAAATCATAGGTAGGGTTAAATGAAGCTAGAATGATGAGTACATTAAGATTGATGACTTAATCATGTGAATTTTTATGTGTGTGTCATGGGTGATGAAAATTTCATGTAAATGTCTTGCTTTTGTATATGTGTATAATCATTAATGACTCATAAATTGTTATAGAGATAATGTTAAGGTAAAATGACCATTATAATGGTTTTATATGAGTGCAGCGAATTGAAAAATGAATGGGTAAATGTATAAGTTCTGTTTTGGTTAATGATCAAACATAGATCATGAATTGTTTTTGATTGAAATTAAGTTGAAATGGAGTGGAGAATGAAAAGGAAATGAATTAGAAAAGATGATCTAGGTACAAGGTAGGTTAGATGTAAAATATAGGAAGTATAAAATTTGGAAAATTGGAAGAGAGCTGGAAAATGTTAGCAGCAACATTTTCACTGATTATGCTTCTGTATTTTAAGCATAGCTTGTTCTGTAGTTATCCAAATGAGATGATTCTTAATTTGGACTAAACTAGAGACATAAGACTACATTTTTTATAAAGACATCAAATTTTAATTCTGTCGTTAAGAGTCTCAAAAAAACTGACACGAAGTTGAGAAATAGGTGCAGCAAATTGTTAGATGAATGTATATGTTTGTGTTCTGTTTTGTGAATATGAAAACCCTAAGTAATGAGTTGTATGTAAATGTTTTGAATCATGAACTAAGATTTTAATGAAAGTGAAAGTTAGGCTAACCAAGATATTGAGTTATGTTCTTGAAATGAGATGAATTAAGGTAATAGTTATGAATGAAAATTAAAGGAGGATATGTGCAGAAAAAGTTCTGATAAAGGTGTATGAGAATATGTTCTATTTTGGGTGTTCATGATCAAGCATAGAATATGAATTGTGTATGGATGATGTTGAGTTGAAACTTAGGTAAACTTGAAGACTTTATCAACTTGAAATGATGAATTTTGAATATAAATTTTTTGAGACTTAGGAATAAGATATGTTATGGAAAAAGGATAGGAATTCATAAATAATGAGAATTAGTTGTAAGTGATGAATCAAATGAATAGGAATTTGAGAATTTAATGAAATCAATTCGGTAGTTGAATTGTTAATATGTGATATTGCATTAGAATAGGTGCATTTGGGAAGATTATGAGTGAAAGTGATGTTAGAATGGATGTAGGAACCATTAAAGATGTTTTGGAGGGGCTTATGTTTCACCTATATCCGTTAGATGGACTTTAGGTCCGCTAAACGGACCTTCTTGGGTCTAGAAAGACTCTTAGCCTCATCCATGTCCGTTAAACAGACATTAAGTTCGCTAAACGGACCTTCTCGGGTCTGAAAATGATCCTAGCCCCGTTCATGTCCGTTTGAAGGGACATACATGTCCGCTTAGCAGACATTCTTGGGACAACTACAGTAAAATTTGATTTTGTCCCTTTGAATGGCAAAATCTCACTTCGAGGTCTTCACAAAAGTTGTAGATATCGAATTCCTCTTTGAAACCATCTTAGAATGACATTAATCCAACTTCTGCATCAAAATTTATGCATTTTGTCCGAAGATATGTTTGTTTATAGATGATTGACTTATTAAGGTTTTTCCCATGAGATGTTTAGACTTGATTGTGATCTTGAATGAGCTTAGTTGATGTTCAATTAAGATATTAAAGTAAGGAAAGTGTATTAGGTGTTAAGGAATGATTCAAAGATCATGTTAATTAGTTATGAGACGTGTATTAAGGAAATGTAACCGGGATTATCATTGAACATGCATTGTACATAATCCATATATATGTACATAAACGAGTACTTATATAATTATGCAATTTTGTAATTTGTGTAAATGTGTGTTGCATAATATAAAGGAGCAAGTAGATCGTGTGCATCCAGACATTGTTGGTACATGGCAATAAGCTATTTGGAGCAAACTATGAGTAACCTAGACGGTCTCATTTAATTACTTATGTGCTTAATTTTTGTTTTGAAATGATTGAATGAATATGGCTTGATTGTTGATTCCAGACAGAAGGTCCGATAACTTTGAAATGTGGAATGTATATTGAAGTGCTGCTTGAATGTTAATGTGAAGAACTAAATGTGTTATGACTAATTGATTGAAAATGTGAGATGCATTCCATACATAAATGCATGATCAGATAATGGTAGTTGTGACTAAAGTAGCCACCGATCAGAGCTTAAAGCTTAATGTGTGCAAAGAGCCTCAAGCTCAAACAGTGATTAAGAGCCTAAGGCTCACTATGTATAATGAGTCCTGTATCCTCATCAGATAAGGGACAGTTATTAATGAGCCCGGTATCCAAAATAGATACGGGACAGTTCAGGCACTCGGTCACAACAACGTAATAATTGGAAAAGTGTCTCATAAGCATTCCATATGCATTTTGATAAGTATGATTGATTGATTAAAATGCAAAATTTTTTCTATACTTAAATGAAAATGTGATACTGATGTAAAGTGCAATTTTGTGAAATATTTGTTATGTGAAATGATGGGTTGCATGAATTGAGTGAAGCATCAATGATGGTTACCTCACTGAGTTCACAAAACTCACCAAAATTGCAACGTTGTCTTTTAGGACAGAGAGACGACTCTAGCTACTGAGAGGCTATACCAGCCATATAGATTGTGATTTGGAAAGAGAAGTAATGGCTCAAAGGTCGATCAGTTAGGATTTTTGGATAGATTAGAGAGACTTTGTATATTTTCTTTCATGTAGTACTTTTGTACTAGGTTTTGATGGTGTACATGTAGTAAGTGTTTAAAGGTACAATGAAACTTTCGCTTTTTGTTAAGTGAAATGAGGAAAAAAAACTTGGTTCTAAAATATTGTGATTTTCTTTTGATGCTTTATAAGTGAATAATGATATGATGCCATGTCAAGTGAATGTAGTGATCGAACGTAGCTCGTCCTTATCATAGAATATGTACCATAATGACCTCTGGGCGTTCCAGTGTGTACCCTATAGTAAGGGGCACTACAATTCATTTCTGAACCCTTCGCTCTAGGAAACTTGCAGCTCCTAAGTACTTTGATGTTGACACATTAGATAGGCAAGAATTGCGTGAGCGGGTAGAGAACCTAACCCAGAGAATCTAGTGGGGCCAGTTCATACGATTCCAATTCCCTGTGTATAAAGAGCTTACACTAGAAATTTTCACGTCCTTGACCTTTGAACCTAAGAACACGAAATAATTATGGTTTAGATTAAGAGGACAGGCATATGAACTAAATGTTGAACTCATGTGTGGATTCCCTGAATCTACCATCATTGATCAACATGAAGATTTCCATGTCTCCTAATACTGGTGTGAGCTGACTGGAATTGAGCGATTCCACGTGAAGAATGTGCACAATAATATTATTTGGTTCCATGAACACTTGCTCTGGCATAAATTTATATGGCCGCTAGTTTTTGACAAGTTAGAAATCAATAAGTGTTCCACCAAGGAACGTTTCATATTGTGGTGCATGAACCATAGTATTCCAGTCTGCACATCCACCCTTGTCCTAAATGCAATTGCTACGGTTCTGCACAAGCAGAGCAACCATCTTGAAATGGGATATATAGTGTCTGCCATGGCGGAACATTTTAATGTGGAATGAAGGGGGTTAACAGTTCACCCCCTAACTTCCTCAACCATTATCATTTATTTCGGGCAGAGATCATCCATTCCACAAATATGAGTCTACAGGAGATCCACAAGAAGACAGATATGCGAACTAGGGTAGGTCAAGCGAGTATGAGTTCAGTGCAGCCTTAGTAGGAGGAATCATCAAGTGAAGAATCGGAAGAAGAAGAAGAGGAAGAGCAAAGCTGGAAGAAAGTTTTGGATGTAATATCCGAAACTAACAGAACACTTACGGAGATGGCGCGCACACAACAATGCTAGAGCTGAGATATCTGACGGATCCTTCAGTATTTCAAATCTCAGGGCATTCAACTGCCACCTCCGACACCGTCACGACCTCCATTTCCTTAAGATTTCATGTCTAATCCAAAATTTTTCTTTCCCAAATTAGCCTTCAATTTTATTTTTTCTTTATGTTTATTTTTAAAATTTTATTTTTTATTGTTCATTTATCTATTCTTTGTTAGTTTAATTTTTGTCTTTACCCCTCGTTTATGTGTTTGTGTGTGTTTCCTTGTCACATTAAGGACAATGTGTTAAGGACAATGTGTTATTCAAGTGTGAGGAGGGATTATGTGTTTTGCTTTTGAATGTGATTTTGCATACTGTATGATAGTTATTAGGTTACATTGTGTGAAGTGTGTCAATGTGTCAATGGCTTAGATTGAGTGAAATTCATTTAATTTTGGACATAGTCTATTAGGTGGTGAATGATCATTAGCCTGCGAAATTAGTGACCTAGGAGGCCTTTGGATAAATATACAGCCTAATTAGGACTTAGTGTAAATTTAGCACCCTCTAGATTGTCACATTCGTTCATAATTGAGGTCTTTTAGCTTAAGTAGCTTAACTAGTATTTTTCATGAAAACGAATAGTTAAAACAAACAAAGTAGGTAATAATAATAGTAATAATAAAAATTTTGTTAATAAATTACTATTCTGCTGACATTTGGATTATGAATAAAGCTAGTAGCCAGTTGAAAACGTGATAATAGCTGAGTAATCAGATCGACACGCATTACAAATGTGTGCCTTCGCATAAAAAGGCTATAATGACGTTTCAACCAAGTTGTTTAGTAAAATGACTTAGTTAAGTTACCGGATCGACATTCATCACAAATGTTTGCCTCCGAGTAAAAGACTAAGTTCAGGTGAAAAAAGTTTTTTCTAATAAAAACCTACTGGACTTATGATAAGCTTGAATTTTCATGAAAATGTACTTAGGAATAGTTACAAAGTCTGAGGGACCAAAAAATTATTAATGTGTGTGTACAATTGAAAAGGGTAAATAAATTAACACTTAGGTCTCGATTGAGTTATATATTTAGTTTAAAGTCCCTAGACACATATTTTGCATGTTAATGATTTGACATAAATGAATGATTGTGTTCAAGATTAAATTTGTTTCATGAAGTCAGAGTCATTGCCTCATTATTGCATTGTGTGTTATGTTGTTATGTGTTAATATGTTGTTTGCTTGAGGACAAGCAAACGTTTAAGTGTGAGGATGTTGATAGGTGTCATTTGCATGATGTTTTAGGATTTAATTTGTGATGTATTTAGTATGAATTTGAGTGTTTATGCAATTAGTTTTTAATTATGTTAGTTCGAGTGTTTTAGTGTTTTTATATGTTAGTATGAGTCTTTGAGCTAATTTATTATATTTTTTAGGTACCTTGATGGGTTTGTTAGTGTTTTAGGGTAAATGGGAGAAGATTCGAGGAGTTTTCAGGACAAAAGTATAGGTCACGATCATGGCATGCCGCGATTGTGACAGAAAGGAAGAGCTAGAGTAACTAGGTCATGATTGTGCACGTGAGGGCACGATCGTGACAAAAACTGTACATCCAGGCCACGATCGTGCACATGAGGGCACGATCATGACAAAAAGTGTATATCCAAGTCGTGATCGCGCACAGCAGGCCATGATGTTGACAAAAAGGTTAAAGAGCTAACCACGATCATGCTCTACGTCGAGTAGACAAAAAAACTCAAGTTTCTTAAGATGTTGTGGACCGTTTCGACCCTGACTTCGGCCTAAGACTTCCACAGAATAAATAGAACATGATGTGATAGCCGCAAAAGGAGTTTTTTTGGGGAGAGTCTAGAGAGTCATGCAAGAGAGTGTCATTCCGTCAATTCTGAGAGACACCTAGAGAGAGATCAATAGATTAAGGAAGGAGGCGAAGGAAGAGAAACATAGAGATAAGTTTAACACGACGTACTTCCAAAAACAGGTAGTTTCCTGCAGTTACTACCTCCGAGATCCACTCCGACAATATTTCTTATTTTTATTTCGATTTTATGGATGTATTAAATTGGGATATTCATTGGAAATAGTGTTGTTGAGTGTTGATTTATTGTCTATACTCACCTTCGGGGTTTTTTTTAGTTCTTGAGGTTAAAAAAGTTTATTTAATTGTGTTTTCTTTCGATTTGATTGTGATTCAAATTATGTTCTTAATAACTTGGCAATAAACTGAAAGGGTGAGCTAAGTAAAAATCATCGATTTGGGCTAACAAGAGTTAGGTGAATTGATAGGTAGATAATTGAATCAAACCGGTAGAGTCATGTAACAAGAGATCGAGCATAGATTCCTAGTAGGTTATTAGACAACTTAGAACTAATTTAGGTTTTGGTTCAATCACGAATCGAGAGATCGTGATTCCAGGATCATCAATTAGGGTTAAGAATTATAACTTGAGAGAGAGTAATTCACCCTAGGATCGTCTAGACCCATTAAGTTGAAAATTACATAATTGATTAGATTTTCTTTAGTTTCGAATTAAATCCCCCTTTCTCTCACGTGGCTATTTCCAAGTTGATTTCAGATTATTATGTGAGTTGCTATTTTGTGACTTTTCTATACTTTAAATTCTCATATTTGATTATTGATTGATTTAATTTTTACATTAGCTAATTGTTTAGAATTATTGTAGTTTAGGGCGACCTTAGATTCTAGGACTAGATTAGGCTTCCCCGTGGGATCAACACCTTAAGTACTATGCGAATGACCTATGCGTTTGCAGTAATTACCAAAGTTATAAATAGTAAAACTTAGCACATGTAACCTTATGATCAAAACTCATTGCAAATCTTGTCACACCTGGACGATACAAATTTCTACCGTTGTTAAATTCTTTTCTCATTAAATTCAACACTTATGCACGATTATAAATGAAATTGGTCATCTTTTTAGCTTTCTGCATAGTCTCATCAATAATAGGAAAATACCTAGGATCCGCTATAGTCTCCATCATTAGTTTAATGTAATATGCAGCATAAGGAGTCTAACAAAAGAATTTTACCTATTTTGTAATGTTCTTTTTGTCGCTTTCTTAGCAGAATCATCATTAGTAATGAACTGAATAATATTTTCTGGCCTCACTTCATTCACAACTTCATCAAATATCTTAAATAAAGTATTAGTATTTCTAATAAGGTTAGATGCATCAATAGACTTCAAAAATATTAACTCATTTACAAAATAAACTAAAAAATTAATAATAGGCTCTTGTCTCCTATTTGTCTAACAATCAAACATAATTGAACACCCAAAAGTAACTCAATTCACTCTTCTTTTAGCCAAATAACTGTTAGTTTCAGAAACTGAGCAACTCAAAAGTTTACCTCTTAATACATCAATCAAAGAAGCTTTGTATCTCGAACCATAAAAAGGTATTGCATCTACTATAGGTTGATAATAATAACACTGAATAGTATTGAATGATGAAACTGTATCATACCTCTATCTAGTTACTGTCATATCGACATTGTGAGCCGCATCTTTTGATTACGTTGCACTACAAATTAAAAGTTGCACTCTAAGAGTTATTCATGATGCAAAAAAACTAGTCACTTGCCTTCTTCTATTCCTCACATCAGGTCCAGGTGTAACATTCATTTCTTCTTGGGGCTGGAATGGAACACTACCACTACCACTGCCACCTTCAATATTTCCACAATCACTATGAAAACCATTAAAAGAACTTCCACTATTAATTTCAAAATTCAACCTTTCCCTTCTATCTTTCTCATGTTGGTATTATTCAAGCAATGTTTTCATTTGTTACTTTACATCATGACTTATTTTTTTACAAGATTCTACATCTCCTTTAACCCTAGCTAAATACTTATTTAATTAACTGATTCCTCCACTTTTCAAATGTTTGTTACAAAACAAGCAAATTGTATGATTCTTCATCCCCGGGACCAATGCAGCATGACGCAAGCTGGATCATTGTATCTTTTTGAAGTAGTTTGATCAGGAGAACTTGAACTTCCTTCAATTTTTCTATAACAATAAAAAAAAGACATATATCAAAATCATACGCAATTCAAATTCATCTAACACAATCCAATTTTATCCAACACAATTCATCAATAAGTCAAAAACCAACAATTCAAGTTTTTAACATACATAATTACACAATATACAGGTTCATCATATGTAATATAACTCATTTTAATCATACACAATTCAATTTCATCTAACACAATCCAATTTTATCCAACACAATTCATCAATAAGTCAGAAACCAATATTTCAAGTTTTCAACATACACAATACACATATCCATCATATATAATATAACTCACTTTGTATGATTACATCATATACAATTCAATTTTATCCAACGCAATTCATCAATAAGTCAGAAACTAACAATTCAAGTTTTCAAAATACACAGTTGCACAATATGCAGGCCCATCATATGTAATATAACTCATTTTTTATGATTACATTATACACAATTTAATTTCACCCAAAACAATCCAATTTTATCCAACATAATTCAAAATACACTTATTTTTCTTCTACTATATTGCTATTCTTTCCTCATCATTTTATGTATCTTTAAAAAGTGAAAGAAAAGAAAAACCAATCTTCTCTTCTTATGATAAAACCGGCCCATGGTTTGACAAATTTAGGTGGTATCCAAAAGTAAATCTGCTAGCTTTCTTTGGTTAATTATATGATATATATAACAATTTGATTGTCTTTACCAATCAATCTACTAATCAACTTGACAACTTAATTGAAAGAGATTTCTAATGGATAATTGAAAGAATCAATAGATCCATGCTTTTATCAAATGAAGAAAATAAAGATGCAATTATACAAATCAACTATACACTATTACACTTGGAAAATGTTAACTATTTAGAAATACAATTGAATAGATTTTAGTTTATATAATTACATGGACTTCCTCAGCTTCTCCTACACAACCGTATTATTACTAATTAGCAATGCCATAATTTTATACTCAATAGTCAATACTATTATATTAATTTCAAGAATATGTAACAAAATATTGTTTCAATTAGTATTGTACCAATACTATTATGCTAATTTTAAGAATATATAAAAAATTATTATATCAATTAATTATCTACTTTAAAGTCTAAAATTAAATACTAATATGAATACAGGATTATTTTACATTCTCTTTCTCAGTTTTAACTTTTGATTTGAAACTTTTAACTCTCAAAATTCAAATCTCAATTTATGCATGCCATACCTTTGAATGAACCAAATCATAACCAACAAGATTAAAAAAGCTGTGCATCATTCATTCAACTCCAATCCAAATATCCAATTCCAACCTAACACAAATCACAAATCTAATTCACATTTTAATTCCAACTTCCTACTTCCAACTTACAACTTCCAACAATCCAACTCATTCACAAATGCAATTAAGTAGAAAAAATAATTAAAAACACAGCCTAAAAAGTTTTCAATGTATTTAGTTTGGGTTTTTGGGTCAGTTCAGGATTGGATCTAGATCTTTCTAGATCTAGATCTTACATAGACCTCCTCAGCTTCTCCTACACTGGTGGTGGCAGGTAGCAGTGGATGGTGGTGGTAAAAGGAGAGTGGGTGGTGTAAAGGAGAGGACAACTGAAGCAGTGAAACCTAAAAATGGTTCGATGGTGGTTATGCGTGGAGGAGTCGAGGAGGGTTGTTAGTGCGATGGTGGCGTAGAAATAGAGGAGGGCGTGCAGTGTTCTCGCCAACCAGAGAGGGAGAAGCAGCCACTTAGAGAGGGAAACAAGAGAAAGAGTATGAAGAGTGCCTGAGAGAGAGAAATGAAAATGAAAAATAAGAGAGAGGGTAGGAAGAAGCAAATGGGTCGGGGTTAGGCTCAATTTTTTGGAATTTTGCTAATTAGTCACTGGAGTTTTCAAAACTCACAGTACCGGCTGATATATGACCGATATTTTGAATACCAACTGGTATTAGGTGAGTCTAATGTCGGCCGGTTCCCACTGTTAGTGTCATTTTCATCGATATCATTTTATTTTTTGGCATGTACGATACCTTCCGACCGGTACTGGGTGGTACGAAACAATATTCAAAATTTTGGTTATCGTGTGCAAAAGTAATTATATTGTTATAGTAACTTTGGTACTTTGAAATGTCAAATTTAACTTATCTCATATAGTAGCAAGAAGAAAAATGTAGAAGATGAATAATGGTATTTCTTCCGTACAGGGCAAGCTCATTAAGAGTGAAGTCATATAAGTTTAATAAGATGAATATAGTCTACTATTCGATAAAATAAAAGAGAAAATTAATGCAAATGGTTAAATCACTACCTAAAAACACTTAAATATAATATGTAATTATCTCCCTCTCTCTAGATGGAATTAAGAAGTTACTTAAATATTTGTTAATCATAATTTGTTATTGCTTAACTAAGAGCCTGTATGCTTTTATTTATGTTTTTTATTTTGGTTTTTATTTTGAAATTTAGTAAAAAAATCTATTTGTTTGAGTTTTTGATTTTTGATTTTGTTTTTGTTTTCTTCCAGTTTTCAAATTTTATAACAATCACAAAAGGTGATTTTTATTTTCTGTTTATGGTTTTTATAATTTAATTTACTATCAATTAAATATATTCTCCAAACCTCGCGTCTTAGTGAGACTTCAACTAGGTGTTGATGATGATGATCAATTAAATATATATTATTTAATTATTTAATATATTAATTATTGATAAGAATTAAGAATAATTTAATTTAATATTATATTTAATTAATTAAATCATGAATAATTTAATTTTTGTAATTAAGTAAAATAAATTTAATTTAATTTAATAATTATTATTTAAAATATCTTCAAAAAATATATATTTCAAATAAAATTTTGATTTAAAATTAAAATATATTTAAAATAATATTAATTTTTAAATAAATTTTAATTTAAATTATTTATTTTAATAAAATAAATATTATATATGAAACTGTAATAAATTTAATTAGTTAAAAATAATTTATCTTTAAGTTTTATCTAATATGTAATTATCATCAGTAATAAAAATATAACTATCTTAACATTAATAATCGAACAAGTTTTCTTTTTTATTTAAACGAAAAATAGAAAACAAAATTAAAAACCACAACAAAAAATATAAATAAAACCAAACAACCCTAAGATTTCAATTTATGCTATTGAAACAAATTTACGTTCTAACGGATGATAGTTCTTAAATAGTAGTTAAAAAGTATATGCAAAAAATTACAAGTAACCTTGTAAATTATAACAATTAGAGCGATTGGTTGAATCAATTGTTTACTTAGAACTTCAATAATTTAATCTCCTTTTTAGTTATTTTATCGAATAACTTTTTAATATCTTTTTCAATGACAAATTCATAAAGAGAACTATGCCAAGTACCAAGCAACTGTTATAACATTTATATATCATGCAAAGTGACTTCTTATTGCCATTAATGCTTGGCCTTTAGATATAACATTCCGCCATCAAATATAACATCTGGCCCTCAAATATAACATTTGGCCACCAATAGTCTTGCTCATTAAGAAACATTTAAGTTCGTCTTATCTTTTTTGCTATCAAAGACGTTCAATCTATAAAAAATTTGTGAAAAATAATTAAATTATTAAACTAGTGAAAGCAAGATAATTAAATAGAAAAAGGAAATCAAGATAAATAAACACTAGAGTTTCAAGGTTTACTTATATGGAATTTCAATTATCATATAAGATTATTTATCAAGATTAAAATGACAATTAACTTAATATATCTATGCTCTTTCTCAAAGCACATAGATATATTTAACTAGATAATTACTATATACCAAGATACATTTCAACATAATCAAACTCATTAAATGTAGTAAATCTATTTAGTCATTACAATAGTCTTGGAAATCCCTTTCTCAAGATCTAGAATGTTTACTCTCCTAGTGCACATATTATATTTCACCTCTCAGTCCCTCATATAATCTTTCTGATTGAATCTATAATGGCTAACCACATATCTAATATTTGAGGCCAAAGAGAACAAATTCAATCAAATGATAATTCATTATACATTAATAATTGAAATATCCATCACAAAATGTATCCTACCCTAACTAGGAATTTAGGTACTTAACGTAATAAACACAAAACAAATATAAAATCAATCTTAAAAAGAAAAAAATAGAATAAGACATTCCAATTGCCTCCAAGTTGAATAAACACAAACATGTAGTAGTCTTAATTCTTCTCAAGCTCTGTCATATTCTTTCCCTTACTATTCCACCCCTTGGATCAATGATTCCGGAGCTTCTAACCATATGACTAGTCATTCTTATCTATTTCATACTTATAATCCCTGTTCTGGTAATGGCAAAATCCATATAGCAGATAGGTATTTTTCTCCTATAGCTGGAAAGGGTTTTATTCACTTTTCTCCTAATATTTTCTTTAAAGCAGTCATTTATGTGCTTAAACTTAGGTGCAATCTTCTATCTGTTAGTAAACTTACTTAGAAATCTAATTGTACAGTCACTTTCTTTGATTCTCATTGTGTGTTTCAAAACCAGACTATGAGGAGGATGATTGGCAATGCTAAACTCATAGATGGTCTTTACTACTTTGTTAAGGAAGAATTCAAGCATAAAGAAGCCCAATGCCTTAGTAGTATCTATTCTACCTCTGTTAAGGAACTAATTTTACTTTGGCATAATAGATTAGGCCATCCTAGCTTTTCGTATATCAATGAAATGATCCCTCATGTGCTTAAATTTGTTAATTACTCAAAACTTCAATGTGAGCATTGCATTTTATCAAAAGGTAATAAAAATTGTTATACCTCTAAAATATATCAACCTTCTAAACCTTTTTATTTGATTCATAGTGACGTTGGGGGCCTTTGCGTGTTAAAACAATATTTGGTAAAAGATGGTTTGTGACATTTATAGATGATCACACTAGACTTTGTTAGGTATATTTATTAAGAGAAAAATCCAAAGTTGCCTAAATATTTCAAACTTTTTATACTATGATTGAAACACAATTTCACTCAAAAATTAGTATACTTCATTTTGATAACGATACTGAATATTTCAAGACAAGTCTTAGCAGTTTTTGAAAGATAAAGGCATCGTTCGTCAATCCACTTGTATTGATAGACCTCAACAAAATGGAATAGCTAAGAGAAAAAAATAAACTTTTACTTCAAATTTCCTGTGCCTTAATGTTTTGTATAAATGTCCCTAAATACTTGTGGAGTGAGGTTGTGTTAATTGTTTCTTACTTAAATCAACAGAATGTCAAGCCATGTTTTAAACTATGTTTCCTTCATAATATGTTTCACAAATCTTTTCCAAACAATTAGTTGTTTTTTGCTATACCTTTGAAAGTTTTTGGATGTACAGTTTTCATGCATGTATCTAAAATCCAATCAAAACTTGTTCTTAAGGCTAAAAATGTGTCTTTGTTGGTCATGCTCCTTCCCAAAAAGAATACAAGTGCTATAATCCAAAAACTAAGAAAATTGTAGTCTCAATGGATGTTACATTCTTAGAAAATCAAAATTTCTTTCTTCATGGGGAGAGTCACAGTGAAGAAGGGAATTTTTGGGATTTCACACCTTTACTTACTATAATTATGGATAATGAAAACAATGATAAAGGAACTGTTCATAATCTAACAAGCAATACTGATTCCGAGACAGGGGAGAAACACTACAATTAGTTCCTAAAGAACCAACCAAAGAGCTTCGTGTTTATACTAAGATAAAAATTCAACAAAGTCATAAAGAACCATCAGCTCCAACAATACAAATGCAAGGCCACTCAAACTCCTCGGAGAAGGAACCTGAAAACACATCTAGCATTGGTAACCCACATGTTAGCCTTCCTCTTATTGTCTCTAAACCTGATCAATTCATCCTTCCTTCTGACCCAGCTGTTACTAATGTTCATGATGATTTATGTGCTAATTTTAGTCTTCTTATAGCTCTTAAGAAAGGAAAAAGGTCTTAAACTAATCATCCTTTGTCAAACCACCTTTCCTATTGCAAACTTTAAAAAACCACTATTCATATGTTTCTAAAATTGCTAACCTATTTGTACCAAGAAACATTCAGGAGGCATTTGCTGATCTGGATTGAAAATCAGTTGTTATAAAGGAGATAGGGGACCTTGAAAAGAATGGAACTTGTGAGTTAGTTGAAGTAACTAAGGGGACAAAGCTAGTAGAATGCATATGGTTGTTCACAGAAAAATTCTTGGCTGAAGGAAGTGTGGAAAGACTAAAGGTGAGGTTGGTTGCTAAGGGCTTCACTCAAACATACGATATTGACTATCAAGAAATGTTTGCTCCAATAGCCAAGGTAAATACTAAACGAATTTTCTTATCTTTAGCTGTGAATTTTAACTAGGCATTGCATCAACTTGATGTCAAGAATGCATTATTAAATGGAGACCTTGATGAGGAGGTGTTCATGAGCCTACCTCCTGGATTTGAAGAGATTTATGGGAAGAATAAGGTGTGCAAGCTAAAAAAGTTTTATATGGTCTGATTCAGTCACCATTATGGTTTAACAAATTTGGGAAGGCTGTGAAAAGTTATGTTTACTATTAAAGTCAAGTATATCACACCATGTTCTACAAGAGATATAAGGAAGGTAAACTCTCTATTCTTATTGTATATGTAGATGATATAATTCTGAATGGAGATGATGTTAAAGAACTTAAGAGGTTGAAGACGAAGTTGTCCTGGGAATTTGAAATTAAAGATCTAGGACCTTTAAAGTTCTTCCAAATTATGGAATTTGCTAGATCAAAGGAAGGCATCTTTGTGAATCAAAGGAAGTATGTTCTTGATCTTCTTAATGAGACTGGACTACTTGGCTGTAGACTAGCAAAAACTCCAATTGAATCTAATGTCAAACTCACTTTTATTAAACAAGAAAAAGTTGTTGATAAAGGCCGATTTCAAAGACTTGTTCAAAGATTGATCTATTTGTCATATATTAGACCTAACATAGCATTTACTGTGAGTTTGATAAGTCAATTTATGCATTCACTAGGTCAAGAACACTTTTGATGCAGTGTATACGATTCGAAGATACCTAAAAGATACTCCTGGACAAGGTTTGATGTTTCAAAAGAGAAACAATCTCTAAGTAGAATTATACATTGATATTAACTAGGAAGAAAACTCTATTAATAGAAGGTCTATTTCTGGCTACTGAACATTTGTTGTAGAGAATTTGGTAACTTGGTATAGTAAGAAACAAACGGTTGTAGTAAGAAGTAATGCTGAAGTTGAGTTTAGGTCTCCAACTTATGGAATTTGTGAAGCTTTATGGGTAAAAAAGGTACTGGAGGAGCTGAAGATTCCTATTTATATTCCTATGAAGGTATATTGTGATAATAAAGCTATAATTTCAATTGCGCATAATCATGTCCTACACAACAGGACAAAACATATAAAAGTTAACAAACACTTTATTAAGGAGAAAATTGAAAATGGCACCATCTGCATTCCATATGTTCCCACGTCTCAATAGGTGGCTGATATTCTCACAAAAGGGTTACTCAAGAAGTAATTTAATGATCTTGTTGGCAAGCTAGACATGCAAGATATTTCAGACCAGCTTGAGGAAGAGTGTTGAGAGATATTCTTGATGAATATTTGGTTCCTATAAGTTAGCTAAATCGGATCAGGACCATATCATGTACAACTATAAATTCCTAGAATAGAAACATGTATAGTCTATATATTATACTACAACATAAAGTAAAAGATGGAATACCTATTCCTCTATTTAGGTTTTATTTTCTATATCCACTAAATGTCGGTAGCAAATATAGTTGGCCTTACTTTAACTTATAGTTCTCTGTACTTTGACTCAACCTTATATATAGACTTACACTAATCACCATTATTCAAATATCCCCTATGCGTATTTAAGGTGGTTTTAGCTACTCCATACCAACAACAATGTTATCCTAATTAACATCCATCTTTTCTCTTCTTCTTTCTATGTTGTGTATAATATTTTGTTTAATTTCAGGATTAAATTGAAATATGTCGTCTAAATTTTCCCTTTTAGATCCTTTATCTCACATCGAATACATGAAAATAGATGGAAGAAAATAAAAAATAAAAGAGAAATTATAATTAACATTATAGTAATTAAATAGTCCTTGAAAATAGTGAAAAACTTGATTGAATCCATTTATAGGTTCACGTAATCAATTATAGCAAGTTATAAAACTAAAATATTCCAGTGTTAAATTAAATTAAAACTAAAACTAAGAAATTAAATTAAATAAGAATTTATGAAAAGTAGTTAAATTGCCAAACTAATGAAAACAAGATAGTTAAATTAAAATAGGAATCAAGATATACAAATGTTAGGGTTTTAGGGTTCACTTTTATGGAATTTCAATTATCATATAAGCTTAGAGGTCGTTGGCTCCACTTCTATTTTTCTATTGTTGTTTTTGGTTTCTATTTCCTATTTTTGGTTTCTGTTTTTTCCTTAAAAAACCAAATACCTTTTTGGTTGAGATTGTAATATAAAAACTGAAAAAAAAACCTATTTGGTTAAGATTTGTAATAAAAAACTAAAAACAAAATGTTTGGTTTTACCATCCTATTTCTATTTTTTTGTAATTATACTCTTATGTGTAATAATTATAATATAATACAATATTTTTTTAAATTAATTAATTATCATTGTGGCTGAATTAAAATATACGCAAACCAAATATTATTAAAAACTTACATATTAATTGTATATAATAAAATTACATAAATTAGAAATTATATTAAGTTATTCTAATCTATAAAATATGTCCATCATACTATAATTCTTGAAAACATAATAGTACTATTATTTACAAAAAGAAACATAAATCAATTAGAAATAATATAATCACTCCATATTTGCCTAGCAATTCCATCTCTCTTCTAAGACATACCTCGAAGTTATGCTTGAGTAATATTATACTCTACTTGAGAACTTGCATCTTCATTTTCACTGTCCCTGATTTGTTCTTCATTTTTGGCACAACAATCAAATAACTCATCACTTTGTCCATACATTCTAATATAATTGTGTATAATATAATAAGCAATACCAATGTATTTTTGTTTCTTCATATCATAACTCAACATGTTTTTTAAGTATAGGGAATCTTGCTTTTAGGACGCCAAAATATCTTTCAATAATATTTCTTAATAAAGAATGCCTGTAGTTAAACAATTTCTGTGGACCTTGAGGTCTTCCTATGCCTCTGTAATCTTGCAAATGATACCTTTTACCTCAGTATGGTGAAAGAAATCCAGGTATATTAGTGCAGCCCAAGTCAACTAAATAGTACTTACTTAATATAGAAAGAACATAATCTTAACAAAAAGATATTAAAAATGAATCGTAATTACTATGTTTATTTAAAATAATATAATACCTTATGGAGGCATAGGAAATTGATTCGCTGGATTTTTCATTGTTTCCAAAAGAATTTGAGAGTTATTTGCAGTACCTTCCCATCCAACCATTACATATATAAAACACATGTCAAATAAGCAACAACACATAATATTTTGGGTTGGATTAATTCTTTTGCCCTTGTATGGTATTTGTTCATCGATCAGAACATGTGCATCAATATGTGTACTATCTATTGCTCCTATGCAATCCTAAAAATTAAAAATATATTGAAATAATTATTAATCATAAGGACATAATTTAAATAGTAATTAAATATTTGAATGTACCTGAAAATATGGAAAGAATTTTGAATTATGTTAAATCTCAGGAGGTGTATTAGTAAAAGACAGTAGAGTAATGACTCATTTTACAAGACAATTAATTTCGTATAAGACATTACGAAAATACTTCAAAATTGTCTTGGTCGAATGGTGAAAGCGTTCTGCATTGACTCTAGTTATTTCACTATGCTTCTATAGTCATTAAGAAAATTGCTATTTTTTTCTCTATATTTAAATGACTTGTTGCCTTTAAGCCTCCTAAACTCTTCAACTCATCACATAAGCTCAAGAAGACTATCTTTCTCATTCTTAAGTTTTCATAATCCTTATAGGATTTCCATTCAAAAGTTCTAATGTCCAATCATGACCTAGTAGAGTAGAAGTTCTACATGGTTGCTTTTGTAAATAAAAATATTTGTTCTCTCCCCCAACTACAGAAATAATGATTACCTTCTTCCATTCATCATCAGAATCTGATTCGAAAGCTGAAAAGAAATCCATGTATCTACAATGCCAACATTAAATAATTAATAAAGCATTCAATCAAGTAAATTTAATCAAATATAGAAAAAATATTCATACAAAGCATAGACTTAAAATTAAGTCAAATATTCATACAAGGCACAAACTTAAAATGTTCAAAATATGGAATAGTGCTTAATATAAAAGTGTCAAATCAATAAGAATTCGATATGCAATAACATGAAAATATAACTAAAGCGACATAATCCAATCCAACTTCCTTGTTTATGTCATCTTCAAAAAAATATCCCTATAAAGTGGAGAATCATGTAAAGCCTTCACGGTTTTTCCATATTGCACACTATCAACACCCAATTCATCTAAAGAATTCAAACTCCATCATTATGTTAGACTCTTGAGATCTATTCCCTGCAATGGATGATGATTCACTCAATTTTTTATCAAGTAAATCATTCTTCCTTTTTGATTGTTCACTAAGTATAAGTAAAGCTTCTTCTTCAATGTTAGAATGTATCTTCTTTGCCTTATTATTTTTAGGAGACTTCTTTCTCTTAGATGGAAAACTTTTATCTTGATCTTCTTTTCCATTATACAAGTAATCTTCATCAACATCATTTCTATGTTCCTCTTCTGTACTATTTGATGGAGATTTAGTTGATGGATGTGCATGCACACCAGTTGCAGTAGTATCTCCAA
>JANIIA010000192.1:71844605-71859281 GCA_027478495.1 Erythroxylum alaternifolium | reverse complement strand
GTTTCAGCTTTGCAGATCATTAAAAGAAATTCAATCTTATAATGTTATGTGCATGAGACTCAACATTCTTTCTTATTCTTGTAATCAAGTGTCTATCACAAACTTATACAAATATCGGCCTATAGGGCTCAATCAAACAGAATCACAGAGCATAGCTCTACGTGCAAAATAAATGTGTATGTCACTATTAACTTATGTATGACGTACATTTTCCTAATTTCACATAAATTTCTCATAATTTACTATTCTAACCTTAACATGGGTAGTGAGATGTTACATTATTGGTACAACTGGCCGAAAGCATCGCCATATTGTCGAAACAGGACTTGCTCTTCTTTACCATGCTTCTTTGCCCATCAAATATTGGAGAGCTACCTTCTAAACAACAGTATACCTGATCAACTGGATGCCCACTTTCATTCTTCAATTCAAATCTCCATATGAACAATTATTTCACCAACCCAACTAGGACAAATTCAGGGCCTTTAGTTGCTTGTGTTACCTATATTTACGTCCTTATGCTCCTACAAAACTTCATACACGATCCAAATAGTGTATCTTCCTTGACTACTCCATACCACATAACTCATATATCTGTCATGACCCATCAACAAATTCCACCAACATATTAAGGCATGTAATATTCTCTGAACAAATGTTTCCCTTTAAATCCTCACAAACAAGTACTTCACAATCACATCACCACAATTGTCCGCATGGTATCCTATATTGACACTTACATTTAAGGACCCACTTCCACTCCTTAATCCCAATTCTCTTCTAATTCTCACTCACCTGAAATGTTACCAACAGTACCTATCATTCAAACAACTATTAACTCATAACCATAAAAAATTAGTCTTGCCCAATCTTAGTTCCCTATAACAAACAAATACATCACCTTTTTTTTGCCTTTATTGAATCTATTACCCCTCCTAGCAACTCACCATTAACCAAAGATCAAACCTCATCACCTTTACCTCATGTACCCATCTCTCCACAATCTACTACAATTACACTTCCTCGTTAATCCTCTCGTGTCATTATCACCAGGTCCAAAACTAGAAATTTGAAGCCTCGTCAAATACTTGATCTAAACACCTCAAAACAACCCTCCCTTTTGCTTGAACCCACCGCATTCAAACAAGCTCCTCAACATCCTCCATAGTGGGATGCTTTAAAAGCAAAATATGATGCACTTATCATAAATAACACCTGGAAACTTGTTCCTCTTAACCCTACACAAAATATTACTGGTTGCAAGCGGATTTTCATAATTAAAACCAACCCAGATGGTTCTATATCTCGTTACAAAGCTATCCTTGTCACCAAGGGCTTTCACCAATGCCGAGTGTTGACTTCACCAAAACATTCGGTCCCACTATTAAACTAACCACAATTCGTACAATTCTCACTTTGGTTGTTAAATATGGTTGGGAATTACGTCAACTCGACGTTGACAATGCATTCCTCCAAGATACGTTAATTCACATTGTTTTTATGCAGCAACCTCTTGATTTTCAAAACAAAGAACATCCAGAACATGTGTATCAATTAAAAAATCCATCTATAACCTATGCCAAGCACCAAGAGCCTGGTATCATGAATTACAATCCTATCTACTTCAACAAAATTTCCATAATTCAGTCTTTGATAATTCCTTATTCATCTTTCATAATGGTTATATTCTCATGTATTTCCCAGTTTATGTCGATGATATTATTATAACCGACAATAACCCCTACGTTATCCAACAATTTATTACAACCATCTCTTCTAGATTCTCTTTAAAAGAACTTGGCCTTCTTTACTGCTTCCTAGGGATTGAAGCTAAAAGAACATTCCGGGGACTCTTCTTGTCTTTTCCAACGCACGTATGCTTGATGCCAAACCAATGACAACTCCTATGTCCCACAAAACCAGCTTAAAGCTATATGATGGCACTCCCAAAATAGATTTAACACAATTTTAACAAGTTCTTGGCTCACTTTAATACTTATCTCTTATTTGCTTGATATTTCTTTCCCTGTTGATAAACTATCCTAATTTATGCACAAACCATCTACCACACATTGGACAACCATCAAATGAATCATTCGATATCTCAAAGGCACCACTCATCGTAATCCACCTTAGGAAAACTACAAACAGATCTTTACATGCATTCTCAAATTCTTACTGGGCTGGAAATTCAAATGATTTTACACCCACTTATGCTTATGTTGTCTTTATTGCCTGAAGTTCAACTGAAGCTGAATATAGAGCCATTGCATGCACCGCTTCTAAACTCAATTGGATTGCTAACCTTTTGCAAGAATTCTATCAACCTGTCTCTTCAACTTCAACCATCTACTACAACAACATTGGTGCCACTTATTTATGTCACAATCTGGTCTTCCACTCCTGTATGAAACACATCGCACTGGAATTTCACTTTGTGAGAAATCAAGTTCTGCAACAACGATTAAGAGTTTCTCATGTTCATACATCAAGGGACCAACTTGCTCACTCTCTCACAATAGCTACATCAAAGAAGAAATTTCTGTTACATAGGTCCAAGATTGGCATCCACGATGGACACAAATCCTAAGGGATGCAAAATTACTTGTGCATTCCTCAAAAGCCACTTTTTTGATAAACAGAGGCTAACCACATAAGAGTTGGGATCCCCAAGCCTCTCGTCAAATATAGAGAGAGCTACTATCTGGAATTCAAATTAGAAGGAAGTATAGTAATAAGAAGGCTAACACTAGACCATCAACAAGGTGCAGATATCGCATAGAAAATGTATGCAAGCAACCTAAGCAGAAGAACAGATCAACTTTAGAGCAGTTAAGCACAAATTATACACAGAGGGAAGACTTAGCTGAAGAGTGGAATGAAGTATATGGATCATAGATATCTCTAAAACAAGACCCTAGCTATGATCTCTACCTACTAGCAGCAAATCTGAATTAAGTAAGAAGATATTGAGTTAGGATAAAAGAATCAAGAAATTTTATACCTTGAGGTTAGCTCTCACCTGAGATAGGAGCGACCCTCTGAGTATAGCTTTTGTGTCTCCTTCAAGTGAAAGCCCGTGACTAGTTACTGCAGAATAATAATCAAAGATAAAAGAAGAAAAAAATGTGTGAATTAAGAAAGAGGAATTCATACTTAGCAACTTGACCAACTCGAAGAAGAAGATTGCCTTTAATGGATTAGCCCTAATTAGGAAGTATCTGAAGACTCTTTAGGCTAGGGAGGGTTTATTTACCTTGTTTATAAAACAATACCGTAGATTAACCTATCTATTGCTTACAACAACATTGTCATTTTATTGTTTTTGTTCAATAGTTGTAATTTTCGTTGTCGTTTGATTATGGTTGTTGTAGGAGAGGTGATTTTCTCTTCAAAGGCTTTATTTTAACTCTTATCAATTCGAAAATTTTTTAACTTTTCAAAAAAAGTTATTGTTTGATGAAATTTGAAAGTTTTTATAATTTCATTCCATATTATTTCTGAAAAACACATTATTTCAAAAATTTATACATAGTGATTAATATATTATACAAAAAATTAACAAAAAGTAATTAAATAAAGTTAAATTTACATACAAGTCGATGAATTTGCATATTTTAGTATCATTGATGTTGCAATCTATAAAACTTTGTGCCCATTTTTTAGGCTTGACCTCGTACATTCAAGCTTTGAATAACCTAGACCTTGATCAAGCAGTTCAGACATGATCAGGACTCTAGGTTGGATTTGAGAGTAATGAAAAATTTTTGATTCAGACTTAGATTGTCATCTCAACGCACTCACCTAGTTATAGTGTAATTCCTCTTATCATCTTATCTTATCATTTTGTTAGGTTCTGGGTAGGATGAATAAGAAATGAGACAAATATTAACTAAATGATGAGTAATGTGTTTCTTGATAAAGCTTTTGTGCCTATTTTGTTGGAAAAATATGGAACAAATTGCTATAGATGTTATCTAAGCTCTTTGAGGAAAAATGTTGATTGATTAATTCACTTGACATACTTTTTTCAAACTTGCTTTCCTGAGTTGGTTATGCATGTTATGCTTTGTGCTATGTAAATGTCCATTTTTATATTAGTAAATAATTATTTTATATCGTGATTGTAAAAAAGAGTATCAATAACTAAAATAGTCCTTATAACTCAATGATAGTAATTAAATGACGATTGATGAATAATTTATTGAGGTTTTAATTGTTCAGCCTCTACACGTTCAACTTCTTGTTGAGCCTCCTGTATAAACACTACAACAAAGTAGCCTTTTATCTACTTTTTCTTTTGTGGCTAACATGAAGGGTTCTGCCCTTTACATAAGATATCAGAGTTGTTTTCTAACAAATACTTTGCTCCAAGCCCTTTTTGTTTCTAGCTCTTGTTTTTTTTACTAAGATTTATTTATCATTGATGTGTCATTAATTCAAATTGTTGCAGGGGCTTATCATTATTGCTTTAATAATGCTCACTTTGGGAAGTATTGAGAAAAAAAGGGAATGTGCAAGAATGATTTCAGAAATATTCATCACTGTCCAAAAAATGAACCTCTAACCTATTCCAAAGATAGCCAAAATCTAAAATACCAAATTAAGCATCGTACAACCATTCTATAACTAGCCATTTAGGTTACCAAATTAACAACAAATTGTAATCTTCTATTTTTAGAAAAGAGCCAATGGTAATTTCTAAGCTTGAGCTATAAGTACCAATGTATCAACAGCCTTGTAAAATAACTCTTTGTAATATCAGAAGTCAAAAATCGTTCTTTCTCAATCTCAGCATGGTATTAGAGTAGGTCTAAAGAACCTGAGACAACAAAACCATCAATAACCTAAAAAATTGTAAGAAGATGACAGAGCAGAACTCAGGTGGTCAACAATTACACAGCGATGCTAACCCAACCCTAAGGCTTACATTCGTGCTCCTCAACGGCTGAAACTATATCTCATTAGGTCAGAGTCGTAAGCGGCAAAGAAAAATTTGTTAATGGCCAAAAGACAAAGGCTACTGATCCAAAGGATTCGAAACTTAAAGAATGAGAAGAAAATGACCATCTAGTCATGTCTTGGCTACTTAATTCAATGGAAAGTCAAATAGTTAAAATGCTTGTGTTTTTTTAAAACTTCCTAAGAAATATGGCAATCTGCTCAAGAAATGTTTGGCCAAAAAAGGAATTTTGGTCATATTTACCATGTCAAATAAGAAATCTCCAAAATGAAACAAGGCCACAAGAGCAACACAAAATACTTCGGCCAATTTAAAGCAAATGGGACGGATTGGAAATCTACTTGCCTCCAACCACAGACCCAAAAACAATCCAAGAAAGAAACGAACAAGAAAGAGTGTACCGGTACTTGGCAGTGCTAGACTAAAGTTGCAAGGCAGTATGGTCCCAAAGTCTTCTCTCCACTGAACTACCCTCTCTGTCCAGCATCATGACCAAAGAGATGAAATAAGAAGGAAGTTAATGGCCGAGCCTCATGAGACCGAAGACAACCATGCCATGATAGCCAACAGAGGACGGGGTGGAAACTCCAACCCTAAAACGGAGGTGTGGGAAGCGCCAAGCACTGTGAGGTATGATAGTGGTAAGAAGGAAGGCCACGAGAGGGAGTAGTGCTTGTTCCTCCACCCACACCTCTGGCCGAAAAAGAAGGGAATCAATAGAGGAGGAAAAAGGGGGGTGCAGTTTTGGATAGATTAATCGAAGAAGACAGAAAAAGGACGCTGTGGGCTCTCTTCTGACGCAGATGCTAGTAAACAGGAGAGAAATGAAGAACCAGACTTAATCAAATAGGTCAATTAATAGCCTAACTTAACAATTTGCTTGGACAAACAGGCAATTACACAGGTATTACTTCTAACTTTGTTTCAAATTTTCAAAATAAACGTAGGAGACTTGATTTTGGTGCTATCGACCATAGGATAGGAAACTGTGAAATTTTAAACAATTTTAAACAACCTAAAAATCTGCAACCAGTTACAATTGCAAATGGTTTAAAAGTACCTGTCTAGAATATCGGAACTATTGATCTTTTTTATATATCAAATGTTTTATATTTGCCAACATTCACAACTAACTTAATCTCTGTTAATAAAACTGCAATGTAATATTCTCATTAAAAAGCATGACTTTTTAGGATAGAACAATAGGGAAGAGGATTGGTTAAGGCAGATTAGAAAATGGGCTATTTTTTTTAGAATTTCCAAGTAAATCCTTTTTTGCTAATAATGAGGATGTAGAAATCAACCCATTGTGGCATTGGAGGATCGGTCATCCTTCAAATAAAAATTTGAATTAATTGATCTCTTTACCAAATTTAAATTCTAGTCATTATGATATTTGTCGTTTTTTTAAACAAACTCAACTGCCTTTCTCATTGTCTGATAGTAAGACCACAAAAATATTTGAACTTGTCCATTCTAACGTTTGGGGAGCTGCACCTACAGACTCATATAATGGTTTTAAATATTTTGTTACTTTTAGGGATGGCTACTATAATACTACATAGATCTACTTACTTAAATATAAAAATGAGGTTATTTCTATGTTTCAAGAATTTTCAAATTTAGTTGAAAATCAATATAATACTAGAATTAAAATTTTTAAATATGACAATGGCACTGAATATATCAACAAAAATTTCTTATATTTTTTAAAAGAAAAAGGTATATTACATAAAATTATATGCATTAATACCCTCGAGCAAAATTGAGTTTCAGAAAGGAAAAATCGTTATATTTTAGAAGTCACTAAGTCCTTAATTTTTCAATCAAATGTTCTATTTTTTTTTTGTCAGATGTAAAATTTACTGTCGTATATCTTATTAATAGATTATCTAGTGTTGTTTTAAAAAATAAAAGTTCCTTAGAAGGCATGGATAAAGAAAAATAAATCTTGATCATCATTATGTTTTCAGATGCACCTGTTTTGTGCATATCAAAAGACACGACAAACTTGATAGAAATTTAGTTCAGGCCATTTTTCTAGGATACTCATCCTAAAATAAGCGGTATAAATGTTATGTCCCAACAAATCAGAAACTTTATATTTCAAGAGATGTAACATTCTTCGAAAATGAGCCTTACTATCAACCAAATACCACAAATAAACAAAACTCAAGATATCCAAACCAAAAGGATCAAGATAAAGGTTCTCTTCCAGAACTAACTCTCTTTGAAGGTATAAATAGTGAACAAGTCAAAGGAGCTCCTAACACCCTTGAGACAAGTGAATCACACTCAAGGGGAGAAGATGGGCTTGAAGAAGCACCTGAAGAAGAACAAAACTTAAGAAGGTCAACAAGGATTGGTCAACCATCTAGTAGGCTGAAAGACTTTATGACTTATCAAGTTACTTGTCCAATTCAAAACTAAGTGACATATGGTAATGTCTCCTCTCACTTTAAGGGTTTTCTTAGTTCCATTTCTGAACATAATGAGCCTATCTCATTTCAAGAAGCCAAAGATAACCTGTATGGTATCAAGCAATGAAAGAAGAGCTTAAAGCCCTTGAAGAAAATAATACTTGGACCATTATACCCTTATCTAAAGGTAAAAAATATATAGGATATAAGTGGATTTACGAAATCAAATATATCAGTGATGATACCATAGAAAGTTATAAGGCTCAACTTGTGCAAGAATGATTTCATAAATATTCATAACTGGCCAAAAAAATGAATCACCAGTCTGTATCAAAGATAGCTAAAATCTAAGATACCAAATTGAGCATTATATAGCCATTCTGTAACTAGTGGTATAAGTTACCAAATTAACATCAAATTGTAATCTTCTATTTTTAGAAAAGAGCAAACTATAATTTCTAGGCTTGGGCTATAAGTACTAATGTATCAACAGCCTTGGAAAATAACTCTATGCAATATCAGAAATCAAAAATCGTTCTTACTCAATCTCAACAGGAAGAAAACTATAAGGGAGCTTTGAGTCTAAGGCCAACTTTTGTTGTGATGAACCAAGCCAAGACTTTTTGCCAACCTCGAACTGTTCCATCGCCACATCTTTCTCCTCCATTTCTGACTGTTTATTAAACCTCTCGCACGCATGTTAGAAATCACTAACTAATTTTAGAGACTTGTAGAAAACTCTAGATCTAAGAAAACTCTAGATATGTAAAAAAAAACTGCAAAAAACACCCAGTAAGTTGGCAAGTTGTGGAGTCTATAATCTTCTAACAACTTGCATGTAGGTCAGTGATGGATGCCTATAAATAGGCAATTCTATCACCATTTTGTACTACCACCAAATGAAGAGAGAGAAGTGAGTCCTAAGTGAGAGGAGTGAGTCCCAAGTATAGTGTGTCTTAAGTTTCTTTCTTTTGTCTTCTATTTTTACTTACCTTCGGTGTTTTTTTGAGTTTTGTATTAGAGTCCTTTTATTAATAAAATTATCATTTTTTTAATAAGTGGTATCAGAGTTAGCTTGTGTCGTCTAGAGTCGTTGCTCCATTGTCCAAAGTTTTACGATCAGGGATCATGTCTTAACCGAAATTCTGCCGAAATTTAGTCACAATCTGGGATTGTGAAATTATTCTATTAAGGATCGAGTAATTATGGCAGACATGAGCATCACTGTTAGTGGTATAGAAAAATTAAATAATAACAATCATAATACATGGAGTACTAGTATACAGTTTTATCTGCTAGGACAAGATTTATGGAGTATTGTTGGAGGAAACAAGACTCAACCTCTAACATTAGAAGAAGAGTTAAAGAAGTGAAAAATTAGAGCAGGTAAAGCCATGTACGTATTATCGGTGACGGTAGAAGACGACATACTTCAGTAAATAAAGGATGCAGAGACACCGAAGGATGCATAGGACACTCTCGCCCAGCTATTTGCACGCACCAAAGACGCCAAGCTCCAACACTTAGAGAACGAGTTATTGTCGATCTTGCAGTGCATCATGACTGTAAGTGAATATTTTACTAAAGTTAACTCTTTATGCCAAGAAATTTCTAAGTTAGATCCTCCTAATGCTATAACTGAAACTAGAATGAGTAGAATTATTGTACATGGGTTACGCCCAAAATTTCTTGGTATTATTACGGCTACTTGAAGTTGGGCAAAGGAACCAACCTTGACAGAGTTAGAAAATATCTTAGCCAATCAAGAAGCTTTAGATAAACAAATGTCTAAAGTTTTTATTAAAGAAGAAGACAAAGCCCTTTTTGCCAATAAAGGAGGAAAAGGGATAGTCACGAGAAGTAACGTGATGGAGGAAACCTCGAGAGGGCAAGGAGGTTGGCGAGGTCTCCAACGGAAAGATTTACAAAGAGAAAACTATACTCACAAAAATACACAGAATATTTTTATATCTCTCTCTTGTTTTTCTCTCACTTCACATCTCTCTATTATACTCTACCCACATCCTTATGCTACTCTAGCCTTTTTACAGTCAGGAGTTCCTTACAACAATTGTGGGCAACCACAATTTTTGACACAAATTGTAGGCATGGTAGGCCTACCAGCCGCAATTGTTACTTCATCAAAGAATTGGTCAAATTTCCTGGATGTTCTCGGTGGTTTTAATTTCATGCTTGTTAAGTTTTGAACTAATCCTATAGAAGGAAAGTAGTCTCCAAGACCGAAGCCTCCAATCAATGTTCGGAAACTATAAAGCATGTCATGGAATTCATGCCCATCATATTCTCCAGCTTCTGAGAAATTCTTGCCAAGTGTACGGCTTTGCAGATGACGTCATTTGTATATAGCCCAAGCAACTTGCTCAGATTCACAATTCCAGGATAGGGCTGTGCAACTCGATTCACCAAAAGTGCTACTTCTTTTTCTCTGACAAAGGTGAACGATTGAACTCTCTTGGCACTAAGTAGCTCAAGTACGCAAATTTTCCTTATGCTTCACAGTAAGCACCATAAGGAGCAAAAGCCATATCTTTGCAGCCATATAATAGGGCTTGGGCAGCGACAAGATGGGGACGGCTAGAGAAAGCAATATCATGGGTGTTCAGTATTTCCTTTGCCAATCTAGGGGAAGACACCACCAAAGTTGGGATTTCACCAAGATGTAAGAACATTATGGGACCATACTTCTGTGCCAGGCGGTAGAGAGATAAGTGAGGCAAGTCTCCAAGCTGGTGGAGATTGCCCATGATTGGTGATGTTGGAGGGCTTGGTTCCCATCCTTCAATACAAATTTCAGCGTCATTGCTGGTAAAACTGATGCGAGAAAAAAGAAAAAAAAATTGAGCTTTGGTTCAGCCATTGAAGGGGTGCCATTCTGAGTATCCTCTAAAAAGTTATGAGAGCGGATGGTGATTAAATGATGCCACATTTGTTAATCAACCATCTCCAATGTCAGTTGTGACAATTCAAATTGTTTTTTGTTTATTGAATTTTTGTTGTTACCAATTGATCCGAGAAAGGAAGTCAATTGTTGCTTATTCCTCGCATGTTGACGAATAAATCCAACCGTTTGTATACATTGTAAAATGTATAAATATTCATACGATTTAGAATTTAATATATTATAAGTCAGAATCCTTTTGTTTAGAAGTAGCACTACTAAATGGTCATTAAACAAATTAATGAAATTTACAAGAATCTTTTGAATATACAAACAGGACGTTAAGGGACATAAAATTTACAATAAAAAATTTGATAATTGTCGCATCATTATAAAACTTTTAACTACTTTAACTTATACAATGTATGTAGTAATACTAATGCATAATAAGTAAAGAGAATTTACTAGCTAAGGCTCTGCATAGTATGCTAGATCCTTGACTCTTGACGGAATCGGATTGATTATTATATGTTTTTAGGTAGAAATATAATTTACTGAATAAGAAAGAATTAACCAATAATATCGCGATCCACTTTTCCTTTTCTGGTTTTCAAAGTCGGCATGTGACCTTAAGGTCTTACTAAGAAGGGGGAATAACCTGTTATTTTTTCATGGAGTGTGTTAATATAGTTCCATTAACCTTACTCTAAACGCAAGTGTGGGCCCAATTTCAGACGTACTAAATCAAAATAATTGCTACCAACTCGGGGAACTCCATCAATCTCAAAGAACCTATTACATCCGCAAAGCCACCTGCGTTGGTTGCTAATTAAGAGGGGACAGTATGGATTTCATGATGATCACTAACATGAAGGCATGCAATGAACGATAAAAGAAGCACTAAGGTTATTAATGTCACTTGTCTCTCTCACGTTCATAAACCAGTAGAACATTAGAAAAATCCTACATTATTTCATTCACTTCTAGTCGGAGATCTTTCATAACTTTCCAGTGTTGCTAATTTATTCTAAATCCGACATGATTTAAAGTGAATAGAATCGATTCTAATTAATCAGATTTTAAAGAAAGTTTGAGTTTGAATTTAACAATTTGACTTAACTTAAAATTTGACTATTTTTTGGTTATTTATTTTTTGAAATGATGTTTTGTTATTATAAACTATAATTTTTAAAACATTTTTAAATTTTAGGCTTATTTTGATTTGATCGAGATTTATCCGGAACTTGTTCAAGTTAAGGTTTATACCACAATTCCTAGGCCCAAACCCCTATTTTTATTTTCGTCACAGTAAAATACTTTTTTTCCCCAAATTTAACATCAAGTCACTATCATTATATGACATTTGGGTAAATTGTTTGGTGGACCTGACTTTGTTATTAAGAATCCTAATCTATGATTAGGAATGACAAATATGTCTTTGTGATCAAAAATCCTACTCCATGATTAGGGACGATAAAGAAACCCGTACAAGTAAAATTTAATTTAACGTAAAGCGTCTTAAGTCATGCAAATATGTATTGCTTCCCAAATTAGTTACATATGGTTAAAAAGAAGTCAAATTTTAATAAGTAGAGCACAAAATGACAGGAAGCATTTGAAAACTGAATTGGTGAAACTTGAAATGCGAATAAGAAGGAAGTCTCAAAAGTAAAAATGCAGTAGCATAATGCTTTGGGAGTACAAATTTATCGCGAGGCACATGCAAAGCGGCATGCACTGCCACCGTGAGGGTGGGGGGACAGACAAGCACAGACAAAAATGAAACCTTAACCTTATTCACGTAATTCATCAATTTAAATGTTATGTTAATAAAATAGTATTATTTTATATTAGAAGTTCAGATTTCAAATTAGGTCATGTCATGAACTCAACTAAAGTTTAGCTTACTCGGTATGAACTCATTAATTTTAAGCCTTTTCGAGCTATTTTTGTCTACCTAACTTCTAGTGGGTACATCATTGTGCTTAATTTCTTCAATTTTATGTATACCAAATCAAAGACAACTTCTTTGGCTCGATTTTTTGGTGGAAAAAATATGAAATTGCCCTTGACTTTCTTGCACTCAATTCAACAATGCAACAATGGAGCATGTGGCACAACTAATTATGCTGGTAAAATGAAAGCTTTAAGAGGATATTTTGAAATTTTTGAAGTTTAATTGGCAAAATGAAAGTTAAAGAACCTACTTGCATCTAACTTTAATGTTAAGGGATTAACTGGGCTTTTCATTTTTTTAAATTTCTATAGCCTCTTATATCACTTCAATCTCATATAGCTATCAAAGTTATGTTAAAATACTAATAATGTTTAGTGATGACATATATTAGCTCACATATTTCTTTTTATCAAATTCTTTTATTTTAGTTTAACTTTAATTTTTTATGTTTTCTAATAAAACATAGATATTTATCTTACAAATTTATAATTTTTTGAATATGTTTAACTAAATATTTCTATAAGAAATTATGCTTAGAATATTAAGTAATTTTCAACTTTGATAGCATATTCAATTAATAAATCTATAATTGAAAACAATTTACCTCAACCACTCATGGAATAAATCAATTGTTAAAAGAGAACTTTTCAGCGTCTCGCATATATTGTTGAACCCGCCGTTTGTCTCAACGATTAGCTAGCACGTGCTTTGTATTTATGTAAATCTTAGTTGTCCTAAAGGATTTCCATACTAAAAGAAAGAAAACCAAAAAAAAAAATTAGTACCTAATACTTTTATTGAATTGCAAAAATCTCAACATCTTCTTGTTAGTAGTGTAGCGGTCCATGTAATTTGTTGGGCAAACTTTAATGAAAGTCAGTACTAAGATATTATTTTTATAAATTCTTCCTCTCTCTTTTGTTTAAATTTTTAATAGATAAGATAGAAAAAAATAATGATAAAATTTTGACCGTAAAAAAATCGTGAACAACATCAAAATAAAGAGGAAAAGTGTTTTTCCAACATCAAAATAAAGAGGAAAAGTATTTTTCACATAATAGCTCTTACGGGCTGCTTGATTTAAGGAATAAAATAGACAAAGAATAAAATAATTATTCTGAAAATAGAAAATATGAGGAATATAATCGAATGGTATTATTTTGTTTGGTTTACTGTTAAATAATTTTTATGTTAATGTTTGGTTTCAAAATATAAACTTAAAATGATAAAGGAATAACTAACAAACGGAAAAATAGTATTATTATTATTATTATTATTGTTATTATTATTTTTATTCATTTTATTATTATTATACATATTATTATTATTATTAAATTTATTATTCTTATTATAATTTTATTTATTATTATTATTATTATCATTAATTTTTTAATTATTATGATTATTAGTTTTATTATTCTTAATATTCGTATTAATAATAATAATAATTATTATTGTTAATTTTATACTAATTATTAATTATTAATTATTATTATTATTATTATTATTATTATTATTATTATTATTCTCTATAGTATGGAATAGCTAAAGACTAGACAAAGTGTGGTAGTCTTTAGCTATTCTTTATGGTTACAGAATAACAAAACTTCAGAATAACTATTCTCCTTCTCTTTTTCTAACCAAACACAAAAATATATTGTTATTGATAGACAGGGAATATAATTTCTATTCCATTGAACCAAACATACCATTAGTTTATTACACTTAGATTAAAGTATGTTTTTATTAACATTATTGTTCATATGAAATCAGAATAATAGTTTTTCTATTTATTGTTCTACAATAGGCATCATAGCAAAGTTAGAATAGCATATACATTCAAGCAATGAGTTTTCATTTATTATGATCAAGGTTGCGTCTCGATCTTCTTACAAATTAAGAGAAGCAAGAGGGTTAAAATATATACATATACGGTTATACACACAGAATACACATTGACCTACAGTCAAAGATTTGTTTTTACAGATTCTCCGTAAGTTGTACACGTTGATCGTTTCAAACTAGTGAAGCACGTGAAATGAATTGTTAATTATTTTTTAATAAAAAATCAAGAGTCGAAGAATATGTGATCAAAAGATCATTTATCTTAAAGTTATAGGTGCTTCTTTTACTGTTCCAAAACTCTTTCACAAGATTCCAAATTTGGCTCGATATATGTATATATATGTATTTTGGTTCAGTCGGATTCTGACGAGGCTGCACGTTGCTGTTTGGATCCATGGAGACAACTGTTGAATACGTGAATTCTGGCTTAAAGATTCCTGCAAAACAAAGAAGGCACGTCAAGGGTTATTTCCCGATAGGCCTCTCCGACGCTCAAGTTAGTTTTTTGGTGAAGAAAAAGGGGCTGCGGGAAAGCAGAGAAAACTAGGGTTATGATTGTGCGTACCTCTCTTATGGCCAAGATACACCTTAT
>JANIIA010000192.1:71794010-71811277 GCA_027478495.1 Erythroxylum alaternifolium | reverse complement strand
CTCCCTTATCTTAGGATATGTGTCGGAATGACCTACGGGCGTCCCGGTACGTACCCTAGGGTAATGGGGTGTTACAAGTTGCCTACCTTATGGGATGTTGCTCACTAAGATTTTCAACCATTATGGAGTCCCTTTTACAAATCTGAATTAGTATGCTCCAGCTAAGTTTCACCTTTCCATTCCCTATCAATTTAGATACAAATTGCAAAACAATGTCTAGGCAGACAAAAGTTCAGAAAGAATAGTAGAAAATAGTGCAAAACTCCATCAACAACTACAGAACACTTAATCCAATCAAGAACAGATGCAAGAACAAATAAATAGCATGTAAAATAAGCTTCTTGACATGCAAATTTTGCTGAGAAAAATCTTTGAATCCCTTTGTTAACTCTGTTGCTATTCTTTTTTGCCTGGCTTATTCGAACTTGTGATAGTTCCTTCCTTCCCATACTCTATTATTTTTTGATAATGACAAATGGCGAGAGTTTATGCTGATATATTTTTTGCATATTTCTGCATGTTATATTTCTCAATGCATATTGCTCAATGATGCCTTGATTATATATATGATTGATTCTGCTGTTGAATTTGTAAAAATTTGTAATATATAAACAATAGGTTTTTTTCTTAAGAGACAAGCTCCTTCTAATTATGTCTGAACATATAAAAGTCATAAGTGTCTTTTGAAATCATCTATCATCTCTTTGAATTTTGAAAAATATAACTATTATTGCGTGTCATCATCAAAAAGGGGGAGATTATTAACTCAAGGTTTATATTTAATGATTTTGATGACAACTATATAATATTTCAAAATTCAAATTGGATTTATTTCCTTGTGTAGATAATGGTATTTTTCAAAGGAAATAAAATCATAGGAAAATTACTTCCTTTCTTCCTGGAACATGCTCAGTAAACTTTCCTTATTAACATTCGAGAGGATCTTATCTTTTCGAACAATGAGCTCTGGAAAATTTTGTTCCAACAAAGATGGTATTGAAAATCCAAAGTCAACTCAGAATTAAGATAAATCAATGGCTAGTGAAAAAATTAACTATTTAAAGAAGAGCAACAACACTTGTTAAGTAACGAACATACACAGACTTTAAAAGCATTTGAGCAACATCTATATTCTTGAGAGTTATATCATTCTTATTGTGCCTCAGAAAGTGAAATCACTATATCAAGAGAGAAATTGTTATTTGAGAATTTACTTTTGATTTTACATTTTATTCTTCTGTGACCTTTTAGAAGCTTGTTATATACTTCGAGTATGGAAGGTTAGAGAACCTTGAAAAATATGTACTCATGAGCTTGAAGAGGTTCGTCAAATTACTACTTGGTTTTTATAGTGAAACACTTAAGTTGGAAACTTGGAGACTGGAAGTAGGCTTAGGTCGTAAGCCGAACCAGTATAAATTGACCGCATCCTTCTCTCTCTTCTTTTAACTTTTAAATTTTCGCATTATATTATGTGTTTGTGTTTATTTCGACAAGAGGCTCCTTTTGTTTTCAACTTGCAAGAGGTTCTTTTTAGTTTTAACATGCGCCTTCTATTTTAAATTGTTTTTAATAGAACTTTTCGTTTAGTAGGCTCCTGTCATTTAACAAGCTATTTATCGATTAACAGGCTCTTTCCATTTAAATATGATCCTATCGCACAACAGGTTCCTTCTATTTTAATTATATACAGGCTTCTACTATTTTAATTATAGATAGGGTCCTTTCAATTTCTTTTGAACTGAAAGTAACTTGCAAAATTTTTTAAGTCACACACAATTCACTCCCCTTTTGCTTCTGTTTGTTTTATCATAATTTACTATCAAAAATTATGCTAAAAATTTCGTATTGTGTTTACTTCTGACTATATATTAGCCAACAAAACTCACCATGTCACAATTAATCCATTCTAACCCTATTAACCACTAAACGTCAAACATAAAAAATTTTATGATCATCAGTAAATTTTTTGTAAACTTTAAAATTTAATCAAGATTTTAAAGATTAAAACTAGATTCAATTTAGTATACTTACTCTTGTAATAACACAAATATTAAAAATTTTGGTCTTACATTTCCTTACCTCATTTAAAATAAGTTTTTTCTTTAAAAATTAAATCACTTAAAACTTAAAGGATGTCCCTGAAAATCCAAGGATAAGTCATTTACAATGAAATAATAATTATAAATCATTCACTTTGTCCTTGATCAAAATGTATAGGACTATACATAATGTGATGAAAGATAATTCAACTAACTAAACTTAATAAGTAAAAAACTCAAATCATTATATGTCAGCTTATCTCACCACATTCTAAGATCTTATCAAATCTTAAATATAATATTTAATACCAATTTCTAATATCCTAAGCCCAATCTAACCTTAATAGGCCAATGGTGGACCACCACCTAGTAATAAATTCCAACTATTCAAGCCTCACAATTGATATAAGTTTAACATGCCTATTAAAATATTAATATGAAAAATCCTCAACCAACTAGAAATCTTATAGTCAAATTCTCAACCATCTCATAAATTTCACCTTCACTGCCCAATAATAGAACCTAACTAGTCAAGCCTCACCATTGATCTAAAGTTAACATGCCTATTAAAATATTAATCCAAAAATTCTCAAGCAACTAGAAATCTTAAAAGCATAAGTCTCACAGTCAAATTCTCAACTATCTCATAAATTTAACCTCCACAATTAACAAATTCAATTTATAGATCCTTAAAATTCAATTGAAGAATTGAATGATTTCTATTTAGCTATTGAGTTGTAACATTCAAATAGATGATGTTGATGCCTCATATTCCCTCTGCATCCCCAAATTTTTCCTCTGTGGTGTGCTTCCTAAAAATAGACAAAGTTAAGAAATACATAACAATTGGGAAAAATTATAAAATAAATGAAAAAGAAAAAATACTCTCCAGCAATTTTTCTGTAACCAATCTCATAATTGTGCCTATTTTTTACTATCATTCATTCTAAAATACACATCGAGAAAAAAATATGAAACATGTTTTCCAATATAAGAAAATATGATAAAAATAATAATCACTAACTACAAACCACAAATCACCCTATATCTAGTGGTCAGATGATACGCTCTAGCTAAAGGAGTAATATTCTCCTTACTCTATCATTAAATGATAAGTCCTAATTAATCAAATGTATTTGATCTATTCTAGTATCACATGACAAATCTTGGCCACACAAGTAATATCTGTCCGCATTTAGGTGTCGAATGATAGGTCTTGGCCAAAATTCAAATCTGAAACATCTCAATATATTATAACATGAATACATATTATACAAATAAGAAAAATTAAATATACTTACACATATTACTCAAATAACATTCAATGTATTCTTAGCACCTAAAAGTCACACCATTCACGCATTCTAAACAATATATAATTATAAATGCAAATTCATGCATATAACACGTTTAAACATCCTTAAAAATAAAATAGTAGGCAAAAATATAGTTTTAACATAACCCAAAAATGATTTTTTTTGCAATTTACTTAAAATAAAAACTTAAATAATGCAAATAGTTAAATAATACACCATAAGACATTAAAAGCCTATAATCAACATAATAAACAACATAGAAGGCCCCAATTGGCATATATTAATAAACAACATAGAAGTCCCCAATTGGCATATATTATAAATTTTTTTATGAAAGTATCTTAAAACTGTCTTTTTGTAGCAAACAATTGCCAAGGCACCTTTGTAAACTTGTTAAAGTTAATGTTTCTTGCTGGAATCTTAGTATTAAATTATAAAAAATGGCCTTATCTAAAGTTTTAGATGTCTCCTTTAAAACTTTATCTCCTAATGAAATAAAAATTTTTCATTTTTTATTTTTTAAAAAATAAACTCAAAGATTTCACTAACCTAAAACTTTGTTAAGTTATATGCACAACTTTTTACAATTTGTTTGACTAGGTAATCACCTTTTAATGAAAATTCACTCTAGTGTCTGCTAGTTGATGGTAGGGATTCAACTGTTTGGTATCAATTATATGTGTTTTATTAAATGTTATTCTTTAACCTATTAAATCAATCTAATTTGATATTCTTATAAAAAGTTATAATGAAAATACCAAACAATGTTAGGTAATGATAGTAAAAAACCTACAAGTTTCTTCCATCAAATTCTCTTATTAGGATTCAATATTAGCTTCTGATATCTCTTATAAAATGTAGATATATTTCTTTATTTTTAATAATTTATTAAATCACCTTAACCAAAATTTTCTATACAATTATGCTTAAAATATCAAATAGTGTTTAGTTTTGATTCCATGTTAGATTAAAAAGTCTCACTATATCATATTCAATCGTTTGTAACTCTATTACTAAGTAAATATCAAACATAAATCATTTCATATACGTTGAAAATTTCTTTATGCTTGAATTATCTAAATACTTAGAAATATTGAATTTAGAAACAATTCAATATACCAGCTCATGATAACATAAATATTAAAAATTATGGGAACCTCATAATGGCACTATATAATCTTGAGAAACATATTAAGAAAACAATTATTCAATATATAAATACTAATATCAATATCATACACTCATATATCATATGCAGCAGTAAATTGTATCAAAAGCAATCACATAATACCCTATGCTTGCTCATGATAGGCACAAGATATTCAAACTAGCTAACAAATTGATTTATGAATTAATTTGACTATAAATATTTGCCTCAAACAATATATTAACATACTCCCCAACTTGGATCTATATATTTGTGTTGAACAAAAAATTGATTTACACCATAATCTATTCATTCCGTTGTTTCTCTTCTTTGTATAAAAAAAAAAAAAAAAACAACCGTGGGTAACCTTTGCACCATAATCACTTCACAAGTAAATCATAGATATACAACCTATATAGGTCTAAAAAAACTTACAACATGAATCCAATAATCACAACACATACCAATCATACACAAGGCACTGATACTATGATGTATAACCCACACACATAAACACATAAACCTATGGTGTCTCCTTGACACCCAATTCACACACCATAAGAGTTAAACTATGACTATATATTAAAGTTCAAACTATTTTACACTTGATTATGCATAAATAAAATCATCTGACTAACCAATTTAACAAATCGCTAAATCTAGCTTAACCTTTATTTGAGTTTTTTACGATTCTAATCCAATTTAAATAAAATAGGACATGAAAACAATTATTAATCACACATGACAATAATTAATAACAATAAATCATAAACTATCAATAACAACAAATCAATAAACACACTTCCTAGAAGTTCCAATTGATATACTAGAACTGTTACCCTTATATAATTAATGTACTTTAAATTCCTTTCTTGATCTAAAAACTAATTCAATACGACTTAAATCACAATCCTTATTATCAAATATCATTCATCGCACCGTTGCCAAGGTTCTGTTTGCGTTTTTATTTGTTTTCTCTCTTAAATAATATGTCTCCCCTTTGAGTTTTACGTAACATTGTCCCTAAGGGTTGATAGAAAATGTCTTCGAAAACTAGTACTTAAGAAAAAGTTTGACTAGTCAAAAGTTTATACTTAACATCTTTTGTCCTTGTTCAGTTGGGGTTTAGTTGGTAGTTTGATTAATCTATGTGCTCATTTGATAAGAGTTAAGTTAGTCAAATTAGAATTGTAAAAGAAATTCTCTTAACGTTTTATAGTGTATTGAATTACTTCAATCCAATATGTTTCTAAAAAATGATCAAAGTATTGAACAATATTCCATAGTAACAATAAAATGAACCCATAAGATCGATTCTCACACCAAATTCTTATATTTGGGTTCAATATCTACCGGATATTTATCCTAATTTTTATAAATAAAAAATTATACTTAAAATACTGAATATATTCAATTTTGACTACATATTATACTAACAAATTAAATCTTACTACAATATAATCAACTCATTCTAAGAACTAAACATCAATCTTAAATAATTTTATAAGTATTCAACAATTTTTTTTCAAATGAGAAATTCCACTGTGACTTCAAAAGAGTAGACCAAGAACTAATTTACATAACCAACTTATGCATGCATTACATAAATATTAAAAAAATTTTAGGATCTCACATTTTCCTTAACTTCCAAATATCTAATATTAATCTTCAACTCAATTAAGAGAAATTAGACCATCTTTAATTCTAAGGTATTTAATGGCATCAAATCACAAAAATTATCAATAAAAAGAAAACTTTCTATTAGAAAGAAATGAAAAGGATTTTATCACTTTACTGCAAAACACAAACTTTTTATTTCGGATTCCTTTAAAAAAAAAAGATCCAAAATTAGTTGAATTCAAGTTGATTAATAATAATGCTTTACAGACTTAAAAAAGTTCCAAAATATTTGAACCCAAGTTGATTAACAATAATGCTTTATAGACTTAACTATCCAATCTTCTCGTTACTAAATGCAAATTGGCTTGTACATCTTCTATAAGACTTGTAATTATCAAATCTTCTCGTTTTTACTTGATGATGATTTGACAGCTACCCATTTGAGAAGTCACAATTACACTTAATTGGTGAGAAGGCTTGATTTTGATGAACTTGATTCAATCCAACCTGAATGATGACCTATTCAGATTTGTTGATGGAGAAACTTAACCTTGATAAAAATAAAAGCTGCTCCAAAAATACACCGGCGGCCCTACCAAAAACAAATGCTTAAAGCCTACTGTCTTCTTAATCGTGCACCACTAATTGCTAACTTCCAGTAAACGTCAAAACAGGAAATTATTAAAATTGAAATTATAAATTCTACATTTTGAAACCAGGCCAAAGCTTATGAATAAGAGAATTTAATTGCTGATGAGCCTTAAACTAGATAAAACAATGTCAGTCACACCCCACCACTCGTGTGCTGGAGAAGTCAGTAATTGACTAACTATAGTCATATTGGCAGTCTGCTAGTAGATAAGTCAAGATAATTTGTTAAATAAGTTGGAGAAAACCTGGTAGACATTAGGCGAGAGACACTACTCCAATGTTTTTGAGGTTCTTCCCACATTGGAACTTGAAGATTCTTGATGTCTTCCTCCTCAGTCTTCAGTATATAGTGAGTGGACAATTTAGGAAGAAAAGTAAAGCATTAACAGTCTGAATTAGGGGGTCAGAGAATCTTAAAGTCTTCTCTTTTGATAAACGAAAATGGCTGCCTCTCCAATGATATGAAAATCCTTCTTCCACATTCTCGCTGTCTGCCTTCAAGATTACATCCAGTTATTTCACAGATTCAGGAGCATATATTAGAAATAGGAGTTTACTAATAACAATAAAGTTGTTGCGTGTCTTGTGGCAAGATTGATCTCAATTTAATGACCGAAATAATAACAGCTGAAATGATGAGCCATGGTGAACTAAATTGGAGATATGCGGGTATAGCACGATTGATGGTGAAGTCGGTACTGCAATCGCAATATTACGGCTGCAAGTCCACAATTTAAAACCTGTGAAAGTGATTTCCCTGGGAACTTGTATATCAAAGGTGATGATTAAATGTTGACCAATGGTTGAAGGCATTCACGCGGTAGACAGCAGAAAACTGATACTGTCTTCCTCAAGGTGCTCAATGGAATCATTTGCACCATCACTTACTAATCTCCCAGGATTTCAGAAATTAAGAGCAATACGAATCTATACCTGTTTCTTTCCAGTTCCCCTCACTGTCATTTAAAAAGGATTAATTAATGATTTTGTTAACAATTTATAACCTGTTTAAGTATCCAACCAGGTGAGCATTACATTAATGACCTGTATATGCACGTGCACTCTGCAACTAATACTAGTAACAAATTGGACGTGATGTTAAATAGTCACACATATCAAAACAGCATGATCTGGACACCCTCGCGCATTGCAATTGTTATATATCTGTTTCAAATCTTGAATATGTGAGCAATTTGTTGAAGACTTGGAGAACTGGTAGGCAGGAGACATTGCGTAGACATCGCTGGGGTGCTGGAAATTTTTTTATTAGATGCAATGCATTTACTGGCAGTTAATGGAAGAGGATGAGATTCCTATTGCTTCCTTCTCTGTGATATAAATGGAACAGACGCCAACGGAAAGAAATAAGTAGCTTATCTCCATTGGAGGTCATCAAATCACTAAACCTTCTCTTTGAACTTTTCTCTAGATCCATGGCTTTCTCTTCAACAAATCCGCAGATCTCTTACCATGCTCGCTCTAACAGTTTGCCCTCCAAATCTCATCCACTTATTGTTGTGAGGTTCGGGTTAATCTCCACTAATAATAACAAATTCACCTTGAGTACTATTGCCTGAGTGAATAGAGTGTGAACGATTATATTGAAAAATCACACCAAGTAAATTCTCAGGAAAGAGTGGAGGGATAAAAAACGGTCCCACTTAAAACCCAACCTCTTAGACAAAATTTTCCTAGACATGTAATTTAATAGCACAATAATTCACTACAATTATATCTGACAATAACTATTAAATACACAAATAAAGAACACCATAATTTAACGAGATTAAGCCAGTTATGCCTACTTCCTTGGACACTATTAAATTGATATTTCGCTATTTTCAAGAAATAATACATGTGAAATACTACAAAAAGAGAGAAGGAATTTTTGTCTTATGAAAGACAATTTTTGGATGTTTAAGATAGGTGAAGGAGTCTCCTTTTTATAAATTAAGAAGACTCCTCTATCTTTATAATTCTTCAATATGGGAATATGTCATAACGTTAACAATTCTCCACTTTGACATATTTCGCATCTTCAAATCTCTCACAAAACTTATCTTTAGTAGTGTCTTCAATTGCACTTCAAAGCGTCCATCTTCAAATTTTAGCAATATTGATCAAGTCTAAACAATGTTGGAACTTGACTGTAATCACTACCTTTGTCAAAATATCAACAGGATTCTCAGTGGTCTTAATCTTCTGGATTACTACTCCACCTTCTTCTAGAACCTCTCGTATAAAGTGATAACGGATATAGATATGCTTTGTCCTTGCATGGTAAACCTAGTTCTTTTCTAAAAAGATAGCACTATGATTATCACAATGCACTTTGATATGCTTCCGGTGAACCCCTAACTCACCAAGCAATCCTTGAAGTCAAATTGCCTCCTTCATAGCCTCTGTAGCTGCCATATACTCTGCCTCCATAGTCGACAAAGCAACTATTGACTGTAAGGTAGACCTCGAACTGACTGGTGCTTTGCAAGAGTAAACACATAGCCAATAGTTGATCGACGTTTATCTAAATCATTGGTATAGTCAGAATCACAATTTCCAACTACACATTAACCGTCATGCTTATCCCGCTGAAATATCAAACCAACATCTATGGTGTTCACAATGTACCGTAGAATCCATTTCATAGCTTGCCAATATTCCTTTCTAGGATTATGCATATACCTGCTCACAACCTCAACTATCTATGGAATGTTGGGCCTTGTATACACCATAACATACATAAAGCTATCAATCACATTCGCATACGATACTTTAGACATGTACTCTCGTTCTGCTTCTTTCTTTGGGGATAAAGATGCACTGAGCTTTATATGAGGAGCGAGCAGAGTACTAACCAGTTTTAAATTTTCATTCATGCCAAAACATTATAGTACCTTTTCAAATATTACTTTTGAGTCAAATACAGCCTCTCCAACTTTCTATCTTTACTTATCTCTATGCCGAGAATTTTCTTGGCCTCACTCAAATCCTTCATTTCAAACTCCTGATTCAACTGAATCTTTAATCTTTCAATTTCTCTTTGATTCTTTGAAGCTATCAGCATATCATCAACATACAAGAGAAGATAGATGTAAGATCCATCTTGTAGCTTGCGAAAATACACACAGTAATCATATTTGCTTCTCGTGAACTTTTGCCCCATCATAAACTTGTCAAATCACTTATACCATTGCCTTAGAGATTGCTTCAATCCATCCAATGATTTTTCAAACTCATACACCATATTCTCTTTTCTAGCAACTTTAAAACCTTTGAGCTGAGTCATATAGATTTCCTCTTCTAAGTCTCCTTATAAAAATGTAGTTTTTACATTCAATTGAACTACTTCCATATCAAACTGTGCTACCAAAGCCAATAAAATTTGAATGGAGGAATGTTTTATAACTGGAGAGAAAACTTTATTATAATAAATTCCCTCCGTCTGAGCATATCCTTTGGCCACTAGCCTTGCTTTGTAGCGAACATTATCCTTATCAGGAAATCCATCTTTCTTTTCGGATACCCATTCACATCTACTTGCCTTCTTTCTCTTTATGAGACTTGCTAGCTTCAACGTCTGATTTTTATGAAGAGAATGTATTTCTTCACTCATAGCTATCCTCCACTTATCTTCTTCTAAACGTCCGACTACTTCCTTATAAGTGGTAGGAATGTCATCAATTTCAATTGGAGATGCATAAGCCATCATATTAATATAATAAGCAAGTACCTGAATGTTCCTTTTTGGCTTTCTCAATGCAATTGGTAATTGTTGTTGTAGAGGTTCTTGAGTTAGAACCTCTTCTTCATCTGGATCTTCTTCTACCATAGGAGTTTCTACATCTGTTTCATCATTTGCTAGGGTAACAATTCTTCCTTCAAACTCCACCTATTTTGGAATACCATCTGCCTGCTTAACATTTTCAGTTGTCACCTTTCTTAACATGATAGATTCGTTAAAGGTAACATCCCTACTGAAAATTATTTTCTTTGACTCTGGGCACCAAAGACGATATCCTTTCACACCAAAGGTGATCCCCATAAAAATTGCTTTCTTTTCACGTAAATCCAACTTCGACTCCTTAAAATGATAGTATGCAGTGGAACTAAAGACATGTAAGGAATCATAATCTATAGCAAGTTTTCCAAACCATTTTTTCAAAGGTGATTTACCATTAATAGCAGTTGATAGATGAGATGGCAAGCATATGTAATAGTCTCAGCCCAAAATTCTCTGCCTAACCCAGCATTAGACAGCATACACTGAAGTTTCTCCAGTAATGTTTGGTTCATATGTTTTGCCACCCCATTTTGTTGTGGTGTATCCCTGACTGTGAAATGTCTGATAATGCCTTCATCTTTTCAGAATTTAAAAACCGATCACTTTTATACTCTCCACCATTATCTATACGGAGACGATTGATCTTTCTGCCTGGTTGAGTTTCCGCCATCTTCTTCCATTTGAGGAAAACTCCCAGCTCTTCATCCTTAATCTTCATAGTTTACACCCATACTCTTAAAAAAAATCATCAATAAAGGTCACGTAATAGTATTTTCCTCCCAAAGAAGCTATTTTTGAAGGTCCCCATATATCAGAGTAAACATAATTCAAAATACCCTTTGTATCTTAGATTGCAGTACTGAATTTCACTCTTGTCTACTTCCCTTTGACACAATGTTCATAGAAGTCTCATTTGTAAGCCTGAACTCCTTTCAACAATTCCTGATTTACTAATATCTTCAAGAATTTTTCACCTGCATGTCCCAAGCACACGTGCCATAACCTAGCTGCTTCTATCTCTTGATCATCATTAGAAGCTACTGCTATTTTTCCAATAACTGCATTACCTTATTAATAATACAGGTTATTATTTCTTCGAATTCCTTTCATTACCACAAGTGCACCAGAGATGACTTTCATTACTCAATTTGGTGTATTTACAGTATAGCCCTTCGACTCTAGGACTCCCACCGAAATAAGATTCTTCATCAAACTTGGCACGTATTTGACATCGGTCAGAGTCCTGGTTGTTCCATCATGATTCCTTAAGCAAATTGAACCAATCCCATTTGTTGTGTAGGGATTGTCATTTGCTATGTAAACAACTCCGCCTTCTAGCTCTCTAAAATGAGAGAATCAATCCATGTGATGACTATGGCCTGAATCAAGCGGCTATGAACTAGAAGGGCTTATTGAGGATGTAACAATCAATTCAAAATCTAAGTCTGTATCTTCACACTCAGTAATATTCAAATTTGCAACAACCTTTCCCTTATCAGGTTTATTTTTATTCTTTAGCTTTGGACAATCCTTTTTCCAGTGCCTTTTTTTTCAACGAAAGGCATTTTCATCTTTGCTTAATTTGAACCTCAACTTCGATCTCCCTTTTTTCCTTTAATCTGGCTCTGCGAATGGCCTTTGATTTCCAAAGCCTATATTGCTCCACTTGTACATTCTTTCTTTGTCTTCCTTCTCAATTCATAACTGTACAAAGCGGCCGTAACTTCACTAAAAGACACATCAACCATCCCATAAAGTAGAGTAGTTTCAACAAAATCAAACTCCTTAGGAAGGGATCCCAACAACATCAAAGTCAAATCTTCATATTTAGATGTCACATCCAAATTCATTAAATCAGTAACTAACTGATTAAAACTGGTGATGTGATCATTTATAATGGTACCCAGAACACAAGAGAAACAAAATAGTCTCTTCTTCATATGGAGCTTATTCTGACTGCTTTTCTTCAGAAATTTCTCTTCCAACGCATTCCACAATTTAGATGCAGAAGTTTCCTTCGAGAAAGCATACTTTTGCTCTTAGGAAAGACACGATCGAATTGTACCACATGCCAAAAGATTTATAGTCTTCCAATATTTCTCCTCAACATCATCTGGTTTCTTTTCTTCAATGGTGATGTTAAGACCTTGCTGAAAAAGAATGTCTTGAACCTCACTTTTTCACATTCCGAAATGACTCATACCATCAAAAATCTTCACTGTAAATCTTGCATTTGTCACGAAAGTCCTTGCTAGAATAAACGAGGTAGAAGCTGTCGATGTGGTTTGTGCAATCGTATCTTTGATTTCTGTCATCTCTGCTACAATTTCTATTCAATAGCTATCAATGTGGAATGTCAATAGCCCAAGGAAAAATTTGTTCTGATGTGGAAGATCAGACTACGCTGTAACCATAGAGCATACTAAGAAAAAACCTTGGCTCTGATACCAACTGTTATAAAATTCAAGTTAATCTTTACCAATAACAACAAATTCACCTTAAGTACTATTGCCTAAGTGAATAGAGTGTGAACGATTGTATTGAAAAATCACACTAGGTAAATTCTCAGGAAAGACTGGAGGGGTCACAGACGGTCCCACTTAAAACTCAACTCCTAGACATATAATTTAATAGCACAATAATTCATTATAACTATACCTAACAATATCTATTAAATAGACAAATAAAGAATACTAGAATTTAACGAGATTTAGCCAATTATGCCTACTTCCTCAGACACTACTAAATTGACATTTAATTATTTTTAGGAAATAATACAAGTGAAATACTACAAAAAGAGAGAAGGAATTTTTTTCTTATGAAAGACAATTTTGGGATGTTTAAGATATGTGAAGGAGTCTTCTTTTTATAACTTAAGAAGACTCCTCCATCTTTATAATTTTTCAATATGGTAATATGTCATAACGTTAACATTTATTACACAAGTGGATGAACAAATATGTAGATTGAGGGACTCACAAGCTACCTACACATCATCATAAATAAGCCATAAGTTAAGTGGCCTTCAAGATTTGCATGAATGCATTGATAAGTTACTTCTTATGAAGTTTAGTAGACAAGCCTTAGCCCAGAAGGGTCATCAAAAATTGGTTGATGAGTTGCTTGATGGATCTATGGGACTTTTGGATGTGTCTACCACTACTAAAGATGCCTTGTCACAAATGAAGCAATGTGGGCTTGAACTTCAGTCTACGATTCACAGAAAAGTAGGAGGTGAGTTTAGCCTAGCTAGCTACGCTAGAAAATACCTAACCTCCGGGAAGGTGGTGAAAAAGACAATCCAAAGGGCCTTGAAGAATTTGAAGGTTTTGCAGAAGAAATGCACCTTCTTAGCCATTGAAAATAACCATGAGATAGTGTCTCTCATTAGTATGTTGAAAGAGGCTAAGACAACGACTTTAGCAGTGATGAAATCTTTGTTGTACTTTATTTCTGGGTCCACGGCACAATCCAATACAAACCATTGGCCATTGGTGTTCAAGCTCATTCCTAGAAAAAAGTTAGAATGTGAGGAAGATGAAAGCAACGAGTTTGTAATGTTGGACACTATATTGGAGTCTCTCATTGCATGCAAATATGATTATGCGAAGATTAATGAGAGTGCATAAAAGAAGCTAAAGGATTTGCATTTGAGTCTCCAAGACCTTAAAGAAGGAATTGAATTTTTGTTTAAGCGTATGGTTAAAACTAGAGTTTCCCTTCTCAATAGTTTTAACTAGAAAATCTTATCACATCTTCTCTATACATGAAGAGAAATTATTGTATACTTGTGTTAATGTCAAGATCATAAGCTTCTGTTAAAACATTTCTTTATTTTTCCTTTCAAGGCAAGAATTTAGTTTCCCAAAAGTAAATCTAAATCTTCACATTTTTAGTATTTAGTTTGTAAGAAACTAGAGTAACCACCAAATTGCATATTGAGAAGATTCATTTTATTAGCGTTGGAGAAAGATTTAAAGTTGTAAGACATTTTGCCCCTCATAATGTACTTCTTATCACCCTCTAAATGTCGTGTCTTGGTGCACTTCTCCTGCCCTTTTGGTAAAATTGTCTCTGTCATCATCCTCATTTATGTAATTTGCTTCCAATGGTTCATCTATAACGTCTGATTCCAACAAGTCATCTTTGTTGAAACCTTCAGTTGTTTCACCTATTTTGTTGCTTTCACCAGCACCCAATCCCAACCTAGAGGTTCTATAAAATCCACCTCTAAAACCACCCCTAGTATAATTATCACTGTTGTCGTCACTACCACCAACAACTCTAAAATTTCCCATTGAACTGTCAAAAGCTCCAATACTACTAGCACTAGAATAATCAACATTTTGTCCTGGATTACTACTATAACTGCCAAAGTTCTCCAACTTTTGTAGTTATCACCACTAGTATTACCATCATAACTTCCGTTGCTTCCAAACATGCCACCACCAACATTACTATTATTGCCTCCAAACTACCACCAGGCCCACCATAATTTCCAAACCCTCCCCCATAACTACCACTACCACCATATCCACCACCTCCACTGTAGCCACCACCTCTAAAGTTACAACGAGGTCTATCGATTGCATAATTCACCCTTATATGATGACCTCTTGCCCATCTAAGGCCTGAATAGCACTGGAGGCTTCCTCACTAGAGGTGTAAGTAACAAAACCAAATCCTCTGGACCTACTGGTTTCACGATCCAGAATAACTCTTGCTTCAATTACCTCACCATTCTTGCTAAAAGCATCTCTAAAGCTATTATCGTCAGTGCCATATGAACCAATAGAAAGCTTTAAAGGTGACATGCACTGGATTACTTGGAAAATAGATGGCCTAGATGAAGCAAATTTAGCATTAATTTTCTTGCTAAATGCCTGCTTAAGGATATTCCCAACTTTACTAAGAAAAGCCATTGCAATGACCTTTGAGCTTTTACGGTATCTCTCATTTACACTCTCTGCGACAAAGATGAAGTAAAACTCTAAAAAATGATAACTTTTTCAGGGCAAGAACAAGCTTGATCTTAAGGGGCTTGTGAGTTCGAGAGACAGCAGAATGCTGTCCAAAAATACATCAATTTTTAATGGTGAGAATTATCAAGTTTGGATAACTAAAATGAAAGCTTACTTGAAAGGTATTGATTTATGATAGTGGGTTGAAGGCGAAAGGCAAATATTACCTTTAGGAAATTAATAACCTAACACTCAATCAAATTAGTGTTAGGGAACCGGGTTTGGATTTGATTCGACCGTAGCGGAATAATTACGAAACTTTTTCGTGATTTTTGATTTCCCGAAAACCAAGATCTATTTAATTCTATAAAATGATCAACACAAAACATAATTAAGCGGAAATTTAACTCTTACCTTATTCAGAAGCTTGATCTTTATCTTGATGCATCCCTCGAATCGTTTCCGAAATCGATCCGTCTCAACCACCGTAGCCGCACAACTATCCGGCCTCTAACAGTATCCATAGAATAGGTTGAGAGAACTCTGTAACTTTACAGAGAGGGTTAAGCATGAAGTGCTAGCTCCACAGAACTCAAGCCTATTTCTAATAAGCTTTGGACATTTTAGTAATTTAATTGAAATTAACTAATTTCAATTAAACTTTAATTAGAATGACAAATAATTCTAATTAAATACCAATTATGCCCATATAAGATTCAATATCTCATATTGATCCTTATTTATTAAATATCTCATATTTAATCATAAAGTTTCTCAAACTTTACAATCAAGTCCAACTTGATTAAATTAACTTTACTCTCTTCAACCCATTATATATGTGAGACCCATTAGGTTATCAAATATATTGGCAATGATTATAAATTCTAATTCTAATTCATAATTAGAATTAGATAAATTTAAACTACTTTTAATTTATCTTTAATTCTCCAATTAAACAATTTATAATCATAGATCAAGATTGGCTTCTAGTAATGCATTATGACCACCCAAATATTTAGGAATGTCAAAATAGTTTTGATTAATCTTTTTCCTTGCTTGATTTTTTTCGTATAATTCAATCTTTTCATCATACAATGTTTCGATTAGACATAGAGCATGAAATTAATGTCTACTCTATTTTGAGTTTAATCATATTAGTTCTTCGCCATTAGCTATCGATTCAATTAATGATATTTGTAAACTATTTACAAAATGTTATTCCACCTTATCCATGGATTTCCCGAATCAATACTAATCGAGAACAATAGACCATTCTCCCTAATTACTTTAGGGTGATAAATTCTATTTTGATCACTTAACTACCTTCATATAGTTCATGCTACATCTAATGACTATCGATTAAACGACTCATGATTAAAGAGATCATAAGTAGTATCAAAACATAACAATCCCCATGCAAGATAACTTTGATGACCTCAAGTCAAATGATCAGTTATACAATCATCACAATGAGAATTTCATAAACATACAAGTAATGTTTCAAATGAATTTTTCATATCGAGTCTGTTCAGGGAATTTATTCTCTAATAAGCACCCACATGTTTGTTTAAGTATCTTTATACTTTAGCCTATGAGATCGACTACTTCCTTTATAAGAAAAACACAATGTATGCTAATCTTTTTACGTTATATTAATGTCCAATCTTAATAAAACAATGACTAGGAACATTTAAGAATAATACATAAATGCAATATGAATCTCATAATTATAATCTCATTATAATTTCA